>CM024241.1:11613080-12213080 GCA_013421045.1 Propylea japonica | reverse complement strand
AATTTGTATTGGAGGTTTAATATTACAGCAGAAAACGACAAGCTCTTTCTACTTCTTAGGATTAATATTAAGGAACACATACACCATATTATTTCACAAACCTGTACTTGGCTTTTGCAGAATTGGTGAAGAGTTCATAAAAACATTTCTACATATCTTCTTGATTTATACGTCGATACAGCAAATTGTTTTTTAAGCGAGGCATATTTTTTATAGACGAACCCTTATTTTTTTACATAAGCCTTCTGCTGATTCCATAAGCACTTCAATTCCGTTTTGTGATATTTCTTCGATTTTAGAAAGTTTTTCCCAAATAAAGAAACAATAGCAGAAAAGGAGAGAAAACCGGAGTTTTGATATGATTTGTCATGGATGGATTAGAACATCATGCACCTAATCAATTAATTAAAACAACTGTAATGATATGTTTACATTCTCCTCACTCCACCTTCACAAGAAACTCATTCTGCATATTAGTTTTGTCTAACTTTATCACTCTCCACAATCAATGAACCATCAATTTTATGAGGTTTTGTATTAAGGGCTAGGACAATAGTTTTAAACACAAAGAGCAAATGTCTATAAAAACTGGACCCACCAATTTGTTCTCCAAGACAATAAGTATAATATGACATGCATTCAAAACTTCTTCTCGAACTTCTTCTTCTACTGGGGCTCTAGAATAAGAGGTTAAAACTCCTAAAATTTCCAGAAATTTAACGGCTGCACTTCACTTCATATACGTGTATAAATGTACGATATAATGAACTGAAAGAAATTTTAATATAGTTTGAGATTGACACATTACAACTAGACTTACTGACTTGTAACCTTTATATTAATTAAACACTTGGATATTAGTGATGAAATGATTGAAATATCGATTAAATCACAAAATAATTCAACAAAGATTTCAACTCCATATTAATTTCCAGATTATTCGTAAAAATTTTGATGAAACTCCAATGACTTATCTGTCCAAAACAAGATGTTTACATTTACTACTATCTTAGCTCAGCTTTGATTCTCGCCACCTTGGCGCTGATATCGTCTTGGAATATGCCAATGACACCTTCTGTTAATGTTTCAATGAATAAAAAACTTTTGAGTAAGGAAGAATGTTGTCCTATAATTTTTCGAGAACTATAATAGGTACAGTGCTTCAATTAGATTTCAAAATGGTGATTCTATTATTGTTGATAGAATTTATGGATCTGTAGTTCCTGCTTTGCATCTTCATGCTGTAATTACTAGCTTTCATATTACGAACTTAGCTAGGGTTCCTAAATTTACAAAGAACGTACATGCTGGAAACAAATAAATTCCAGATGCAGTCTATCTATTTGCACGGGAAAGTGCAGCACTCCAATGTATTCAGCATTATCTTCATAATATCCCAAGACAAGTCAGCTACTCTCCTTCGGCTTTGATACTGTAATACGGGAATAGAACAGAGCCAGTTGACTGTAAGCTGGAAATTTCTTAAAAAGACAGATGAAGAGGCACATAATCCTGATTCCCTAATGACTTGGAATCATTACCTATATTGTGCCTTCTGATGAGAAGAATGTGATACATCGCATTGCTTCAATTTAAAATTTTCAGTTGGCGCATCTATTATTGCTGATAAAACGTATAGATTGATCCTTCCTCCACTGCATTTCCATGAGGTTATCAATAGCTCTTAGATAATGAACATAGCTCTCTACAGCCAAAGCAACAGAAACTGAACTAAGTTTTGTTTTCTCAAGTTTACAACTTTGAACGTACATGCTGGGAACAAATAAATACCAGACGCCGTCTATCCATTTGCAAGAGAAGTGCAACATTCCAATGTATTCGGCATTATCTTCATAATATCCTAAGGCAAGTCAGCGTCTCTGCTTCGGCTTTGATACGGTAACACGGGAACAGAACACAGCCAGTTGACTGTAAGCTGGAAATTTCTTGAAAAGACAGATGAAGAAGCACATAATCCTGATTTCCTTATGACTTGGAATCATTACCTATATTGTTACTTCTGAGGAGTAGAATAAGATAATTAAGAATAGGAACATACTGAATTCTCGTTTTAGTGCATGACTTTAATTAACATATCGCAGTGCTTCAATTTGAAATTTTCAGATGGCGCTCTTATTATTCCTGATAAAACGTATAGATTGATCACTCCCCCACTGCATCTCTATAATGTTATTAATAGCTCTTAGATAATGAACATAGCTCTCTACATCAAAAGCAACAGAAACTGAACTAAGTATTGTTTTCTCAAGTTTACAACTTTGAACGTACATGCTGGGAACAAATAAATACCAGACGCCGTCTATCCATTTGCAAGAGAAGTGCAACACTCCAATGTATTCGGCATTATCTTCATAATATCCTAAGGCAAGTCAGCGTCTCTGCTTCGGCTTTGATACGGTAACACGGGAGCAGAACACCAGCCAGTTGACTGTAAGCTGGAAATTTCCTGAAACGACGGATGAAGCGGACATAATCCTGGGAACTTCCTCCGTTGTTAAGAAAATGAGAGTTGCGACAATGTGTTCAAGTTGTTTGTGGATCACGGTTTAGATAAGAGTGAAGATTAACTGGAGGATATAGCTAGGTACCGGAATCCACAATGTTTGAAAAAAATGGAACTCAATTAAAACTATGCACCGCAAGGTTTTTATCAATCTACAGTCATAATTGTAGTTTGTTCCCTTATTAAAATATTATTTGGGCTATTCACTTTTACTCTCGGTCAGCAATCTCCAGTCGTCATCAAAAAAGAACACTTCATCTTAACCCTTAAAAAAACAACTTTCATCACATGAATGTTTGCCATTTCTGACAGTTCTCAGAAATCAATCATTAATGGCTTTGAACTATTTTCGATTGAAGCAGTTGTGAAACAATTTTTTTGGTTCTTTTGAGCTGGATTGAAGCCCTGACGATTTTGATATCAACAGGCAGTACTAATATGTTTTCGGTTATTGACATAAAAGCTGCATCCTTCAATTTTTTAGGATTCAGTGTTTTTCCGTGGTATTATGGAAGCTCTCAATGTTCCAATTTGAGGACATTGAAAACTATATTTTCCGCCGACCTCGAAATAAAAGGTGATTTTAATGTGTACGAAATTGATCATTAATGACCCATTTTAATGCGCTCCGCTCACGCTTTAAAATATCTTAACCATTAGTCGCTGTCTTTAATAACCTAGTTTATTAAATAACTATTTTCGCATTAATCATTCAACTACCATATGTCAGTTGAGAAATCAGTCACCAAATTTTTCGCTCTGGAATTTTTTAGCAAAAATTGAAATAAAACATTATAAGTCTGTCTATGGGAGATGATCACCCTTCAGTAGGGTCCTGTGGCGGTCTTCGACGAACAGAAGATCCGAAAAATCATCGCTTGCAAGGCCAAAATGGGTTGAAAACACCCTCCAGGCTAAAGAGCCTGTATTTTTGAGTATTCAACTACTTGATTCATTTTCCAAAATAAATCAACAGTGTCATGAAATTATATGGAGAACCAAGGAACGTTTTTCGACAATAATTCTAAATATACCTACTTACCTAACTATTACGCGTTGAATACAGTAGAATATGTCAATGATCCAGAGTCAGTAGACTGACCATAAAACTGCACGTGATCAACATTGAGTATCCAAAAGTTTCTTTCATTTGTTTTGTGCACTCTCATTCTTATGAACTTTGTGCAACTTTTTCGTGAGATGAGATATACAGGGTGTTTCATCATAAACTGGACAAACATATATTTTCGTGTAGAAGACATTGGGAGAATCATTTTTGTCTCATACAATATATCCCGTTTCGAAGCATAAGCGAGATACAGGGTGTCAACGTCATTTTTGAGCCAGATTCTTATGAGTGTAGTCAGTTATGTATAACACTTAAAGTAACGGTTTTTGGTCAAATCTTAGTATTTTTGGGTCCTCTATTCAGAAAAGTTGACGAACTCCGAAAAAAATTTTACAAAATGGCGGAAGACCTGCAATGATCCCAATTTTTTTTCAGCGGTTGTCAAATTGACTTTAGTTTTCTGATGAACACAATTTTCTGAGAATTTCTGTGAAAAATTTTTTTCAAAAATCGAACACAATTTTTTTTTACATGTCTACGCGATGAAAAAAATTCACTCGAAATAAATGAACTTTTGTACAATTGTGCTTCTTGAATTATCAATCACGAATATGAAAACAGAATTGTAAAATATTGAACGGTTTAGTTACTACAGACATTCAAATATTTCGTTCAGACCTCTGAAATAATGAAAAAAAATTGTATTGAGTTCTAGAGTCAAATAATTAATTATTTTTATGCCCAAACATTCTAGACGAATGTATACAAAAAAAATCAGTGAAACTTAGTTGGGACTCGAACCGACGTAGGTATTAAATAGGGAAATGGCACTGCTCTAAGGATATTAATATTCGTTGCCAGGCAACGGTAGTTCGTAGTTCATAGAGTGGACATTTATTTGAATATAATTTAGCCAGTAGTCAAACTCTATGAACTACGAACTATCGTTTCCTGGCAACGAATTATATTATATGATATGCTACGCAGATGATGCGACATATTGGCAGAAACAGAGGACGATCTACAAAGACAACTTCAAAGATTCCATCAGGTCAGCACACAATAAATATGCAAATATCCATCGCCAAGACAAAATGCATGACATTTGCCAGGGAACCAACAAGATGTAAGCCAGTGATAGAGAATGAAATCGTCGAGCAGGTTACAACGTTCAGATACCTAGGGTGGATATCTCTAGCTGCAACGATCCAATTAAGATCTAAAATACTAGATCAATAAAGCCACGCTAGTATCCGGCTGTTTAAGAGATGTCATATGGAACAACAAACACATGAACATCGACAGCAAGGTTCGA
The DNA here is from genome assembly GCA_013421045.1 of Propylea japonica. Taxonomy (NCBI): domain Eukaryota; kingdom Metazoa; phylum Arthropoda; class Insecta; order Coleoptera; family Coccinellidae; genus Propylea; species Propylea japonica. Next base: position 12,208,172 of record CM024241.1, on the reverse strand, counting down.
GTATACAAAACATGCGTAAGACCAATACTCACTTATGGCATCGAGACTCGAGCGGACACAAACAAAACAAAACGCATATTGAGGACTGCGGAGATGAAGACTCTGAGATCGATAGTGGGAAAAACACTATGGGACAGAGAAAGAAGCTCAGCAGTAAAAGAGACCTGTAAGGTGGAAGATGTGGTCAGATGGGGACGAAAGCGCAGAAGAATGGACCCCGAGAGAATAGCCAGGGTTGTTCTGAATGGAAATCCAGCGGGAAAGAGGCCAATCGGAAGACCACCAAAAAGATGGAGGGATAGCTGGACATCTGTATCCCAGGAGAATCCACAATAGTGACCACCCTTCGAAACAAACAGACAGAAGGTCTATAAAAAGAAGAAGAAGAAGAATATTATTATCCTTAGAACAGTGCCATTTTCCTATTTAATACCTACGTCGGTTCGAGTCCCACTAAGTTTCACTGATTTTTTTGTATACATTCGTCTAGAATGTTTGGACATGTCCATAATTTAATTATTTTCACTCTAGAACTCAAAACAATTTTTTTTTCATTATTTTAGAGGTCTGAATAAAACATTTGAATGACGGTAGTAACGAAACCGTTCAATATTTTACAATTCTGTTTTCATATTCGTGATTGATAATTCAAGAAGTACAATTGTACATCCATTTCGAGTGAAGTTTTTTCATCGCTGTAGACATGTTAAAAAAAATTGTGTTCGATTTTTGAAAAAATTTTTTCACAGAAATTCTCAGAAAATTGTGTTCATTCAGAAAATAAAAGTCAATTTGACAACCGCTAAAAAAAATTTGGAACATTGCAGATCTTCCGCCATTTTGTGAATTTTTTTTCGGAGTTCGTCAACTTTTCTGAATAGAGGACCCAAAATACTGAGAAATGACCAAAAACCGTTACTTTAGGTGTTATACATAACTGATCACACTCATAAGAATCTTGCTCAAAATGACGTTTGACACCCTGTATCTCGCTTATGCTTCGAAAACGGGAAATTGTATACGGCAAAAATGATTCTCCCGATGTCCTCTACACGAAATATAGTTTGTCTAGTTTATGATGAAACACCCTGTATAGTCCTACAAAAAGGTTTCGATTCATATCTCTTCCAATTTGACTAATTTCAGAAGTGTTCTCGAATTTGTTTGATTACAACTATCTAACACAGTGAAAAACTTTCCATGTATTTTCATTCAATTCATCATATGTGCCAAAACAACCTGCAAAAATAAATACTTGCATGACCAAAGTTTGAAATACAATATAATTTCCTTTTCCATCTTTCATGTTGGCACATAAGCCGTCAAACTTAGCTTCGTAAACTGCACCCTGGCATTTCATCTAGATATAAACTTCTCGAGCTCCGTGCATTTCATGAATTTTATTCGAACTAAAATCATTGAAACGTCTTAAAATCTGAGAGAACTCCTAACTTAATAAAAGCATTAAATTCATATCTCCATATTCCACCATTCCAAGGCTGTCAATCACCATTAGCGCCCCCTGTTGAACTCCATTGCACCCTCTGGTTGTCGAGAGACATGCGACTTGCTACATCCAAGTTTCTCCACCTTACGACGAGCCTACCCCGGACTCCAACAATCCTCTGTTAATCAGACATGAAATTAAAAATAACCGCAGAATGTTTTTGATTCATATATTTTCTCCCTTAGTTTCCGAGTTGTTCTAGAAATCGAAATGGTCGAACCACAATATTCGAAAAAAAACCTTCGAAAGACGATGATGATCGAAGTATGAAATTTAACATATTTTTGGTTTTTAATCTTTTTGGCACATAATCCGTAAAACTTCAGTTTAGTGCACTTTATTCGTACTGAAGTCATATAGCATTCATTGGCAGATTGTATTTGTCAATATACACTGTTAATCTGTCAATAAACAGACACCTTTTGAGCGCTCGTTCTAGGTATTTAAACGAGTCCTAGGTATATCGTTTTGCCCAAATGTCTGTAATTTTCGATTTTGGAGGCGAAAATGGCCTCAAACGATAGGGGGGCCGTCCGTTAACACAATAACTTACGAAGGGATTGTCCTAAAGACTTGTAATTTTCAGGTGAGTTCGGTTTCTAAATAGCTCGGTTAAGCTCGTTATCCAGCCAAATCGTACAGGGTGTTCCATAAAATATAGCCATTAAAAATTTTTGTTCCTCACTTTCTCAGACAAAACGAAACCCATCAAAATGGAATATTACAGCCATATGCAAGATGGTCGTTATAAGCTTCATGGAAAATTTTGTGGCCTTACTGTAAACAACACTATAAAAAATTTAATTGAAATATTGAAAAGAGGAAACTTCATATTTCCATGAAAAAATATCCGATTCGAAAGAAATTTATTTTTTAGATGAAGATTGATACGCTGAATACTCATGCAGATTTTTGTGGCCATAGTGTTAACAGAACCATAAAAAATTCAATTGGAATATTGAAAAGAAGAATCTATATATTTCCATAATAGGATATCTGTTTCAAGTGATTTTTTTTGAATGAAGACTGTTATACTGAACCTTCATGAAAATTTTGTGACCATAGCGTCAACAGAACCAGAGAAAATTCAATTGGAATATTGAAAAGAAGAATCCCCATATTTCCATAACAGGGTAATCCATTCAAATGAAATTTATTATAAATGAAATCTGATATACTGAATGTTTATGCAGAATTTCAAGAGAATCGCATCATCAGAACTATAGAAATTAATTTTAATTATTTATTTTTTATTTATTTCATTTTATGTATAACTTCCAGAATATAATTTCGATACGGGGTATTGCAGTTAGGCCATCGAAATACTCTACTACACCATTTCCAAGTGTATTTCAGAAAGCGTCAATTGTATTTCAGGAATAGTCAATTGTATTTCAGAAAGCGTCAATTGTATTTCAGATTAGTCAATTGTATTTCAGAAAGCGTCATTTGTAATTCAGATTAGTCAATTTATTTCAGAAAGCGTCAATTGTATTTCAGATTATATCATATGTATTTCAGAACCCGTCTTCGTAATTCTGTGATGTTTTCTGAAATACAATTGACGATTTCTGATATACAATTGACTAATCTGAAATACAATTGACTAATCTGAAATACCATGACGCTTTCTGAAATACAATGACTATTCTGAAATAAATTGACGCTTTCTGAAATACAATTGACGCTTTCTGAAATACACTTGGAAATGGTGTAGAAAGTCAGCAATAATATTTAAACATGTTTAAATCTTGACGGGAGAATATCACGGACATTTATCCTTCTTGTTCTCGGAGATCATCGAATGTTTTATCGATGCAAAAAAATTTTTACATATGATAATATCAATTAGAAAATTAGTTCAAGAGTGTTTAAACTCAGATCCTAAACTTATGACCGAATAACGTTGAACTTCCTAGCATTCATGATAAGAATCCAAAAATTTACTAACACACATTTCACCCATACAAACCGGTCGCGAAAGACCTGATACAGCCAATGCGACCAAGATCATCAACCCATGTATGCAACAACTTTTTCCCCACATTCCAAGAGCGAAAATACCACCATGACGAAGTGTAATTAGCCAGCATATCCACAAATCACTGATTATCGGGATTAAGGAAATAACCACGTATACCTCTCATCCTCTCGCTGCAAGCGGTCTCTGATTATTGGGTCAATTTTTGCCGAAGTATCAGCCGATATCAATTAAGCTTACTTTATCTGAGACTGCTGGGCGTGTAAGAGATACCAGAAACGAAGAAGTTGCATACCAGATGCGTAACTCGGCAAGTAGCGATGTAAATCTCGGAGTCGCACTCACCGTTATGTCTGATTTAGAGGATTGTTGGAGCCTGGGGCTGACTTGTCTTGAGATGGAGAAACTTGGCTGTAACCAGTCGCATGTCTGTCGAAAATCAGAGTTCAACAAGAGGCAGTAATGGTGATTGACAGTCTTTATGGAATATGGAGTTATGAATGTAATGTACTAAGTTAGGAGTTCTCTTCTCTGAGATGTTAGGTACCTGGAAAACTGTCTGATTAAATCTGCCAATTTACACTTTCAATGTGTCAGTTGGCAAATTCAGTCTTTCAATTGACAGATTAATTAATTAATCTTTTCATTCACACTTTATAATCTTTACTTTCTAATTTGCCAATAAGGGCTACCGTTTTTTTCTCACCAGTTGGCGTCTCTGTTGAGAGAGGTCTGTCAAAGTTGGTTGTACTGACATTGATTTATTATTTTTATTATAATTCTCATTTAAAAGTGTTTGGTTTCCGACGATAAGACTGTCCTTAAGCAGTTGATGTTACTCCTCCAAAAGATGCACATGTTTGGAAAAAACTTTTCAATCCTGATGATAATACGTGACCTTTCGATCCTAATACAGAAAACCGTGAATACCTAATAATCTTTTACATTGTCTTGCTTCAGACACTTGACTTTTACAATTTATAAGTTATACATAATTGTATTACTTGTACTCTTCTGTCTGATGTCTGATTCAAAGAGGATTGTTAGAGCTTGGAGCTGACTCCTCTTCAGATGGAGTAACTGTGCTGTAAGAAGTCGCATGGTCTGTCGAAAATCAGAGGGCGCAATGGAGTTCAGCGGGAGGCAGTAATGGTGATTGACATTCTTCAAATGGGGAAATATGGAGATATGATTGTATGCTCTTATTAAGTTAAAAGTTCTCAAGGAGATATTGATACGTTTTAATGAATGCTGTAGAGATTTCAGTCCGAATAAAGTGTAAGAAGCTGAAGAAGATTCTTCCTAGATGAAAAGCAATGCACGAAGCAAATGTTGTATTTCAATTTTTGATCATTTCAAATATTGATTTTCAAGGTTTTTTTCTGGCCATCGAGGTATTCTATCGTAAACATATCGGTAGGGCCGTTGTATTCGATGTGTAAGTCATATCGAAAACATCCAAAGATTTTCACTTCGTTGGAGAGTAAGGATCTAACCAAACGATTTCAAGAAAACTTCGTAAACTAAGAGAGACATGAGTCAAAACTTTCTGTGATTATTTATTGTTAGAACATGGGGCTGACTCGTCTTGATATGTAGAAAATGTGCTGTAACCAGTCGCATTTCTGTCGAAACTCAGAAGGTGCAATTGTGTAAGGAGTTCTCTTGGATATTAAGACGTTTCAATGATTTTATTCTGAATAAAATGTAAGGAGCTCAAGAAAATTATTTCTAGATGAAATGCCACAGAGCAATGCACGAAGCAGTTTGACCTGATATGTGACAAAATATGGATAAGAATTTCAAATTTCGATCATGCCAATATTGTTTGTCAAAGATTTTTTCTGGTCATTGAGGTATTTTATCGTGAACATATTGCAAATCGAAAACATGCAAATCTTTTCACTTCGTTAGAGAGTAAGGATCTTATCAAACGATTTCAAGAACAATTCGTGAACTGAGAGACTTGTGTGTCAAAATTGTCTGCGGTTACTTTCAATTTCATGTTTGATTTAAATAGAATTGTTAAAACCTGAGACGTAAAAACTTACCGTGTTTGTCTGTCGAAAATCAGAGGGTGCAATTGAGTTCAACGGGAGGCAGGGTGATTGACAGCCTTGAAACGGTGGAATATGGTGTTATGAATGTAGTGCTCTTATAAAGATAGAAGTTCCCTCGTACTATTAGAGGTTTCAATTAATGCTATATGATTTCGGTCCGAATAAAGTGTATGAAGTTCAAGAAGTTTATATCTAAATGAAATGCCACAGGGCAATGCACGAGGCAAAGTATTACGGATTTTGATCATGCAGATAACGTTTTTCGAAGATTTCTTTCTACTATTGTGATACTATATTATATATTTATTGGTATAGGCGTTGAATTCGATGGGTAAGTCATATCGAAATCATGTATTCCATGTACCTAAGGATCTTATCAGTTTATTTCGGAAACACGTCAGAAAACAAGAGATAAGGAGTCAAAAACTTTAAGATCTTACTATTATTTCAATGAAACTGTAAACAATGAATATTCTGAGAGGTGTTAGATTCAGAAGGCTGCAAATTCTTACCCAAAATGAGAACCTATTAATTTCTTGAATCCAGTATTAATGACCACGATGTCAGAGTTATGACTCTGTTTTCACGACTAATCTAAACAAACGACCCAATATTTTAAACTCTCAAGTAATTCACGACAGAAAATGTTAATGCTATCCAGGAAAGACTTCAGGGTTGCAATTCTCAGCGTCGGCAGAAAAACCAGAGAGTTCATTCTTCAACTTTCGAACATCTTTAGTATCTAGAATCAAATTTAGTATATCCTGAAATGCATTCGAGCGATGATCCCAAATTTGCAGAATTCGATTGAATTGATGTTCTACGTGTTTAATTCATTTTGAGGTATTCAATATCGTTATTTTTTATGGAAATCTATACATAATTGAAAGTTTATGATTTTCCTCACCATTATTTCCGAAGCATATTGATACCACAATCATACCTATCCTCATTCGAGCATTTCTCGAATAGCAAATCTAAAAACTTCTCAACGAATAAATATAGGTCTTGAATATTTACCGTCGAACTTTGGCCATGCAAACATGTAAGTAAACGATAACTTATGAAACGAACGTCTAGAAAATTTAAGCAGTTTGAAAATTGCAAGAGGAAATTGGAATGGAAACAATGAAACCAATAGTGTTATAGATATTTACATTTGAATGATCGTTTTCTAAAATTTTTTCATCACAAACTTAGGAGTACACAACACAATTTGAATATGGAGCAAGAAATCAGCTGATCACATTGAGAAATCAAACGATGAGATCTTGAAAAATAGCTGATATGTTATAATGATGATAAACGTATTTAAACTAAACACCAAGTTATTCTTCATTAATCCCCACATAAATCGTTTCACTTCACAACAATTGAGAGTTCAGATCTCAAATTTAACTGAGTCTTTTGCGACAGTTGAGTAATTGATGACTTTTCGTATAATTCCTTCAAATAGTCCATGAAATAATCCATCAACTCTTACCCTAGGCACATAAAGCTGCCATGCCTTTACATCTAAACAAATTCCACCATGCTTTCAGTAAGATATAAATCTGAATATAACGGAAAACTGGACAACTGGATGTTGAGAAGATTTTCGAGATTGAGGTAGTTCAGTAACAACAATGTGTGTCGATAGACGAAAAATTATTTCAATAGTATGGAATTGAAAGATACATAACATATCTTCGGTATTCAAAAATATTGAAAAAATTACTACGAAAATATACATTATGCTTACATCTGATAATTTTTGTGTTCTGTGCATTATATTCTACATACACAGTTACAAGGTAAATCAATTTCAACCATAAGTTGTTCACCTAATATTATGTCATTCCTCAGCCAGATCCAGCTTAGCTGAACAACTATAATTAAGATAAAAACTCCTTTTCCATCTGTTCTAGTGTAATCAGTGTCGTGGTTGTTATTTTGAAACGTATTGTCTTGGAAATCTTATTTCTCACTTATTTTCATGATTTGTTACGTGATGCTATAACGGTGAACTTCATTATTGCTGACAGTTCGAACAATATATATTTCATAATTTTTGTGCAACATTCTTTATAGAATAATTGTTCATACATCCAGTCGAAAAGCTCATAAGCAGTTTTTCACAGACGTAGTTAAATGCATAAGTCTGTACCTGATTGAAATGGATTGAACATGATTCACTCACTAAAAAATTTAGAAATTTTTTTTTTCATATTGTAAAAACTATAATTCGAATCACATTCGCATAAGTTTATGTGTCGGTACCTAAAAACTAGCCAATTGACTGATCGTATTTAATCAACTGATTTATTGATCATTATAATAATGAATGAATTGATTACAAGAATTTTTTTCAACCGCATTATAAATTGACTCAAAATCCTTGATTAAAATATATTTCCATTTTACACAAGACGTTCATTCGTCATTACATAATTTTTTTAGTTTTTATGTTCCAGTGGATCTATGACATACCTTTTGTTGCGGTTAAATATTTCGTGTTCTGTTGTCCATGACAATTCAACATTAAAATAGCATATATGGAACATTAAAATGGGTCATTATCGTTAAATTCCGTTTACGTTGAAAATATTTTCTATTTTGAGATCGACAGAAAATTAAATTTCATCATGTGATGAATCACTGAAATTGAAACAAACGATCCATTTCGATGATAAAAGCCTTATCAGTTTCAAAATGTCTAGAAACATAGGTCTTGAATTCTTACTTGGCAATATGTAGATAAACACGATAACCTAGGGAACGAACGACTAGAAAATTCAAGCAGTTGTTAGATCACGTTGAACACACTTTCTATTTTGAGATCGACAGAAAATTAAATTTCATATCGATCGGTTCATCATGTGATAAATCACTGAAATTTAAACATGAAATCATTTTCGATAATGAAAGCCCTATCAGTTATAAAAATGTTATTGAAGAAAAAATCACTTATGAATAATATATCATTTCCTCCGATGTATGAGTAGTGAGTAGAGTATATTAGTACAATAAGCATAATTATACTGACACATTCCGTCAGTATCAGTAAAAAGGCTTTTTATTATACTTACACACTCTACTCTCAAACTTATTCACTCTATAGGATGCATTGCAGTGCACTGATCTTGAGTCACTCGCATTTCGCTTGAGAAGCAGCAAAGCAACTCTAAAATCCGAAGGTAAAATTTATTAGGACATGAAATAAAACGTCATCAAAATTGTTGAAAAATTGAAATTCATTCCTACATGTGATTACTAGTGCAATATAAACGTAGAACAGAAGCCTCGTATATTCAGAGCGAATGATAGAGATATCACCCTCAATAAACGATAGAGAATGATTCATCCTTTGGTTCATGAGGAGATGTAACTTCCTCACACTTTCATATTAATAGGCTGGGATAGGCTATTAATTCAATTTATTTGTGAATTCTCAACATGATCTAATCCGATAATAATAGTTATTCAATCAACTAGATTTTTGAAGACAGTGTGACTATTGGACAAGATATATTAACGCTTCAGCGGAGCGAATGCGTTAATAGTTCGAGATCATTAGTCTCTAGATTGATAACCGAGTTTGTTAGGATTTTTTTTCGACGACCTCAATAGGACTTGTGTATAAATTCTTGATTGAATTTTATTCTCATTTTGCACCAGACATAGATTTGACATAATACAATTTCTATGTTTCTGTAAAGTTCGGACATTTCTCCTAGTGCTTCTGAATACTTTGTGTACGTTTGCCATGAGGATTGGCAAATGTGCCGTTAATGTTCAATTTCGTACACATTTAATTCACCTTTCATTTTGAGATCGACGGAAAAATAAATCAATTGGTGAATCCATACTTCTGCATGATGTGTAGACAAACCAAACAAAAATATCAGTATTTCAATGCAAATGATGACACTTGATAATGTCAGGTATTTGTAAGAGCTTTTCACACCATAAATATTTTACAGTTTTGATCTACCAGAAGCGGCATTTTTGAAACGAAAAACTGCCTGTATCTCTGGATTCCTCATAAGGAACGGCAAATATTCCTCTATACGCTTTCTTACGTTGTCCTTGCGGTGACACACAAGCACAAAAGCATGCCGTCGTCGTCGATAAAAAGTCGCCCTTGGACTTATATAGCGAGTTTCATAGTTTGCGAACAATATATCTTCCAGTGTATAGAAACCGCGTACATTTCTGCTGGAAGGAATCCCAGAAAGGCGTAAAGATAAAGGACTCGCCCTCTGATGCCGTTCCGAAGATGGGAAATACGCTCCTATTTTATTGCTCTATCGGATGAGGATTTGTCCCCTTACGGAAGAATGAACTGCTGTCGACCACCTACGTCCTGCGAGTGGAAAATTTATGATGTTGATTGGTAGATAATTGCATTCCTATTACTGTTGGGGTTAGTGATGTAGAATTGCAGACCAGAAAGAGTGAAGTAATGGTTTTTTGTTGTGAATTAGATCACTTTTGATGAGACAGGTTTTTCCGTCAAAGATTATAATCATTAGAACTGGGGTCGTTATGGCTAGGTTAGCCCTTCGGGTAGATCGTTGGTTCCATACTCTACACATTCATGGGAACCAAAGGATTTCCTCAATGGCTTTGATAAAACCGACAACCTCCTTAGGAGCCGTAACCGTTACCTCTTGGGTCCCCAGTACCGGTTTTCCTCTATGCAGGCCAGCCAGCTCTGGACGCTTATAAAGGGTGTTTGTAAACAAATGCGAGGGACTTTGGGAGATGATTCCTCGATGAAAATAAGGCAGGGTAGTTTATATGAATTTTTTCCGAACTCGACCCCCCTTCTAAGATAAAGCCTTTGGAGGGCGATGACTTACGGCTTCTTAAAAACACTGAATCATATAACTTTACACATAATATAAAGCACTAAGTAGATGTTACTCACACAAATTGTTTAGATCTTATAACTTCATGATGAACTTTATGATTTTCGTTAAAAATTATTTTCGTGGTCAGATTTTTGAATAATAAGATTATGTTATGGTTTCCCAATCAATTCTGGAAAAAAAGTCTCCTGCAAAATTTCGATACAGTCGATACTTTTATCGGAAAAAATAAAAACGGTTATGATCACTGTTTATTCCATTTCATCGTTCAAGTGTTCCATAGAATGAATATTCTGAGATATTTTATGTCTATAACAGGAGATAAAAGCAAAAGTGTATATCTGCCAAATACAAATTCGAATGAATTACCATTTTTATAGCTGATTGATTTATTTTTTTACTGCAAAGTATTCATTGGAAAAATCAAACTCTTCTGAAACTGAAAACTGTGGAAATAATCATGAAATTTTTTTTTTCTGTCAAAGCCAATTTGGAGCATAAACAATATCTTAGAACATTCTATGAAACATTCAAACGATGAAATGGAAAGTGATCATAACTGCCTGTAAGTTTTTTTCTGAGAAAAGTATCGATTGTATCGAAATTTTGCAAGAGATTTTATTTCTCCAGAGTTTAATGGAAACCACAAGAGAATTTTATTTTTCGAAAATCTATCCCATGAAAACAATTTTTGAAGGAAAATCATAAGAGGTTGTTATTCTCAACCCCTAATAATAAAGTTACTGAATCAAAAAAAAGTGTAATTGACATCTACTTAATGAATCATTTTATGTATAGTTTTATGACTCAGTGTTCTTTGGGCCTCCTAAAAAATTTAAAACTGTCAACTCGTCATCTCCTTCCAAAGACTTTATTTCGGAATGGACGTCTAATTCGGAAAAAAATTTATATGAACTACCTACCCCTACTTATTCTCATCGAGGAATCATCTCCCTAAGTCCCTATGTGTTCAGCTGTTTCTGCTTCTGATCCATAGAGCCTGCAATTCTCATCTACAGACTTCCTCATACAGTACAACTGATATTTGGTGAAATCAACATGAATTATTTGGCTTGAGTATGTTCAGGAGTGTTTCTCCAGAAGGTTGTTCTGTTATTCAACTCCCATTACCGGAGCCGCTGCTCTACATTGGTCTTTTCTAAGCCCGCAGAAAGGCTGAGGCTCAGCAAGTGTTAACCTGGATACTATTTTGCAAGCTCTTTCATAACCTCCAACACCACATTGTCCGGGAATTCATAGGAGAATCACATTTTCGCTTCTTGTCAGTTCTGTGAAGAATAAAAAGTTTGATAATTTCTTTTATCTCTTCCTCAAAGTTTTTCGGGACTATTGATGATGTCTGTGTGATATGTGGAATGTATTGAGTCGTATCTATATTGATAATATAAAATACTTTCTATAATCAAAAACTCCAATTCAGAGGTAGGTGCAGGGTTCGTTTCTGCGGAACGTTCTCATAGAAAGGTGTAAAAATAAAGATCAAAAATCGGAAATAAACTCCTTTTTTATCGCTCTATCGGATGAAGATTTGTCCCCTTACAGAAGAATGAACTGCTGTCGACCACCTACGTCCAGCGACGGGGAAATTTATGATGTTGATTACAAGATAATTACTTTCCTATTACCGTTTGGGTTAGTGAAGAAGAATTTCCGTAGGAGATTATTGTACAGGGTCCGGCATTCGTGCTACCTATTCAAAAGGCCATAAATTCGATTAGGAGAATAATTTTTTGGATTTTAAATACAGAACATGTGAAAAAAATCAAAAATTCAGAATCAATTCACTTTGGTTCGATATGAGTACCTTTCACTGTGACTATTGTCTCGAGACGGTCGAAAACGAATCACAAATCTGAGATTTGTGAATAATCAATAATGCCAATTCAAGAAAAATAAAATACCTTCTGTAGCTGGCATGTCGTTATCTGACAATTGGATACCTGACTGGCCATCCGTATGATCGTATTCTCACAAACTTCGAAAAGCCAAAAAGTTGAAACTTGAAACTTCTCAGAGTAGGTGTAGGATTCGTTTTTGCTGAAGGAATTCCTAGAAAGCCATAAAAATCAAGGACTCTTCGTGCCATTCCGTTTGAAAATCAAAAGACGTTCCTATATTATGGCTCTATCCGATGAGGACCCCCTACGTCCAGCCACCTGGAAATTTATGATGTTGATTAGCAGATAATTACTCTCGCATTACGGGCTAGTTAATTGTACTAGACCTGCACTAGATTATTATATCAATGATGGTCTTTTGTGGTGACTTTGGTTACTATTGATGAGACAGGTTCACAATCATTTCTACACGATTATTCCTGAATGAAACACAGTGCTTTTGTTGGCTCAAAAATTCTAATTCGGAACAAAAGATGGTCTCAGATCTAACCAAGTTGGATTCACGGTTTCGATTCACGGTGAGGAAAAGTTTGAGCACTCAATAATTTGACTAACTTTGGCCGAAGCGGTACAGGCTAACTTTTGGATTTTACGTTATTTCTTCAATATCTCACGTCCAAAAATTTCCGCAACGACTTATGAGATCTGAGTAAATTTTTGTACTCGCTCATAGAAAAAAAATTCTAAATTCTGTGAATATACGACAGCACCAAAAGAAATTCAAGAAAAGCCCTGAGCAGTAGCTTTTGACACTCGTTCTCTGGTTGAGCAATAAGACTATTACCTCGAAATTTTTTATGGGATTTCGGCTCGAAATTCGAAAATTACAGACATTTGCGTAGAACGAGCGCTCAAAAAGAAGAATCATTTTGATACCTTTAAAACTTCTGTAGAGTGTTATGCAATGGTTATCTGACAACTGCTAACATAAGTTCGTCAAGACTAATCTTCAATTTCAATTCATTGTAGTTAATTTTTATTGGCTAGTAATAACGCAACTTGCTCCAACATAACAGTTGTGGACATTCCTGAATTATTGTCTTTGTAAACGACGTCAGCGAAATAACCACTTTTTCAATGGTTATGTGACATCACGTCTGATTCGCGTTTATTGGCACATGGAGTATGTTCGAAACTTCATGTTTCGTTTCGAGTGAAAATTATAGACACATTTTCCTTTATGAACGACTGTTCTTAGGACAACTGCGTGCTCTAATTTTTTTCAAAGTTTCAATGTAAGAATCGAATTTTGAGCACAGTGTATCTTAAGTGAACCTTTAACTTGAAAAACTTGAAAATTCTCAAGTTAGATGCAGTGTAGAGAAGATAACTCTATATCTTTTCATGAATAAAAATATGAAAACTGCAACTTTGTGATGGAATTACCTACAAATGTCTATGCGTATGCGGTGTAGTCGGAATATTGTAGGTAAAATTTGTTAAAGGGCGAATGGGTCTAGTACTTTTCGAGTTATAAAAAAAATATTGTTTCTCAATATCTCAGGCAAGAAGAAACCAATCGAAATGAATATATATGAATGAATAATAAGCCGCATGCAAGTTTGTGGCCATAGTTTAAACAGAATCATAGAAAATTCAATTGGAATATTGAAAAAAAATCTTTATATTTCCATAACGAGATATCTGATTCGTGTTAAATTTATTTTGAGAATGAAAACACTTATACTGAATCTTCATACAAAATTTTAAGGGGATCGAATCATCAGAACCATAGAATTAAATTTTTCAATTTATTTATTTTTTACATATTTCATTTTTTGAATAAATTTCAGAATATGATTCCTATTGTATTGAGATTCTGGATTTATATATTTGGTTTCAATCTCAAATCCTGTATAAAATTTTGAGGTTATAATCCTATTGCTCCAACAAAGAACGAGAGCTCGGAAGCTCCTGCTCAGGAGCTCAGGTCTTTTTTAATTTTTTTTTTCGAAAACTGCCTTCGGTCGAAGAGAATGATTCTGGGTTGTTTATCCATAAATAACATTCAATGCAAAATAAAAAACGAATGAATAATGTGATCATATGTTATTATTTTCATCACGAATAATTAGAAAACCACTGAAATTGGATATTTAGGTGTCAGTTCAATTGATTTAACTTTTCAGTGGCAGAATTATGTGACGTTGATATTGTTGAAATATGCTGATAATTCTGGATAATTCCAAATTCAAAATCCTTAAAGCTCTAAGCGTTTCATTCAATTCGTTCGTAAATTATATTTTTTTATTCAATCTACAAAATATCGTGAAAACATAACTTCGGATTTCAAACTTGAAAATTGTATGGTGGGTTTAAGATTTAAATGACAGGTTGATTGAAATTACCGTTCTGCAACTACAAAACAAGGGCGCGAATGCTGCTGACTTCAATTTTCTTTCAATACACGATACACATTCACATACTTTCGGATAAATGATTGGCCAATAGAAATTAATCTGAAAAATATCATAGATTCATTTTGTGAAACGATACTTTTTCAATTCAGAAACGACAACAATGGAACATCTCATTGTGCGGCAATTTTATTTAATATTGACTGATGGAATCATGTTGCACCTGCAATACATTCGATGGTTATTCATTAATAATAGTGCAGTGAAATTTCCGCTCAATTCACCGTGAAAGACGAAACACAAATTAGCCAATCCAACCGGCGGCCATTTTGACGTCAACCGGGAGAAAATTCGATAAATCCCCCTCGGGAAAAAACGGTCGCCGATGAAATTTCCATCGGAAAGAGCAAAACGTAGGGGGAGAAAGGGGGAAGCGAATCATTTTCCGCCTTGCGGAACCCCTGGTCATTCATTAATCGACTTGAAAATATTTCGGCTTGAGTTTGCTCCATTCGTGATTTATCGAATTAGCGAAAAACGGGATATTCAAGCGGAATGAAAAACGTGATTTGGCGTTTTTTTTTGCCTCTGGAAAATTGAGAAAGTTAGTCTGTGAGTTGGACACTAAGAATTAATGACGGGTCAAACATTGGGCAGAAAAAGTTCTTTAGCCGAATAAGAGTAATAATAACTTTAACATGAAAATAATAACTATGACATTTTCATCGTCAGAATATTTTTTTTTTCATACTGATACATTACAAAGGAATAAATGCTTAGTTACCGTAACTACAAACATTGTCATAACTCCCTTGGAGTTAAATAGGGCAGTTATAGATCTTTAACTCCCTCTAAAGTGTTCACAAAAACAAAACGACAGTTGTCGAATTTACCACTAAAGTTGTTACCCGAATTGCCAGGATTTTCTATTAAACGGTTTCATTGTTAATGACTGTATTGTATTCAAACATGAAGTTGTTTCCCTTCTTTCATTTGACATGCCAGCTAAAATTCTTGCAGTTTTGTTTTTCAATTCCATGCTGTCGGCCAAATACCCTTCTGCCACCGTTGAACTTCGCCATCTACCATGTCTCTTCAATGTTGTCATATTTGCTCCTGCATTGACCAAGGCTGTCGCAGAAGTCCTTCGCAGACAATGTCCTGTGAATGTTTCTGGATTCGGCAATTCCAAAAAACTAGCAATTTTGCTTGGAATTTTCCCGAATGTATTTTTTCCAACCGGTTGAACTGAGCAACGTTTTCCGCGATACGTAAAAAAAATCTTTCCGGGCCCGATGGACGTAGAAGCATATACTTCCTCACTAGACTCAATGCAGAGAACTCGTTTTCTTCCACAATAGTAAATCTCTTACGAATATCTGTTTTACTTTCCGGAATGTCAACCATCATAACAGAGCCCCTATCTTCGATGTGATTTATTTTCATATTCAAAAGTTCTTGACATCTACAGCCCCCGAAATAACCCATAATCAAAACTACCTGTAAAACGGAACAATAAATGGCAATCGTTACAGTTTGCATTACATGCCTTATGAAGTAAGTATTCTTGATTAGAGCGCATTCTTCAAAAATTTGACAATATCTTCCCGACTAAACACTTGAGACTTTTTTGGCTCATAGCCTTTACTTTTGCGTTTGAGAAACGCTTCCAATTCGTGAAATTTACTTCCATCTATGTCATCATGTATTCTCATCATCAATTTTAGCATTGACCACTTAGTCCACAGCGAGTTAGGACTATACAATTCAGACTTTAAGAAAAATAAACCAATTCACATATAGACTTAAAGAATAAATAAGTAGATACCATCTCTTGAAAATGCCAACATTACAGTTTCACTCGTGTTTTACTATCCATACGTTAACTTCCATCCACTGCAGAAATTTGTCATATTCCTTTTGTACTTAAGTTCCGACTTTGTCGGTAGTAGTACGGAACGAGCTTTAACTGCCTTTTCCAGCAAATCTCTTGAAATCTCAATTTCTCTGTGTTGCATTCATTTTCACAAATATGAATATGATGAGAAACACGATAGGACAAATATCTACAATGTTGTCAGTGACATTTCCATGGCAACCATGCCTACTTAATCTATACTAATAATATAAAGAGGAAAGATTTGTATGTTTGTGTGTTTGTGTGTTTGTGTGTTTGTGTGTTTGTGGCGTTGATATGACATCACTCATAAGCTACTGGACCGATTTCAATAATTCTTTCACCCTTAGAATGCTACATTATCCTTGAGTAACATAGGCTTTACTTTTCATCCGAGAAAATTGGGGAAACCTACTATAACTTCAATGATAATAAATATGAGTACCAAAATCAGCTATTTTCAGGTGCGCTGCGAAAACCGTAAGACGTACATGGAAACAATGTATGACGGAAATGTACCCCTTCAATAGTTCTACAAAAAAGTCCGCGATAGCATATATCTATCTTTCAAGGTTTACTCGGTATCCCCTTTTAAAGGTATCCGAATGTTTCTCAAAATTATGCATTTTCTGGGAGTATTTTTTTATGAATACGCTATTGATCTTTATCCAATTAAATACGTCCTTTATATCCAGTATTTAATATAGAACGAAATTGCCTTTTACATCATTCAATTATGATGAATACATCAAAAGATATGGCAGGTTGAAGATGAAATCGCACCAAAATCGAATTACGTCTCCGAGCACGATATACACAAACACTGGTTATGGCGACGCCATCGAGATGTGACGTCACAGCGGAGAATTTCCATTGCATTTGCGGGATTGAAGTGTTAGAACTCGAGGGAATGATTGGAATAATGCAATTAATCGCAAGTTTCATTGAAAATGCAATCAACTA
Source organism: Propylea japonica (assembly GCA_013421045.1). Lineage (NCBI taxonomy): Eukaryota > Metazoa > Arthropoda > Insecta > Coleoptera > Coccinellidae > Propylea > Propylea japonica. The sequence goes on along the minus strand of CM024241.1, from coordinate 12,190,635 downwards.
ACTATTTTAAATGAAATTCTTCGATGTCTTGTTTGTTATTGGCCAGGCTGGTCAAACGAATTTCAGAGAGTATACCGCTATCAATTCAACCGTCCGGCTATTCTGTGACTCTCAAATTGTTTTGTCATGGATCCATACACCCCCTCACTTGTTGAAGACCTTCGTCGCAAACAGAGTGACTCAAATTGTAGAAACACACAAAGAACGCTCTTTGGTCTCATGTTCTCGGTCTGGAAAATCCAGCTGATTTAGCTTCCCTGGGTTGCTACCCTGATTATTTTTTGAATGAAATAAATCTGAAAAATTGGTTGGACGGTTTCTCAATGACGATGGATTCCAATATGGATTGGCCTAGACCTTCAGTGTTTCTGAAGTTTCAGAGACTTTGCCTGAAACGAAAAATATTTCAGTGTCTTTGGTGACTCACAAAATAGAGCCCACTGAAATTTATATGATGTTTGAGTCCAAATTTTCTAGTTATCTTCGACTTCGTAGAGTCATGGGATGGATAAATCGATTCATCCATAACTGTCGCTGTAGAAAAACTTCCTCTGTACTGAGGAAAGAAAGTCTGACTGTGGATGAGTTGAATGATGCCACAGTGTCACTGGTTCGTATTGTTCAACATGTTCTTTTTCTGCGGACTTGAAGTCCCTTCGTAAAAACCAGCCTCCTTCCAAACAACTACAATCTCTCGCTCCTTTTTAGACTCACGCGGTCTTCTCAGGGTGGGCGGTAGATTGAAATTTTCTAACTTGGATTTTGATTCAAGGCATCCACTTTTGCTTCCTAAATCATGTTTCCTGTCTACACTTCTGTGTAACCATTTTCACTTGGCCTCCCTCCATTCTGGACCCAACAATGTTCAAGCTCTGTTAAGAGAACATTTTGGATTCTTTCATCTCGCTCCCTAATTCGTAAGTGTATTCGACAATGTAAAACCTGTTTCAGGTTCCGAGCGTCCTCTTTCCAGCCAACTATGGCAGATCTTCCAGCCTCCCGAGTCAACATCTCTCATCCGTTCAACACTACCGGTGTTGACTTTGCCGGTCCTTTCATGGTTCGCGACACTAAGCTTCGAAGATTTCGAAACACTAAAGGATATCTCGCCTTGTTTGTATGTGCATCTACCAAAGCAATTCATTTGGAATTTGTTTCCGAGCTCACTGCTTCCGCCTTTCTGGCTTGCCTCTCACGTTTCATTGCTAGACGAGGGTTACCATCTGAAATTCTTTCAGACCAGGGTCGCAATTTATCGCCGCTGCCAGGCAACTGAAAGAAGCATATAGCTTCTTATTGCAGCACCAAAGTGAAATGCGGACTTTCTTGCTACACGAGAGGTTAGATGGCGTTTCAATCCCCCTACGCCCCAAACTTCGGCGGACTTTGGGAAGCTGGGGTGAAATCCGCCAAATCCCTTCTCTTACGCATGATAGGTAAGGAGCTTTACACTTCGAAGAATATAGTACCATATTCTGCCAAATCGAGGCGGTGTTAAATAGCCGTCCATTGTGTCCTTTGTCAGATGACCCATCAGAGTGTGATTACCTGTCTCCGGGACATTTTCTGGTTGGTACACAACTTTTTGCCGCTCCTGAATCTCCCTTGCCAGAAAGAATTACGGTCCGTGATAGATGGACTCGCCTGAGACAAATGGTACAAGCCTTTTGGACACGTTGGTCAAAGCAGTATCTGAACACTTTAATACAGAGACACAAGTGGACCAGTTCCACACTTCCTAAAATAGGAGATGTCGTTTACATCCGTGATGTCCATACACCCGTTAAGTTGGCCAATGGGACGTATTTCCGAGTTGAATAAATCCTCAGATGGTATTCCCAGGGTAGCTGTGGTCAAAACAGCAACTTCCAGCATTTGTCGTCCTGTTAACTGTCTTATACCGTTAACAGGCGAATAGTTTCCCTTTAAATTAAGTTTATTGCCTCTCTATTTGTTTTTTTTTATATAAAAATTTCATTTTCATAGCACACATTTTTTTTGTCACTTTCAATCAATTGCTTAAATTTATAATTATAATTTGGTGGGCGGTATGTTAACGCCGAAAATAGATTTCTTCAAGTTTCATATTTTCATTTTTCTAATTTGTTTGATGTGTCAGCAGATGTCGTGATATACACGATATTTGAATTCTTCTCAATATCGCGACATGTGTTGAACGGAATGAATGAAAAAGAATCAGAATAATATAGATTGCGACCGAATTCTTAATTAATTATTGCGTATTTTTTCAAAGTTATTTTCTGCCGTTTCCTTTTCAAATTACTCAGTTTCCGAGTTTTACGAACTTTAGTGCTTCTGATAGTGAAGTTTCGCTGTTTTATTCCGCTTCTCGAGAAAGAAGCTAAAAAAAGAACTATCAATAAACCCATTCAGATAGGAGATTTGGGCCCCTCTCTGCACAAGGATATCTCCGCAGGACTCCCTTCCTCTGGCCAGTTGGATTGCGGAGAATTTCGGGTTTTCCAAGCAACAGCCCCAACATCTCAAGGTAGGAATTTTTCTTATTTATTGATGGTTCTTAAGTTGTTTTATTCTAAATTCTGCCTCCGAACCAGCAAAAAATATACAGTCCACTCAATTCTTAACATGAATATGATTCCTATTGTATTGAGATTCTGGATTTATAATTTGGTTTCAATCTCAAATCCGTAAAAACTTTAAGGTTATAATCCTATTGCTCCAACAAAGAACGAGAGCTCGGAAGCTCCTGCTCAAGGAGCTCAGTCTTTTTAATTTTTTTTTTTCGAAAAACTGCCTTCGGTCGAAGAGAATGATTCTGGGTTGTTTATCCATAAACAACATTCAATGCAAAATAAATAACGAATGAATAATGTAATCATATGTTATAATTTTCATCACGAATAATTAGAAAACGACTGAAATTGGATATTTAGGCGTCAGTTCAATTGATTAACTTTTCAGTGACAGAATTATGTGACGTTGATATTGTTGAAATATGCTGATAATTCGGGATAATTCCAAATTCAAAATCCTTAAAGCTATGGGTTTCATTCAATTCGTTCGTAAATTATATTTTTTTATTCAATCTACAAAAATATCGTGAAAACATAACTTCGGATTTCAAACTTGAAAATTGTATGGTGGGGTTAAGATTTGAATTGACAGGTTGATTGAAATTACCGTTCTGCAACTACAAAACAAGGGCGCGAATGCTGCTGACTTCAATTTTCTTTCAATACACGATACACATTCACATACTTTCGGATAAATGATTGGCAATAGAAATTTAATCTGAAAAAATATAGATTCATTTTGTGAAACGATACTTTTTCAATTCAGAAACGACAACAATGGAACATCTCATTGTGCGGCAATTTTATTTAATATTGACTGATGGAATCATGTTGCACCTGCAATACATTCGATGGTTATTCATAAATAATAGTGCAGTGAAATTTTCCGCTCAATTCACCGTGAAAGACGAAACAGAAATTAGCCAATCCAACCGGCGGCCATTTTGACGTCAACCGGGAGAAAATTCGATAAATCCCCCTCGGGGAAAAACGGTCGCCGATGAAATTTCCATCGGAAAGAGCAAAACGTAGGGGGGAGAAAGGGGGAAATCGAATCATTTTCCGCCTTGCGGAATCCCTGGTCATTCATTAATCGACTTGGAAAATATTTCGGCTTGAGTTTGCTCCATTCGTGATTTATCGAATTAGCGAAAAACGGGATATTCAAGGCGAAATGAAAAAACGTGATTTGGTCGTTTTTTCTTTGCCTCTGGAAAATTGAGAAAGTTAGTCTGTGAGTTGGACACTAAGAATTAATGACGGGTCAAACATTGGGCAGAAAAAGTTCTTTAGCCGAATAAGAGAATAATAACTTTAACATGAAATAATAACTATGACATTTTCATCGTCAGAATATTTTTTTTCATACTGATACATTACAAAGGAATAAATGCTTAGTTACCGTAACTACAAACATTGTCATAACTCCCTTGGAGTTAAACCAGGGCAGTTATAGATCTTTAACTCCTCTAAAGTGTTCACAAAAACAAAACGACAGTTGTCGAATTTACCACTAAAGTTGTTACCCGAATTGCCAGATTTTCTATTAAACGGTTGTCATTGTTAATGACTGTATTGTATTCAAACATGAAGTTGTTTCCCTTCTTTCATTGACATGCCAGCTAAAATTCTTGCAGTTTTGTTTTTCAATTCCATGCTGTCGGCCAAATACCCTTCTGCCACCGTTGAACTTCGCCATTACCATGTCTCTTCAATGTTGTCATATTTGCTCCTGCATTGACCAAGGCTGTCGCAGAAGTCCTTCGCAGACAATGTCCTGTGAATGTTTCTGGATTCGGCAATTCCAAAAACTAGCAATTTTGCTTGGAATTTTCCCGAATGTATTTTTTCCAACCGGTTGAACTGAGCAACGTTTTCCGCGATACGTAAGAAAAATCTTTCCGGCCCGATGGACGTAGAAGCATATACTTCCTCACTAGACTCAATGCAGAGAACTCGTTTTCTTCCACAATAGTAAATCTCTTACGAATATCTGTTTTACTTTCCGGAATGTCAACCATCATAACAGAGCCCCTATCTTCGATGTGATATTTTCATATTCAAAAGTTCTTGACATCTACAGCCCCCGAAATAACCCATAATCAAAACTACCTGTAAAACGGAACAATAAATGTGCAATCGTTACAGTTTGCATTACATGCCTTATGAAGTAAGTTCTCTTGATTAGACGCATTCTTCAAAAATTTGACAATATCTTCCCGACTAAACACTTGAGACTTTTTTGGCTCATAGCCTTTACTTTTGCGTTTGAGAAACGCTTCCAATTCGTGAAATTTACTTCCATCTATGTCATCATGTATTCTCATCATCAATTTTAGCATTGACCACTTAGTCCACAGCGAGTTAGGACTATACAATTCAGACTTTAAGAAAAATAACCAATTCACATATTAGACTTAAAGAATAAATAAGTAGATACCATCTCTTGAAAATACGCCAACATTACAGTTTCACTCGTGTTTTTACTATCCATACGGTTAACTTCCATCCACTGCAGAAATTTGTCATATTCCTTTTTGTACTTAAGTTCCGACTTTGTCGGTAGTAGTACGGAACGAGCTTAACTGCCTTTTCCAGCAAATCTCTTGAAATCTCAATTCTCTCTGTGTTTGCATTCATTTTCACAAATATGAATATGATGAGAAACACGATAGGACAAATATCTACAATGTTGTCAGTGACATTTCCATGGCAACCATGCCTACTTAATCTATACTAATATTATAAGAGGAAAGATTTGTATGTTTGTGTGTTTGTGTGTTTGTGTGTTTGTGTTTGTGGTTTGTGGCGTTGATATGACATCACTCATAAGCTACTGGACCGATTTCAATAATTCTTTCACCCTTAGAATGCTACATTATCCTTGAGTAACATAGGCTATACTTTTCATCCGAGAAAATTGGGGAAACCTACTATAACTTCAATGATAATAAATATGAGTACCAAAATCAGCTATTTTCAGGTGCGCTGCGAAAACCGTAAGACGTACATGGAAACAATGTATGACGGAAATGTACCTCTTCAATAGTTCTACAAAAAAGTCCGCGATAGCATATATCTATCTTCAAGGTTTACTCGGTATCACCTTTTAAAGGTATCCGAATGTTTCTCAAAATTATGCATTTTTTTGGGAGTATTTTTTTATGAATACGCTATTGATCTTTATCCAATTAAATACGTCCTTTATATCCAGTATTTAATATAGAACGAAATGCCTTTTACATCATTCAATTATGATGAATACATCAAAAGATATGGCAGGTTGAAGATGAAATCGCACCAAAATCGAATTACGTCTCCGAGCACGATATACACAAACACTGGTATGCGACGACGCCATCGAGATGTGACGTCACAGCGGAGAATTTCCATTGCATTGCGGGATTGAAGTGTTAGAACTCGAGGGAATGATTGGAATAATGCAATTAATCGCAAGTTTCATTGAAAATGCAATCAACTAATTTTAAATGAAATTTCTTCGATGTCTTTGTTTGTTGATCCTGGAATATATCAATGAAGTTGTATAAATATGGATGTTAGTGCTAAGTATTTACGAGTATTTGTTAATAGAGAATAATTATTCAAGTTTCATTTAAAAACTTCGAATAAATGAAAATATTTTTATCATATTCAGGAAATTTCTATGAATGTCATTTATAATTCGTGAATTTGGAAAGTTTTTTGTTCATTTTTTTCTTCATATTCTGAAAACTGATCTTATTCAGATCCCAGTGTCTTAAGTTGGTACGGATTCTGCTCAAAACGGTAGGTTTTAGAAAAAAGTGGTCAATAGAGCGTTTGTAGAGAATTAATTAACCTATAAAATGAGGTATCAATCGTCTGATCGAATGAGCACAGACCGATTTATTTTCATTAGAAGATGAAAAATAGTATATTATATTATAAGGATTAAAAGTGCATCTTTTTTTTACGAGCAATATTTGCAGTGCGAGGCGCAGCCGAGCGAATGCAAAATTGCGAGTAAAATAGGCACTTTTAATCCGAATAATATATACTATTTTTCTCCAACCAAGTCAAAATTACAATAAAATTGGTTGTAGTGAAAAATCGTTCATAATTTGGTTATGAATTTGAATACAGAATCATGACAGTGATTGTCAGTAGACTTCAAAGCATGTACACAGGATTATTAACGTAGCGTTTTTAATCCTAGGATTAAAAGTGTTGCTAAGTAACGAGTGAATTTTGTACGGTAAGAAAATCTATGACTTTGCACCTGAAAAGAGTACAAAAATGTCAACATTTTTGATGGTTGGAGAAAAATGTAATTTTTCATCTCCTCCAAACTTTATTCGAGATATTTTCAGAACGATAGGTTATAGAAAAAAGTGGTCAATAGGGCGTTTGTAGAGAATTGATCTATATCTTTACTAATATTATTATATACCTATATTATAAAGAGGACAGATTTGTATGTTTGTGCGTTTGAGGGTTTGATACGAGTTTACTCATAAGCTACTAGAGATTTCAATAATTATTCACCCTCAGACATGCTACACTATCCCTGAGTAACATAGGCTATACTTTTCACCCGAGAAATTTGAGGAAACCTACTATAACTTCAATGATAATAATAAATATGAGTACCAAAATCAGCCATGATGAATACATCAAAAGATATGGCAGGTTGAAGATGAAATCGCATCAAAATGTCTCCGAGGTAGGCACAAGGCGGCTAGGAGAAGGTACCGAAGTGTGAGAGATGTTTTGTATGAATGTATTTTGGATTGCCTATGCCCGTATGTTTATGACCACACATCAGATCAACAGATGGCGCTGAAGTCGTTATTCAGGTTATTCATCTACTCTGCAACTAAACGGCTCGATCGAATTGAATTGAATGAATTTTTGTGTATACAGAACAACGTGTTGGGTCTGCTAGTTCTTAATAAAGATAATTCGTTTGTTCTGAAAACCAAAACAATTTGGTTTTTATATTTCATGCAGTATGAAATAAAATTAATTATCTATCTTGTGAGTTATTGGGTTTTAACCACAGAGGGCAACAGATTTCAATCCCGAGGGACGTAAGTCCCGAGGGATTGTTGCGTTGCCCGACTCCCTTGATATATAAATACCTAACTATTAAATTGTTTGACATGAGTTCAGAGTTTTTGCTTCTGATCCACATAGCCTGCAAATATCATCAGCTGACTTGCCATACAGTAAAAATTATTCTTACTGAATAACTGTGAGAGCTTCAGGAGTTTTATGTTTTAGGTGGGAGAATTTTTGGCCTGAGTATATCCAGGGTACTTCTCTAGAAGAGGTAAGTTTTATTATTCAACTCCCATTGCGGTACCGCTGGTTATATAGTTCTTTTCAAGGCAATTTCTTACTAGCTTCTGAGTATTTCCAGCAGTGTCTAAGAACGGAATTAATTCCGTGGCTGGTTGACTGGATTACAATGGACTTGCACAACACTTCTCCTCCATACATTCCTTCTTGAATTTTCCATTCACGCAACATATTCCGATATAGGTTAGGTTAGGTTCTATGCGAGCTTAATCTCGATTTTTGGAATTCTCTCACATTTTATTAAAACTCCAAGAAAATAATTGATTTCACATGACCTACAGAATTATCTTCAATCTACGGCACAGTGATATTTGAAGAAAAACCACAGTTTTGTTACTAACGTTGCTCCATAGGGCAACAATAATATCTTGAAGATTAAGAACCATCTTATGCTATCTCTCAATGGAAAAGAAATTCTTCGTATATCTGTAGTTAGCAAGTACCTTCATTGATCACCATTTATTTCCCAAAACTTTGCACATTTGACCATAATAACTATAACTTTTTAGCCTTGATGAAGGATCAATTGGATCCGAAACGTTCTTGAAGATTTAAGAAAATTTAACCAAAAACATTGAAGTCCAAATTCCTGAATGAATTGTTTTTTATTTTTATTTATAACATGGACGAAAATCCTGATACTTAATAAGTATAAAGTTATTTTCATAAGGACTTTAGATGATATTCGTCAGATATTCACGTCCAGAGGTTTTCTCGCCCAACCATTCGATGATTCGATGAGAACAAGAGGCGGATGGTCCAAAGAGATTTCGACAGCAATGAAAAACAATTAAAAATTAGTATTATTCTACAATGCATGTGAAAACATCTTAAAACGGCTGCTCACGGTTTTGCGTCGGCTTGGAATATTCATACGCACCATATCAAGAAAATATAATGTTCTACAAACTGGACCTAATTGTCGGGGAGAAGCGTAATTTATTCGTATTGAAATATCATTATTTGGTCTTCAGGTAATCAACCTAGTTCTCTACCCTATTGACCTCAAATACTGATGAATGATCATTTGACATTATTCTGCAGAAGAGGTTACTCATTAACTCTCGAAACCAATCCCAGTAATTTACAATTTCTTGTGATTATTTCTTCCATAAGTAGATGAGCTGTTAATTAATTGTAGATTTCATATCATTATTATTATAAATAGTTCGAAGCTCATCAGTATAATCACCGATATACGATGATATGAAAAAAATGTCCAAACTGCTGCCTTAAAAAATACAGGGTGTTTAAATTTATTTTTCATTTGCTTTTTTTTGAATAACCTATTTATTAATTATTGATTATTAATTCCATTCGCCTGTCATTTTCATTAATTCGTGTTCTTGAGTAAGATTTTGATTTAATTTCTTGTTGTTTTTTTCAACTGCTTCCAACAATGATTGTTATTGTAAGTAGGTTAATTTGGTGCTTCTGGACAATTTGCGTGCATCATAACTTTTCGATGCGTTTTTACCGGAAACCGTTGGTCCTAGTGACTTCAAAGAAGTATACCTTTTCGAAGAAACGAAGAAAAGATAGAGGAATCGCCTTTACTAGTGCAGAATGTCATACAGTGTGAGGCAAAAAAGTTAGGGTTGATTTAAATGTGGACGACCTTTATATTTATGGCCCTCTATCGCGAGATACTAAGCGAAACTATGAGTGAAATCAACTTCCGCAAATGATCTTCATTTATAATTGCATTCTTATTGCGAAGTTCTCAATTTTCCTCTACGTCACGCAGTATTGACTTCAGTTATAACAGGTTATAAGGAAACAAGATGGTTTTAGTTCCAGTTCAGATTTAAACTTTTTCATATAACAGTAGGTCGTTATGAATTGTTCCTAAACTTGTCAGAGGAATAGTCAGCAACGTTCCTAGATGATATCCATAGAAATTGAATCGCATATAAATTCACTCATAAAGTTCCACAATTTCTTGACTGTCAGTCGTGTGATGAAATACACACAATGAGAAATAAATTGGATAATCATCAAAAGCATTGTGTTTCGTAAATTGGAAAATAAATCAGGAGAATCTTCAATGAATACGTAATATCTCAGTTTGGTTTTTCGATATGTATTTTCCAGTTCCGTCGCAAGCATGATAAATTGGCAATTTTCACCAATGTGAGATTTCGTATTTCATTCTGAATCGCAATAGAAGAAATGTGACAATTTTGTGAAAAAAGAAATGTTACTATTGTTGTATTGTTACAACTTTATTATCGGATTCACCTGTCAAAGAAACCGAATGAGAATTAATAATTGCATTTAACAATTGAATTGAAAAATAAATTTAAAAATGCATAAAAGCAACTAAGAAAATTACCATAAATGACCGATGAAAGAACTGTAAGGGAGCGTAATTACCCGATTAATAACATCTATGTTAATTTCGAATCTAAATAATCGAATGTTTTTGTTATTTATTACTCTTATATCTTTCTAAATACCATAGTATGTTTGAAGTTATAAATTTGTCTTGCACTTGATCTAAATGAGCATTCATCAGTCAAAAGTATTGGCTGCTAGTTTATATTTGAAACGTATTCGAATTTGAACATTCTTGAAACTTCTGATTTTATTCTCATACCCCATGAAGCCAACTTTCTGTTCCAAAGCCCAAACTCACATTAAAACTTTCAAGTTCTAAAGTTATTTCAACTGAATCATTATCAAATTCTCAGTCAGTCATAAGCTAGAGATTTTCCAAAAAACTCATTATGTTCTAGCCCAGGGGTTGAATTGAGAAAAACAATTGTTTTCATATTATTCAAAATTTGAAATCTTTCCGAAATCAATAAGTTTACGAAGTGCGCAAAATATTTCAACATCTTTTCTAGCACATTTTCCTCAAAGAAAAAAAATTATACGGAATATCTCTGAAATAAAATAATAATTAAATGGTACGGTACAAACCAGTTCGTTCCCGGTAGATTTGTAATTAAAAGTTCAAGATTTCCTGGATAAAAAGCCTAGCTTGTATGTTCAAAACTTCAATTAGGCACGGTCCATAAAAACTTATACTCACGCTCTGTCCAGTCGATAATCAAACTGTGCTACAAAATTCAAATGTGTGCAATCAGCTACCTGTTTCGCTCTGCGAAGCATGTTAAGCTTCGTGTAAAGTGTGTTCTTTGAAACGCTTGGAAAGCTTCTTCTTAATATCTGGTTAGGAGTTTTATTTATTAGGAAATAGTATCAATTTTATGCAGTTCGAAACAATATATTATTTCTCGAATGATTTCAATTGTATAATTATACTTATTGTGAATCCATCAAATATTGATCCTTCATGAGATTCTTGTTTTGGTCAATGATTCCCAGATCAACAATTAGTCATTAGCGAGTATAATCGTTTCGTTCCGGACGAGTGTATTATATGATACAAAATTTTACCGATGGATTTAGCAACACTCGACTAATAGTCCGGTCAAATTAGGTCGAAAAATAAGAGCAAAGTTACATAAACTACCAACGAGCTGAAATTTTGTAAACTTGTTCAAAACACAATTACAAACAACATATCAAAATTCCCCATCATTACGACTTGAGGAAAAAAATTATTCATGATCAAAGGTCAAAAAAATGGGTTTTTCATGATTTTCTTCAAAACGGTAAGTTTTATCGTAAAATTACTTCAGACAAAAATTGTAGATCATGAAGATATCTATAAAAGTAGTATCAATAATTTTTTCCTAAAAGCTACCGCTTCTGAGATAAAACGATTCAAAAAGTTGTAAGCGTCATTTTATGCACACGTTTCCACGCACCTCTGGGGTAGTGTACTTAGCGCGTTATCTTTAACGTGGTTTCCCTGTAGGCCTATTCCACAATTTGAAATTGATAAAAGTGATGAAAATGGAAGTTGGAATTGATAAAAGCGATGGAAGTTAAAAAACAGTAGAGAAAATGTATTAGTTCTTCGTCGTTGTCGTTTCTCCTTCTTCTTTTTCTTTTTCATCTTGAGTCTTGAGTGCAAGTAAATTGCGTGAGAAGCGATGTATCCCATGTTTCTTCATCAGTATCAAACGAATCCTCTGCTGTTGTTGATTCAACGTTAGAACACAACCATGCCTGTCGATACTCATCTAAGCAGGTAGTTATTTGGGTGCTCCGTACATACGAAGAAGAAAGCAAATTCCGTTGGTGATAACTTCTTGTGGTGCTATATTACTTTTTTTAAAAACTACAGTGCTAAATGATTTTGCAAAAAAGTTGGACTGTTTTGTTCTCTGCATGCACGAATGCACGATGCAAGGCCGGTCGTCGTGTTCTTACGTTGAATCAACAACAGCAGAGGATTCGTTTGATACTGATGAAGAAACATGGGATACATCGCTTTATCTCAGAAGCGGTAGCTTTTAGGAAAAAAATTATTGATACTACTTTTATAGATATTTTCATGATCTACAATTTTTGTCTGAAGTAATTTCACGATAAAACTTACCGTTTTGAAGAAAATCGTGAAAACCCCATTTTTTGACCTTGAATAATTTTTTTCCTCAAGTCGTAATGATGAGGAGTTTTGATATGTTGTTTGTAATTGTGTTTTGAACTAGTATACAAAATTTCAGCTTGTTGGTAATTTATGTAACTTGCAATGTCTAAATTGACCGGACTATAAACAATGAACAACAATAATTCAAAAATCTCACACAAAAAGTGTTTGATCAGCGTCGAAGGTTATTTGTGTATGAATTTAATGGAATTGAACTAATTATGATTCACCTATCTCATGTAGATACTAATCTAATTTTTAATGATTTCATACAGAGGATAATAACTAATAAAAAATCAAGCAAAACGGAAAAATCAGGTGAACAGACGATGACAGAGAAAACGTAATTTTCTGAGTTAATGATTTGGTTTCAATTACATGGCCATACGACAAATATTCCTTTCGTTTGAGAATTGGATGTGTCGTTACTCGTATTTCCTATGAATACATCAAACCTTGAAAGTTGTCATATTTTCACTAGATTTGAAGTTGTGTAACGGATGTTCTCATTCAATCCACCAAAAACATGATGAAAAAATGTTGAAAAACTTTGTAAGAGAATCAGGATCGGTACCCTCTTCTAGTCTTGTTAAGTCAAAAATTTTAAAACATTTTTTCCGCCGACCTCGAAATAAAAGCTAATTTTAATGTATACGAAATGAACATTAATGACCCATTTCAATGCTCAATTTATGCTATATCTTAATGTGCAATCCTCATGTCAAATGTCAAAGCTCTACTGGAACATAGAACATTCCATTATGTCAAATGAATGTCTTGTGCATAATGAGATTGTATTTGAATCAAGAATTCATACACAATTCATGTTGAGATCGTCGAAAAAATCTTGTAATCAACTCGGTTATTAATCGAGCGACTAATGGTATCGAACTATTAACGCGTTCGCTCCATTCACGCATCAAAATATCTTGACCATTAGTCGCTGTCTTTAATAACCTAGTTGATTAAATAACTATGAAGTCTCAATGAAGCATACTGAAGTACTGAACCAATAATATTTACTCATTAATATTACGTAAGTACCTACTTGGTTTATGTTCAACTTGAATTTTTTCGAAGATGAGCTTCCAGTAACTTCTTCAATTCAAACATAATTGAAGTGAAAGTGTAATGAAGGTGAATATTTCAACACCTACAGAAATATCCATGATTTTATATTACATTTCCCAATTCGAACGGTATCAGGGCCGCATCTGTGGATTGAGATTGGTTAAAATGTATGCAATGATATTTTGATTTCGAAAACATAAAGCAGAGAAACCTGAAGCAAATAATATATTCTGCACTCAGAAAAATACGTATTCAATTCCACTGAAATTGCATCTGGAAGACCCACTCTCTATGTCTGCAAGGATTCTGTATTCATTCCACTTCTCTCTTCTTGTATTGAAATAAGTCTGCTTTCAGTTTTCGTTCCTACTGATTCTTTTATTATTCTTCATTTTGCCCTTTAATCATTTTTTGTAGGTATTGCCATCGAAAAATGTTCTAATTATAATCTAGATTCATCTTGAATACTCATTCTGTGTGTCTGGTACAATCCGGTATTCACTCCAAGTATAATTGAATCATATTTCACCTTCTCTTAGTTGCACTTTATCACTCCTTGAAACATAATACTACTTGCAGGTAAGCATTCAATAGAAGCCATCTGCAAATATCCCCAATTCGCCTCCCGTAGAATCCTGCGATATCATCTGCATTCCAACGGTATCCCACTTGAAATGCGTTAAATGTTATGTGAATACAATTTGGGCCGTTTCTGATTCTAAGAATGTAGTCTTTCCAAATTTCAAATTTTCTTCATTTTTCTTTCCATTTTTATTTTCAATCACTCAGTTACTCTTCTATTTTCTTTGTTTATTGTTATGCCTTCCAACTAACTTTAGTTCTTTTCAACTCCATTTAACTCTTCTCTTGAATTGCGGTTTGTTTGACTTCCTTTTCAGTTTCCATTGAATTAAAATTTTATTTTTTTTATCCGGCAGTAAATTTTTTTTCGTTACGAATACATTCTGTAACAATAATACTCTGGCTGCATCTTGAGGAGAAGTTTGACCTGTAAGTTTAATAAGTATGATTTCTTTTCCAATTCAGGGATAGTAGAATTGTTACTCGCATATTATCACTAAAACTTTCCTAAAGACATAATGCTACTTGAAAGCAAGCTTTCAATAGGAGCCATCTGCCAATATCCTCAAATCACTTACCCATTCCCTACCAGCTACATTCACAACGAAAACAAAAGACTATCAGCCACTCCAGGAGAATCCTCCAATACGACCCCATTCCAACGAAATCCTAGTTGAAACGCGTTGAATGTTATGTAAATTCAATTTAGGGCCGTTTCGGATTCTAAGCATTTTGTCTATTCGGAAGGACCAATTAATTCGTCTGTGTGGGGGCAGATTGGATTAATCAGCCCTCGGGAGATCTTGGCGGCTTCAAGAAGACCTATCCAGAGTTGGAAAACAGATAATTCCCGCATCTCTAAAGAGTACAGGAGATCGCTTCCTTATGTCTGGATATTCTGTTGGAACCACCAAGGTTCTCCAGATAAACAAGTAATCGAATTCGCTAGATAACCAAAGTAACGCTAACTTCCTAAGTTAGGAACTATGAGATCGACGTGGCACCTTAACAAAGTCAACCGAGGTATGTAGACTCAACCTGTGCCCCAAATATTAAAAGTTTTCTAATTTTTTTCAAGAGTGCCTTACAGAAAACAATGCACAAACATGAAAAAAAACACTAGGAAATTACATATTACTGCGCTATTTCATCTATGCTTCCTAGCCCGTCACAATTAATAGTTTCATGCCAATACCAAATTTTCAATTGAATCATTTTTGACTTAGTTTCTTTTTCTATTCGGGTAGTTATTCATTTTTCTATTTCATTATTTATATTTCTTTCTACTTTCTGTTTATTTTCAAAATCCTCTCAACTCATTCCATTATGATACCTCTTAGACCACAACTTGACTTCCCTTGAAATGAAATAGGACTGCTTTCATTTCTCATTTTCACAATTTTTTCCTACCACATCTTAAATATTCTTAATCTTCTCATTGAAGTATGTAATAATCATATTTTAGCTGCATCTTGAAGACCTACTGTGTGTGACTGCTACAATACAGTATTCTCTCCAAGTACAACAGAGTTATAGTTGAAGCATATCCAACATTCTCTCATTTGCACTTTATCATTCTTCCTCGGTACATAATACTACTTGAATGCAAGCTTTCAATGAAAGCCATTCGCAAATATCCCAAAATCACCTACCCATACCCTACCAGCTGCAATCACAACGAAAACAAAAGACCATCAGCCACTTCAAGACAATCCTCCAATACCATTCCCATTCGAACGGTATCCTAGTTGAAACGCGTTGAATGTTATGTAAATTCAATTTAGGGCCGTTTCGGATCCTAAGCATATTGTCTATCCGAAAGGACCAATTAATTCGTCTGTGTGGGGGCAGATTGGATTAATCAGCCCTCGGGAGATCTTGGCGGCTTCAAAGAAGACCTATCCAGAGTTGGAAGACAGATAATTCCCGCATCTCTAAAGAGTCCAGGAGATCGCTTCCTTATGTCTGGATATTCTGTTGGAACCACCAGGTTCTCCAGATAAACAAGTAATCGAATTCGCTAGATAACCAAAGTAACGCAAACTTCCTAAGTTAGGAACTATGAAATCGACGTGGCACCTTAACAAAGTCAACCGAGATATGTAGACTCAACCTGTGCCCCAAATATCAAAAGTTTTTTAATTTTTTTCAAGAGTGCCGTACAGAAAACAATGCACAAACATAAAAAAACACTAGGAAATTACATATTACTGCGCTATTTCATCTATGCTTCCTAGCCCGTCACAATTAATAGTTTCATGCCAATACCAAATTTTCAATTGAATCATTTTTGACTTAGTTTCTTTTTCTATTCGGGTAGTTATTCATTTTTCTATTCCATTATTTATATTTCTTTCTACTTTCTGTTTATTTTCAAAATCCTCTCAACTCATTCCATTATGATACCTTCTTAGACCACAACTTGACTTCCCTTGAAATGAAATAGGACTGCTTTCATTTCTCATTTTCACTGCATTTTTTCACAATTTTTTCCTACCACATCTTAAATATTCTTAATCTTCTCATTGAAGTATGTAATAATCATATTTTAGCTGCATCTTGAAGACCTACTGTGTGTGACTGCTACAATTCAGTATTCTCTCCAGGTACAACAGAGTTATAGTTGAAGCATATCCAACATTCTCTCATTTGCACTTTATCATTCCTTCCTCGGTACATAATACTACTTGAATGCAAGCTTTCAATGAAAGCCATCCGCAAATATCCCAAAATCACCTACCCATACCCTACCAGCTGCATTCACAACGAAAACAAAAGACCATCAGCAACTCCAGGAGAATCCTCCAATACCATTTCCATTCGAACGGTTTCCTGGTTGAAACGCGTTGAATGTTATGTAAATTCAATTTGGGGCCGTTTCGGATCCTAAGCATGTTGTCTATCCAAAAGGACCAATTAATTCGTCTGCGTGAGGGCAGATTGGATTAATCAGCCCTCGGGAGATCTTGGCGGCTTCAAAGGAGACCTATCCAGAGTTGGAAGACAGATAATTCCCGCATCTCTAAAGAGTCCAGGAGATCGCTTCCTTATGTCTGGATATTCTGTTGGAACCACCAAGGTTCTCCAGATAAACAAGTAATCGAATTCGCTAGATAACCAAAGTAACGCAAACTTCCTAAGTTAGGAACTATGAGATCGACGTGGCACCTTAACGAAGTCAACCGAGGTATGTAGACTCAACCTGTGCCCCAAATATTAAAAGTTTTCTAATTTTTTCAACAATGCCTTACAGAAAACAATGCACAAACATAAAAAAACACTAGGAAATTACATATTACTGCGCTATTTCATCTATGCTTCCTAGCCCGTCACAATTAATAGTTTCATGCCAATACCAATTTTCAATTGAATCATTTTTGACTTTCTATTCGGGTAGTTATTCATTTTTGAGCGCTCGTTCTACTTAGACGAGTGCTATATCGTTTTGCCCAAATGTCTGTAATTTTCGAATTTTGAGCCGAAAATGGTCTCAAACGATAGGGTTCGACTCCCTGATGGAAAATATGAGGTCAAATCAAATTCTGTAGGGCCGGCCGGCCGTCCGTGAGCACAATAACTCTCGAACGGATTGTCCTAGAGACTTGAAATTTTCAGGGTGTGTTCAGCTCCCAAATAGCTCGGTTAAGTTCGTTAACCAGAAAAATCGTACAGGGTGTTCCATAAAAAGTGGCCATTCAAAATTTTTGTTACTCAATATTTCACACAAAACGAAAGCAAACGGAATGAAATATTGCAGCAACGTGCCAGATGTTCATAGTAAGCCTCTTGCAAAATTTTGTTGCCATAGTGTTAACAGAACCATAGAAAATTCAATTGGAATATTGAAAGAAAGAATTTTTTATTTCCATAACGAACCTTCCGATTTAACTGAAATTCATTCTGTGAGTGAAGACTGACACACTGATTGTTCATGCAAAATTTCAAGAGGATAGCATCATCAGAACCATAGAAATTCCAATTGGAATATTAAAGGAAAGACTCTTTATATTTCCATAACAAGATATCCGAATCAAATGAAATTTATTTTTGGAATTGAGATTTATATATTGAATGTTTGTGCAAAATTTGAAGATCATCGCATCATCCGAACTACCTATAGAAAATTCAATTTGAATATTGAAAAAAAAATATATTTTCATAACAAGATATCTGAATTGAGTGAAATTTATTCTTGGTATAAAGATTGATATACTGAATGTTCATGCCAAATTTCAAGAGGATCGCATCATCAGAACCATAAAATTTAATTATTTTAATTTTCAAGTGTGACCATAGAATTGAATTTTTTAATTGTTTATATATAAAGTATCAATTTCAAGTCATATACAGAATTTTGAGATGATAGTCCTATTGCTCCACCAGAGAACGAGCGCTCAGAAGCTCCTGCTCAGGGCTTGCTTCCATTTTTCTATTCCATTATTTATATTTCTTTCTGCTTCTGTTTATTTTCAAAATCCTCTCAACTCATTCCATTATGATACCTTCTTAGACCACAACTTGACTTCCCTTGAAATGAAATAAGACTGCTTTCATTTCTCATTTCACTGCATTTTTTCACAATTTTTTCCTACCACATCTTAAATATTTTAATCTTCTCATTGAAGTATGTAATAATCATATTTTAGCTGCATCTTGAAGACCTAGTGTGTATGACTGCTACAATCAGTATTCTCTCCAGGTACAACAGAGTTATAGTAGAAGCATATCCAACATTCTCTCATTTGCACTTTATCACTCCTTCCTCGGAACATAATACTACTTGAATGCAAGCTTTCAATGGAAGCCATCCGCAAATATCCAAAATCACCTACCCATACCCTACTAGCTGCATTCACAACGAAAACAAAAGACCATCAGCAACTCCAGGAGAATCCTCCAATACCATTTCCAATACGACAGTATCCTGGTTGAAAAGCATGTTGTATATCCAAAAGGACCAATTTATTCGTCTGCGTGAGGGCAGATTGGATTAATTAGCCCTCGGGAGATCTTGGCGGCTTCAAAGAAGACCTATCCAGAGTTGGAAGAAAGATAATTCCCGCATCTCTGAAGAGTCCAGGAGATCGCTTCCTTATATCTAGATATTCTGTTGGAACCGTCAAGGTTCTCCAGATAAACAAGTAATCGAATTCGCTAGATAACCAAAGTAACGCAAACTTCCTAAGTTAGGAACTATGAGATCGACGTGGCACATTAACAAACTCAACCGAGGTATGTAAACTCAAACTGTGCCCCAAATATTATAAGTCCCTTTATTTTTTTCAAGAGTGCCTTACAGGAAACATTATAGAAACACAAAAAAACACTAGAAAATTACATGCAACTGCACTGTTTCATCTCTGCTTCCTAGCCCTTTACAATTTATGGTCTCATGCCTTGACCAAATGTTCAATTGAATCATTTTTGATTTAGTTTCTTTTCTTATTAGTTTATTCGTTCATTTTCATCTTCAATTATTCACATTTTTTACTTTATGTTTATTTTCAAAATCCTATGAAGTCATTTTATTCTGATATCTTCTTCGACCAGAATTTGACTCCCATTGAAATGAAATAGGTCTGCCTTTATTTCTCATTTCCATTGTTATTTTTACACTTTTTTTCTACCACATTATAAACATTCTTAATCCTCTCATTGAGATATGTAATAATAATATTTTAGCTGCATCTTGAAGACCCACTGTGTATGACTGCTACAATTCAGTATTCTCTCCAGGTACAACATAGTTATAGTTGAAGCATATCCAACATTCTCTCATTTGCACTTTATCACTCCTTCCTCGGGACATAATACTACTTGAATGCATGCTTTCAATGAAAGCCATCCGCAAATATCCCAAAATCACCTACCCAGCTGCATTCACAACGAAAACAAAAGACCGTCAGCCACTCCAAGACAATCCTCCAATACCATTCCCATTTGAACGGTATCCTGGTTGAAACGCGTTGAATGTTATGTAAATTCAATTTGGGGCCGTTTCGGATCCTAACGAGGGGCAAACCGCTGAGCAAATTCTGTACACCAGACATCCCCTCAGTGAGAGACATCCCCAGATATCACCAGACATCCCTCAGACACACCCAGACATCCCGCAGACATCCACAGACTTCCTCAGATATCCCCGGACATCCTAGGATTTCCCCAGACTTCCCGAGACATCCTAAGATTTCCTGGGATATCCTCGATTACTTAAAAGATGATATCGGTTTAATGAGTGATTAAAAACAGTTTGTAGCACTTTGTGGCATCCCGAAATCAAATTGAAAAAAATCTATTGTATAATCTACTCTAGAACATAGCATAACACTATGAACATATATATGTAGGTATTGAGTGTTTTCGAAACAGAGCAGAAGTGAGTTCTCTGAAGACGACTTATATTCTTATTCAAAATGTATAATTCAATAAAAATAGCTATCTATTTGACATCCCT
Organism: Propylea japonica; assembly: GCA_013421045.1. Classification (NCBI taxonomy): domain Eukaryota; kingdom Metazoa; phylum Arthropoda; class Insecta; order Coleoptera; family Coccinellidae; genus Propylea; species Propylea japonica. Next base: position 12,170,126 of record CM024241.1, on the reverse strand, counting down.
CGATATTTCTGAACTGCCGAAAAAAGAATCTGATTAGTCAGTGGCAGATCCGGGATTCGAGTTTGGGGGGGGGGGAAATTTCAGAATACACTCGCGTAGGAAGGAAAATTTTTGGAGTGTCGTGGAAATTTCATTGAAAATTAGGAGCGAGCAGGGGGTGGAGTTATTGGTCCTGGAGGAACCCCCCCTCAGTGGCTTTTCAAACCCAGCAAAGCCGTTAATGGAATGTTAATTTCTGCTCGTATGATTTTCGGTATCAAGAATGAAATTTTTTATGATATACCCACACAAATTATATGATATATTTTATTCATATAATATTTTTATTTCTTGAGGTGGAGAATTCAAACTATTTTCCAGGATAAAGTCCAATAGTAATTTTTCACTCTTAATGACCAGGTTCGTCATTTTTTCCATTTCTTGTTTGAAAATTATTTGTTTAAAATATATCATACTTGAGTTGACCTTTAATGTGACTTATAATACACTGCGCAAAAATATTAACCCACATTCTGAAAATCTCAATTTCAATGAAAGTTAACTCTACATTGACTTTATAACTTATTTTTATGTTCTCTCGGGAAGTTTTGAACGAAACAAGACACATTAAATGGAAGAAAAATTCAGGGTTTCACCGAATCTTATGTGAAAGAAGAGAAATAAAACATTTTCAAAATACTAGAATGCTGATAAGTGATTTAATACTTGGTACATATTTCCACCCCAGCTCGGCAACGACGGTTCATACTCAAAATGAGTGATCTTAAAATGTTCTGATCTAATCCTTTCCAGATTTCAGTTGGATTCCAAAGTCATTAAGAGTAGCTAGATTTTCTGAACTTCTCAGCCTTCTATTGAGGTTGTCCCAAACCTGCTCAATCGGATTGAGATCTCGACTTCTCGTTGGCCATTCCTCTTCAAGGTACTCCTGAACGATGCGCGCACGATGGGGTCTGGCATTATCGTCCATAAAAATGAAATTTTCAGCAATGTATGGGACAAATGGCACTACATGCTCTTCAAGAATGTTCCTTATATACCTTTCAGCATTCATAGCTCCATTATCAACGACCACTAGGTCTTTGCGAGCAGTCAAAAATATTCCACCCCATACCATAATCGATCCTCTCCCGAAACCAGTAGTATTCAGGAAATTGCACTGAGCATATCTTTCATGTGGACGTCTGTATACAAGGGAACGTCGATCACAATAGTAGAGGCAGAATCTAGACTCATCTGTGAAGAGAACTCTTTCCCAATCAGCCTTTTTCAATAGATATGCTCTCTCGCAAAATCCAAATGCGCCCTTCGATGGGCTGGGTAAGAGCTGGGCCTCTTGCCGCGACACGAGGCCTTAAATCATATTCTCTGAGGCGATTTCTTAATGTCTGAGTGCCAATTTGCACCCTATGAGTTTGCTCAAGCTGATTTTGAAGGAGGCGAGCTGTTGCAAACCGTTGTCTCAACGAAGAAACTCTGAAGTAACGTTCCTGAATGGCAGATGGTACCCGTGGTCTACCTGTCCTGGTCTTCGGACATTCATACCCGTCTCCCTGAATCGCTGCAACATTCTCGGCACATTTGTATGGGAAATTTCAAACCTTTCTGCAATTCTTGTATATGTCCACACTTCTTCTCGCAAAACTACCGCTTGGGCACATTCTTCTTGGGTCAAATTGCGGTCGAGTGTAAAAAATCAAACGAGAGAAAAACTATTGATCACTAGAACTGATCGAGAACAACTTACTGATTTCAGAATGGAGTCAATACATTCAAAATTCTGATATTCTCATCTTTTTTCATTCCTGCTGAGAAAAAACATCTGTATTGAAGAAAAACGTTGAAAGTGGATAACATATGCATGCATAATTCTGATGAAAAAAATTATCATTGAGAACACCTTCAATTGTAGAATAAATTCGAGATTTCCATACGTTGCGTTAATTTTTTTTGCGCAGTGTATTTCATCTAGATGAAGATTTTTGATGAACTTGGAAAAAATGGTTCACATTCATAAAAACACTTACATTTAGGTACCTATTCATTCAAGTTCTTTTTTTGACGCAAAATATAACATTTTATCAACACCCTGTGTACTACCAATATGATTCGATCAAATTTTAAAGGGAAACGGATCGTGTTTTTGATATCCTTCAGCTCGTCCCTCAATGAAAATATATAAATATAAGGCATGTTGAAAAAACAAAGAGACGATCATAACTATTATTTATTTAAATATACAGGGTGCGCGGAGCGGCTGCTCTTGAAGGTTTCATGTTTGTTTCTGATCACTATTTATAATTATGATTAGGAATGTATCCCTCTAAATTTCCATAAAATTTGGTGGCGTTTGGTGGGTATTGATTATATTTTCAAGAAACTTCTTAATATAGTCAATTTTAAACGCTCTTGTCAAATTAGTGCAGGGTTTGAAAGGAGCATTTGGTTTATTAATTTTTTTTAATTGTTTGTGTTTCAGTAACTTGGGTGAAAAACCGTTTCAAAAAATGCCGAAACCTAACAGAATATGTTTCAACTCATATCTATATTCTTTACAAATTCTAAATCGCTCTGTATCGAGTGAGCAGATATGAAAACTCTTGTTAAAATGAGTTTCAGGGTATTTACCATACCCAAATAAGAATAATTTATATCGATTGAAAAATATTCTGGGAGGATTCTCCATTTCTTAAAAACTTTATAGGTTTTCACTCCCAGTCTCTGAAACAGAAATAATTAAAAAAATTTCAATTAAGATGAAATGCTCCAGCGAGAATCTTAGCACTTATTTGTCAGGAGCAAATTGGTCTTGAAAAAATTGTTGCCCAACAGTAAAACTGAAACGGGAAATAAATGAAAAGGATAATGTAACGTTTCGTTGTCTATATGAGACACCTTCTCCAGACAAACTTGTAAAATCTTCAGAATTATGTGTTTTTCATTTGCGATCTGATTGACATTGAAAGTTGTCAATAATAGAGATGTTGATTTATTTAATTTTGAAATTTCCTGATGTCATTTCTATCTTCAATAAATCAATCAAATACAATCTATTCCAACAGAATAGTTGGCCAATTATCTACTTCATCTAACAAAATACATGTGGATTTCTTAATTCTCTGATCTCCGCTATTTGAAAATACATGATCAGCAATTTGTGATGTCTCTATTTTTGATGTTGTTCTTATGTTCCCGTTTCTTATCTTTGAAGGTTGAATTTGGAACCAATTCTTTTTTTGTCTCTGAAAGGCCATGATTATAGGGAATGACGTTCAACAAATTTGGTTGTTCCTGACGGTTTTCTGTTGTACCTGACCATCATTAGAATTTTGATTAGATAAATAATTTATGTTTGTGCAACACTTTCGTGATATTAATGCCCGTATTCTGCTTTTCATCTGTAAGCTGCAATTCTTTTCGTAACTATCGTAAGGACTCTGACAGATCAATCGTACGCTACGATCTCGTAGCTCACAGATGAAAAGAATAAAACAAAATTAGCAGTGAAAAACCTAACTCCACCATTTTTCGTATTCTAATTGATATTCATAACTAATTATGTATCTATAGATTCCCTTTATTTCGTCGGTATGTAAATAAGAAACAGCTTGAAATCTCTAGATAAACATCAACTTCCCTAGACATCCCAAAGACATCCTCGGACATCCTCCGATTTTCTGAAACATACCCTGACTTCCTGAGATATCCCCAAGACATCCCGGGACATCCTTCGATTTCCTAAGACATCCCCGGATATCCTGGGACATCCAGGGACATCTCCACTCTTGTATACCAGACATCCCCAGCGGTTTACCCCTCGGATCCTAAGCATGTTGTCTATCCAAAAGGACCAATTAATTCGTCTGCGTGAGGGCAGATTGGATTAATCAGCCCTCGGGAGATCTTGGCGGCTTCAAAGGAGACCTATCCAGAGTTGGAAGACAGATAAATCCCGCATCTCTAAAGAGTCCAGGAGATCGCCTCCTTCCGTCTGGATATTTTGTTGGAACCGTTGAGATAATTCGGTTAAACAAGTAATCGATTAATCGAATTCGGTAGATAGTCAAAGTTCCATTAGCAGTCGGCCTGAGTTATAGTCCTGGAGACTGGGGGTGCGGTAATTGGAGGAAACTCGATGCCATTTCTCAATCGAGAGAAGTTGCCACTTGTCTGTGAGAGGTGCATTCTCTTTCATTTTAGGTGGGAAAATTTCGTTTTAGGTACCTATCTTTTCTGGGTACATTCAAGTCCGCAAAAAATCTTTGGAAATGAGTGTGTAGCTATTTAAACCTACTTCATTTCATCTAGTATTAATATTCAAGCAATTTTCAGAATCCTGATTGACGTGGCATGTTTAGAAGTATCTTTAAATATACTAGTATCTACTTCAAATAGTATGCACAAAAATCGAATCTGAATCAGAGTTGTTTTAGTTTGTATTGTGCAAACAGAATGTATTGCTTCCGAATTGTTGAATAAGAGCGATAACGAAAAACTTTCAGCAGGCAGTGGTTATATTGGAATAAAAACACTTTCAGATATACTGCATGTCTCTTCATACTCAACCTAGACCCATTCAACCTCCTAAGTAAACATCGAATTATGATAAAATATTATATGTGACTTCACATAGTAAAATCCATAAAATTAGCTAATTATTTATGAGCAATTGTCTGCCATTCACGAGAAAATGAAATCAAATAGCAAAGCTCAAAATAAGTCGTTCAGTTTTCTCCAATTATCCATAGCAGCAACCTTACAATATTTTATTCCTGAGACGCCAATTCGGTACCACCTAACAAACTTAGCAACACTTATCCATTAACATTTATACTACGATCGTGAGAACTTAATACGTGTATTTAAACATGTCTCTCTAGTTTCGATTCACCAAAACTGAAGCAGTGGCTATCAAATTCGAAGACTTGTCTAGGCATCATAAGACCTGCGTATGCCTTCGAGCTGCAGTAGAGATTCTAATGCACTCTGTGGTGCATCTTTATGAAGAAATATGTCTAGTGAGTACCCTTACTGAGAATAATAATTTTTCCAGGGTGTAGTGGTAAATTGCGGCAACCACCATCAAAATAAATAATAACTTGATGCTAACTATAAAGTGATCATATGCAATCGCTATGAAAGTGTGAAAAGATTAAGTTGTAATTGCGAAATTTACAACTGTTGAACAAAAGGCATATGATCTCAAATACAGGACATCTGTGTATTTGAAAATCCAATACCAACGTTCCTAATTTAAATCTGCACAGTTGCATGTGTGACAAGGTTGGAGCTGTTTGCATTGGGTAATTTTATGATAAAAGGAGACGAAGGAAGAAAAAAGCTATTGATTTTTCTTGCAAAAAACTTTACAATCTCTTTACCTGATCCCGCGATTAGGACAGGTTCGAAAACCGTGATAAAAAATTAATTAATTCACCGTACCAACGATGCACGCCAAAACCACAATCTCTTCTGAACACTGAGATCACGATTTTGTGATTTCAGCGAATATATTTGTAGTCACCATAAAAGGGTACTCACGAATAGATCAGATCATCCCTTACCACTTTCAATTTTTTGGACATTGAGCCATAGATCATTGTACGGCTATAGTAAGTAAAAAATACCACTTTCTCTTTCGAACTTAGGACAGACAACAAGCCCAGAAGTATCAAACAAAACTCCCAGCAAACGTTTAATTTTCCTTCTCTTCGAGCAATACTCATTGACAGTCATCTGGAAAATCACCGAAGTCCCTGAACTCTACAATACAGCGCGAAAGATTGTTGCGATTGTTTACAATTACTTTCACTTCATTAGGAGGCTGGGAGTTTTGGGCTCAGGCCGGGTTCACAACAGTCATTTAGCTGGAATGGGACAGTCTAGACTTCGTTTTCAGAAGTTTTGATGATCTCATTCAAGAAGTCCCTCTAAGCCCACCTTCCCTCTCAAACTTGAAACAGGCAACAAGAGCAGAAGTATCAACCCAAACTCCCAGCATACGTTTAATTTTCCTTTCTCTCGAGCAATACTCATTGATAGTCATCTGGAAGATTACCGAAGTCACTAAACCCAATAATTCAGCGCGAAAGATTGTTACAATTGTTTATAATTACTTTCACTTTATTAGGAGGCTGGGAGTTTTAGGCTCAGGTCGGGTTCACATCAGCTGAAATTGGACAGTGCAGGCATCGTTTCCAGAAGTTTTGATGATCTTATCAAGAAGTCCCTCTAAGCCCACCTTCCTTCTCAAACTTGAAACAGGCAACAAGAGCAGAAGTATGAACCAGAACTCTCAGCATACGTTTAATTTTCCTTTCCTTCGAGTAATACTCATTGATAGTCATCTGGAAAATTACCGAAGTCCCTAAAGTCTACAATTCAGCGCGAAATATTGTTGCAATTGTTAACTATTACTTTCACTTCATTAGAACGCTGGAAGTTTTGGACTAAGGCCGGGTTCACAACAGCCACTTAGCTGGAATAGGACAGTCAAGGCCTCGTTTTCAGAAGTTTTGATGATCTCATTCAAGAAGTCCCCCTAAGCCCACCTTCCCTCTCAAACTTGAAACAGGCAACAAGAGCAGAAGTATCAACCCAAACTCCCAGCATACGTTTAATTTTCCTTTCCTTCGAGCAATACTCATTGATAGTCATCTGGAAGATTACCGAAGTCACTAAACCCAACAATTCAGCGCGAAAGATTGTTGCAATTGTTTACAATTACTTTCACTTCATTAGGGGGCTGGGAGTTTTCGGGCTCAGGCCGGGTTCACAACAGCCATTTAGCTGGAATGCGACAGTGTAGGCCTCGTTTCCAGAAGTTTTGATGGTCTCATTATGGTTCACGGTTCGTTAGTTTCTGTCCCGGGGATCGGTCTGGAGGATTTGTTTCCTTAGCGCGGTCCACAAATTAGAGGAGACTAGGACGAAGTGTTTCGAAGGGAACAATATTTTCAGGCCTTTTGTTCGATACTTTGGTGAGAATGAGAGGAAATGAAGGCGATAGATAGTGTAAGAAGTTTTTTCATTCGTTCAGTTCCACTGGCCAGATTTTTCTTTTGTCCAATAAAAAATATGTGACGTATTGCACATTCAAAATTACATAAACGGAAATATAATTTCTTTTATCTCCATTAATCATTATTAATCATCAATAGGTCCGTATTAGTATTTTTATTTCGGACATATGAGGATAGAATTTATAGTCTACACTTGAGGAATTCCCAAATGACACTTAGTGAAGAGCGACTTGAGTTTTTTTATTTTATCGTCTCTCACTTGAGGAAGTAAAACTTTGAGTGAAAGAAATAAATGAATGAAAGAGAGTGAAATTAAAAGAGCGTCAATAATGGCAAAATAGCCATTTATGTCAAAAATGGTTATATTCTATATTCTGTGACGGCATCACCAGTTCAATTTGAATTTCCTTGCCGGTTGTGTGATTAAAAGAAGAAAAAATGATGTCGTAGCTCAAAAGGAAAATGAAAACCGAAAATGAAAAAATATTACTCACAAATCTGGTGAAAGCTTATAGTTTTATAGAGAGCAAAAAGACAGACAGCCTGAATATTCAAACAGAAGCGACATTCTTGAAATCTGTTTACCCGTAATTTCAATTCCCATGATGTCTGTAGCGAAACCTTCCAAGCAATTGAAAAAATTGTGGGAATATCTGAATCGGTATACTAACAAATCCAACACAGACGATTTTGAAAATCTCTCATCCTGAGTTGATCCTCTGAATAGAACTCAAGGGGATTATCGTTATTTTTTATAGGTATACCTTTTTGGTATCCTCCGGTAATCGATATCCTCATGTATATTCACGTCTCCACGTACTCCACAAATTCAGAATAATCCTCCATAAAAATTTTTTCTTTTTACTTCTGCTTATCAGTAGTACCTATATTTTATTTATAACTAATCAGATAGAACGATGTTATTTTACCAATTTCAAATCAAGAAACGCCAAAACAAATATAACCTCGAAATAATGTCTGACACACTTGGCTCAATCAATACTTGATTGGACAAAAATCGCGTCCAGGTGACTCTCAAGTCAAATTCGACGCTGAGTGTACCTCAAGTGTTGACTATAAATTCGGACCTAATTTTAACCAATCATGTTATAAAGTGACTGTTAATAATGTGATAGAATAACCGTTTAAAATCGATTTGTCAAGCAATGACTTTTGAAATGTTTTCAAACGCCATGGTCATTATGACATTTCTAAGAATAATGGTTGCATTCATATCATGTTTCGTTGAGGATTCTGACTGGTATTCCAACTCTCTTTGTTTTCCTATCTTTCATAACTAGAACTTGAATAATTTGAATTTTCTAGGGTTTTGCTCCAACCTCTCATTCTCAAAGAGGAATAGGTATAATCACCATACGTTTCCAGAACTGTTATTGAAACGACTATCATCAAATTCGCAGCTATCACAGTATCCACTCAACCTTGCTGAAACAAAAGACATACTCAGATTGGATCTTCCGTTTCTATTGTTGTCAGACATTGATGGACAAGTCAGATAATCTCGCAAAGGACCGTGATTTCGGACAAAAGATCTCCACTCTTCGGTTATCCCCATACATAACTCAGTCGTCAGGATGCTTTCACCCGGCACAAAGAGTGATCAGACATCGTAAAAATACTGTTAGGTAAGCCGATGTAATGAGAGAATACTGATTTCTTCTCGATCCACGGCGTATGTACCAACGATTAACTTCCACGTCAATTTGTAACACTGTATGTACACATTTCCATATCGCGATGTATTCATCAGGATCATTAGTATGTTACGTCTACTCAAACGATGGATACAGTTAAATGATTCAGGAAATGCTGGTGAAACAGTCGAAGAAAAATATTCAGCAATGATTAGCCCATTGTAGTTTTGGTGCATCATGGCCGGGTCAAACAAAGTCTCGAAATGTTGTGGATATAAAGGGTTTTCCAATAAGAGGTGTAATTTTGAATAGCCCGCTATTTCGGTAGATGTCACGTTTGATGTGTCATTTTTTGACATTTGACAAGTAGAAACTACGCCATTTATAAGAATGGAACGATGCACGCTTCAAGAACGTATTGAAATTATTAAAATTCAGTATAAAATCGTGGAAATTTGGCAGAGACGGTTCGTAATACTCGAACATTCTGGGTCGTCGTGAAGCAACTTGTCGGACCGCAATAAAGAAATTGGTGCAAGCTGTTGCGACAAGTAAGTGATGTGAAGAATAAAACCCGTGCACGTCGATTAAGAACAGCTGAGAATATTTCTGCTGTAATCGAAAGTGTTGAAGAAAATTTTTTGAAATGACTTTTTATGGCCGAAATTGGATAGTATTGATCTGGACAACGTGCACTTTCAACAAGACGGTGCTACGTGCCACACAAGCAACGAAACCATTGATTTTTTGCGGGAAAAGTTTTCAGGACCGTGTGATCACAATTGGCCACCGAAATCTTGTGATTTAACACCTTGCAACTTCTTCTTTTGGGCCATGTGAAAGAGAAGGTCTACGCTAATAGCCCAGCGTCGATTCAAGACCTTAAAGATGGAATTCGTGAGGATATCGAGGACATAGCGCAGCCACTTCGCGATTTGGTTATGCAAAATTTCATTAAAAGGATATGGTTCTGGTGGTCAATTTCCGGATGTTATTTTCCACTATTAACGGCATAGCTTCTTCCGATCCGATCATTTATATTGAAAAATGGCACCTCTTATTGGAAAAACCCTTTACTATTCAGTTTTCGATTTGAATGATGCCATTCGTTGATATTTCCAGAGTTTAAGGTTGTTCTTCAGAAGCTGTTCAGCCTACTGCTTTCCCATGGCACATTGTGGTGAACACTCTTGATTGCTTACCACACAGCCTTCAGTTGTAGGGACGCTTCAACTTCAGACTTATGGATTATTCATCTTGTAATAATCATCACACAATCACAGAAACAGAGAAATCATCAATACTGAGCCCCATTGCAGCATTCTAAATATAAATACATAGATAAATGTTCAAAATTCCCTAGAAGACGAAGGAGTGAAGGAGACAACTCACAGTGAACAAGCAGTTTTTCGATACCTGATGCGAAATTTTCCTTGTTATAACTAGAGGCAAAATGAATATATAATTCTATAATTTCTCAGGAATCTCAAATTGGCTTTCAGTCCGTATTGATTCAAACATCATGGAGATCTTTCTATATAGGGTTATACAAATTCAAAAAAACACCCAAATAGCCACTGAGACATTTAAAAGGAAAGCCATCATCACTGAGTTCACCTGCCAGGTCGTCACAAGTATTAGTCTTAAGATTTGATGACTTGAATGCTGCAAATTGTAGATTGTTTAGGGGGTTATATTCCACTGCAGTACATCAGAGCAGTCTTCACTATAGTTCGTCTCCAGTTCCAGAGTCCCAATTAACTCCAGTATCTGTGAGGGTGTCTCCTTAAATTCTCCTGTTCAAGACATGACTAAGTGAACAGGAGTTTCCTTCTCTTCCCACATAATCTATGCTCGTCAGTTTCTCTTGAGCCATCTCATCATATGCTTTCCAAGGAGACAATATCTTATTAGAAAGCCAGGAAGGAGGCCTAACTTTTTGGACTTTGCATTTATATAAATCGGCATGTGCCTATACTATAGAAGGGCTTTGGGATAGTTAATGGCGTTTGTGCTCCCTTTTTGGCTGGTGTGTTGCTTCTTCATTTTTTTCCATCCCTGAGTTTCCTGCAAAGCAGATTAAAGAGACCGTTTTGTCCTAGCCTACTTCATTGAGTTTTTTTTTGTAACTCGAGCTTTGAGTGGATGACTAAGAAGTTCAGTGCTTCAATAGCAGCTTGACTATCGAAATGGATCACTTGGTCACACCCTTTCCATCTATGCATGGCTATTTGAAAATATTACTGCTTGGTAAACACTTGAATAGGAGCCTAACGATATTTTTGCTTCATCTCGAAAATATTCTGTTTTATTAATAAAGTTCGAAATAGTGTACTTATTAGTGCACATTGTTTTTATATACGAATTGCTATTTTTCGATCGATCCTTTCAATATCAACTCTCTTCAGAGACGCCTTCCAGAAGAATAAAAAAACATTCAGTTCGATACAACAAACTTATCATTCTTATCCCAATAGATTCAGACGCAAAAACCAAATAATGTCGGAACCTGTCAGTGTTACCAATGTTATACCGTCTTATCGTGCAACATCTCGTTTGATCTGTAGTCGGCATCTTGGAATATGCCAATTCCCAATCCGTTTACGTGCCTATCCTTCCACCCTGGCTTATTGGATGATAGAAAATATGACTCGACGAAAATTTCTGCTGTGATGAAAACGCATTGGGGAGATCCGGGCTTCCGAAATCCGGGGAAACTTCATTTCTAGACTCCGTTTTTACGTCTTCAGATATTCAATCTCCTTTCGGAGGAGAGATAATGCTCCTGCTAACCGGAAAATTGCCCCGTCATAATTTATTTCATTTCGTCGGATCAGAGAGATGGAATCCCATAGTAAATTCTTCCTGAGCCGCCATTTAAGTTTTGAAATCGACAGATGAGGTGGAAAACCACATTGATTGGAATATTGGAACTCAAAGAAGTGGAATGGGATTTAGTCAGATTATATGAGGACGTGTTCTCGTCCCGAGGAAGTAGGAAAGTATTCGGTTCCTCCACAATAATCTCACAAACGCTTACTTTGCGATGACAAATCATGGAGGAATATTAAGTATTTAGCCCTTATTTTTCGTGTACTTCACTTTCAGACTTTGTGATTTGAAATTTTGATATTACTAGTGCGTCAAAATAAGAAATTACTGGAGTAAGATAATTGTTAAACTGCTTGTTGTCTCTAGTGTATATGTTTCATTGGGTTACAGTATTATCAAAATTTTTCGACCACCCCTAAAAATGACTTGCACTGGTAGTTTTTTCGATACTTTCGAATCCTAGGTAAAAAATTCTGATGCTTCGTTATCGTTATCTGAAAAAAAGATAAAAATTAGAAATGAATACAATATGAGATTACCACTTAATCTCAACGAACCTAATGATAAAATCCAATATTGCACATACAAGATACCTTGTGAATGTGGTAGCGCCAATGTATATTAGAGAAACAGATTTTTTTCTGAAGTTCATATTGAAGAACATCCAAAATGTGATTACTAGAAAAAACTAATAACTATAATTCAGACTCAGAGCTCTTTTACCGAGCTCTGTTGATAACGAGCTTCCATGATGACGAGAGAAGAGAAACTCAATTTCGAGAACAGCAACTTTTTGTCAGTCGCCAAAACCCTCAATACTCAACCATCTGTTGATATAGTAAGATAAAAACTGATTGTGACAAGAAACCATAATTTAATTAATTAAAATATTATCTTTTATTTATCTTGCATATTTCAGTTCGTTTTTGACGTAATCCAACAACTTTAATCAAAATCAACGAAGTGATTGCCCAATCAAGCTTGGTGAAGTCGGCAGCGTGTGATGAAGATCAACTGAATTTTGACCATCCTATAAATCACCTCGGGAGGGGATAGAGAATTTTGATGAAAAACGTTGAATATTAGAAGAACATAATGATGGAATTCACCCCGGGAACATTCAAATACCCTTTCTATCAAGAATTCCATTTCACCAACCGTGGATAAAGCTTCAGCAAAAATACCGCCATGATCATTACCAAACAAAACAAGCAATTTTCTGGACAAGCTTTATATTTCCCCCGGTGCAGAAAAAAACTGAATTTTCCCTCCTGTTCATTCCCAAACTCTAGCGGACCATGCAGCTGGAACGGAAGATTCGAATCGTAGGTGGGTCCTGTCTCCGGCAGACCGCGTAACGAGGTCCCGAAGGCGTTATTAAACGAACCGCCCGAGCTCGGACCTGAAAAGGACGCGTCCAGACGCATTCACACACTCGTTTGACGGGCGGAAGGGCCGTTGGAGGTCAATTTGAATTCTCCACCCGGAGAACGGTAACGGAGGTTACGGTTGCCGAGCGAAGCCGTTTGGGGTTACAAGAATCGTGGGGAGAAGAGAGAAAAACGCTGCCGACTTGGTATTCTGATCTACCGGTGGAAATTTCCGGTGAATTTTCACAGACATTCTTTCGTTACGATCGGGGTGGAAAAGGAATTCATGGGGGAGCGGCTATTGAGGATGATAGTTGCTATTTAACCCTTAGGAGTTGTAGGGCTAAATTGGAATGTTGGGGTGTGGTACGTGGAAAGTGGTTTCTTTGAAATATGCTCAGAGATGTTACTCTGGAGTAAGCTTTATCAGTAATTGGATATTGGGGTTGCGTGCTTGTTCTTATGTGAACTGCGGACATCCTTTTGCTTCAACGTTGTCATGTTAGGAATACACTGAAATGACACGGTAATACTTGCTTTCGAAGAAACTGATAGCAAATGTGTTTTTGGCAAAAATTCCAACTGCAATCTTTTTTTCTTACGTAAGCAACTAGAGTCTTGGAATATGAAAAGCGAGATCATAGTCCTTTTATATTGAATGTGGCTATGTAATAGGAAGGGTCGTTAGGTAGAAGTCAATTTGAATTCTGCATCTGGAGAACTGTATCGGAGTTTACGGTTGCCGAGCGAAGCCGTTTGAGGTTACAAGAATCGTAGGAAAGGAAAGGAAAACGCTGCCGACTTGCTATTCTGATCTACCGGTGAAAATTTCCGGTGAATTTTCACCGACATTCTTTCGTTACGATCGGGGTGGAAAAGGAATTCATGGGGGAGCGGCTATTGAGGATGATAGTTGCTATTTAACCCTTAGGAGTTGTAGGGCTAAATTGGAATGTTGGGGTGTGGAACGTGAAAGAGGTTTCTTTGAAATATGCTCAGAGATGTTACCCTGGAGTAAACTTTCTGTTCTTATAGGGAAACCACGTACACATTTTTACTTCAATGTTGCCACTTTGTACATAGTATGAAATGACACGGTTTAACTCGCTTTTGAAGAAACTGATAGTGAATGTAATAATATTCAAACTTCCAACTGCAATCTTACTCTCGAACGAAACAACTAGAGTCTCGAAATATGAAAAGCGAGGTCATGGTCCTAATATATTGAACGTGACTATTGAATCGGGAGGACAGTTTGAGGTCAATTTGAATTCTCAATCCGGACAACGGTAACGGAGGTTACGATTGCCGAGCGAAGCCGTTTGGGGTTACGAGAATCGTGGGGAGAAGAGAGAAAAACGCAGCCGACTTGGTATTCTGATCTACCGGTGGAAATTTCCGGCGAATTTTCACCGACATTCTTTCGTTACGATCGAGGTGGAAAAGGAATTCATGGGGAAGTGGCTATTGACGATGATAGTTGCTATTTAACTCTTAGGAGTTGTAGGGCTAAATTGGAATGTTGGGGTGTGGAACGCGAAAGAGGTTTCTTCGAAATATGCTCAGAGATGTTACTCTGGAGTAAGCTTTATCAGTAATTGGATATTGGGGTTGCGTGCTTGTTCTTATGTGAACTGCGGACATCCTTTTGCTTCAACGTTGTCATGTTAGGAATACACTGAAATGACACGGTAATACTTGCTTTCGAAGAAACTGATAGCAAATGTGTTTTTGGCAAAAATTCCAACTGCAATCTTTTTTTCTTACGTAAGCAACTAGAGTCTTGGAATATGAAAAGCGAGATCATAGTCCTTATATATTGAACGTGGCTATGTAATAGGAAGGGTCGTTAGGTAGAAGTCAATTTGAATTCTGCATCTGGAGAACTGTATCGGAGTTTACGGTTGCCGAGCGAAGCCGTTTGAGGTTACAAGAATCGTAGGAAAGGAAAGGAAAACGCTGCCGACTTGCTATTCTGATCTACCAGTGAAAATTTCCGGTAAATTATCACTGACATTCTTTCGTTACGATCGAGGTGGAAAAGGAATTCATGGGGGAGCGGCTATTGAGGATGATAGTTGCTATTTAACCCTTAGGAGTTGTAGGGCTAAATTGGAATGTTGGGGTGTGGAACGTGAAAGGGGTTTCTTTGAAATATGCTCAGAGATGTTACCCTGGAGTAAACTTTCTATTTTTATATGGAAACCACGTACACGTTTTTACTTCAATGTTGCACTTTGTACATAGTATGAAATGACACGGTTTAACTCGCTTTTGAAGAAACTGATAGTGAATGTAATAATATTCAAACTTCCAACTGCAATCTTACTCTCGAACGAAACAACTAGAGTCTCGAAATATGAAAAGCGAGGTCATGGTCCTAATATATTGAACGTGACTATTGAATCGGGAGGACCGTTGTAGGTCAATTTGAATTCTCCACCCGGAGAATGGTAACGGAGGTTACGGTTACCAGGCGAAGCCGTTTGGGGTTACAAGAATCGTGGGGAGAAGAGAGAAAAACGCAGCCGACTTGGTATTCTGATCTACCGGTGGAAATTTCCGGTGAATTTTCACCGACATTCTTTCGTTACGATCGGGGTGGAAAAGGAATTCATGGGGGAGCGGCTATTGAGGATGATAGTTGCTATTTAACCCTCAGGAGTTGTAGGGCCAAATTGGTACGACGCTTGGTAATGTTAGGGTGTGCAACGTGGAAAGTGGTTTCCTTGAAATATGCTTAGAGATGTTACTCTGGAGTAAGCTTTAACCGCAATTGGATATTGGAGTTGGGTGCTAGTTTTTATGGGAACTGCGTACATCCTTTTGCTCCAACGTTGTCATGTTAGGAATAAACCGAAATGACACGGTAATACTTGCTTCTAAAGAAACTGATACCAAATGTTTTTATGGTAAAACTTCCAACTGCAATCTTACTCTCTAACAAAAGCAACTAAAGTATTGGTATATGAAAAGCGAGATCAAAGTCCTTATATATTGAACATGGCTATGTAAGGGTCGTTAGGAATAAACGTCAATTTGAATTCTGCATCTGGAGAACTGTAACGGAGGCTATATGGTTTCCTAGCGAAGCCGTTTGAGGTTACAAGAATCGTGGGGAGGAGAGAGAAAAACGTCGTCGACTTGGTATTCTGATCTACCTGTGGTAATTTCATGTGGATTTTCACCGACATTCTTTCGTTACGATTAGGGTGGAAAAGGCATTCATGGGGGAGCGGCTATTGAGCATGATAGTTGCTATTTAACGTTCAGGAGTTTCAGGCCAAATTGAAACGATGCTAGGTAACGTTGGGGTCGATGAATACTTATTTTTGTTAGTTTCTTGGTTCACGTTTTGAACTTCACCTGAACCTTGTATTTTCTTTTTCTTGGGTTGAAAATTTTGTATTTTATATTGATCATTTTGCATTGATCTATCTGAAATGCCAAATATCCTCTCCTTGAATAAGAATAGTATCATTAATATAATAATATAACACATACCTATTTCATGTCTTTCTATCATAGTACACAAACTTGAATAAATTAGAGACCACCTCGTATGGTACCTATATATTGTCAATATGACATAAAGTTCTCTGATAACTCGCAAGCTCGTCGGACGAAACCGGGTACATTGGGCAACGTTGACTTTATTTCACGTTATGACAGCAAATACTGCCAACTCCAGATAAATGAAAAAACGCCTACTATGCGCTCAAACTTTCGTGAACGAACTATAGATATTGGACAAAGTTTCAGAATTAGTAGTTCCAGATGAAATCTGTTAGTTTGTCAATTTCTCAAAATGACAGATTGTTATGTATCATAGTGGCATTAATAAACGTCAGCGTAACTGTCCGCACAAAAAGAAATTTTTAAATTTTGAATTGTTTGATTTCTGCCGTAATAAGGCAAAAAAATTTCTTTGGATTGTTTTTCCACTTTTAATGAATAACTGGATAGGTACATTCAACATATTGAAGGAACTTCTGATAGGGAGCCAATGAAATCCTCATTGAAATTGGCCCTGAACAAAACATTCCTGGATTTCATTAGGTGAAGTAATCAGGTACATCTATGTTGTGAATATTATTTCACATAGGTAAATGCAGTTTGTTTCCAAACAACTTTCATCAATGTAGCCAGCATTTTATCACTCAAATATTCAATGCGTGACAAGAATATTGCAATTTTATACCCTCATAAACAACTCATTTCAAGTCCTCTCTTGCCACTTCGTCTCTCAAGAATTCAGATCAGTCGGACGTAAAAGAAAAAGGTCCCATTTTCATATATCGTAAACCCCGATTTTGTGTTTCAGCGTCGTATCCAGATCGGACCGCTTCTGGTGTGCTCACCACCAAATAGGGTGAGGCGTCCGGTTTTGTTTGAAAATTCATGGGACTTCTTGTCCTTTTCTGTGGAAGAAACGACGACAAAGTAGCACAAACAGAATCAATTCGACCGTTTTGGGCTTAATTGGGTCATTTCTATTCTGGTGCCGCTGTAAACTTGCCATTCGGCGGTTTATACGTGTCCACAGTTATCAATATTATGGAGGCTCAAATATCTGTATACATTCTTTTCAATATAAATATATCCATTGAAGATCTGCATATAGATATATACTGATACACTTGGCTAAAGCACATTCAGATAATTCTGAATTCATATCTCACAGAAGATGTAACATGTTGAAACCATCAGTAGCTCTGAGTTGTTTTAATAAAAATAAAGAACTTCAAAGTTTGCCAAAATAATTTGAAGATGGGAATTCTGCAAAAGAAGTTGATGTCCCAGAAGTCTGGTTTTGACTGACATTGTCAGAGATGACAATGCGCTGGAAAGCTTTATCGTCTAGACCTGAAGCAATTCTGAATATTTCTGTTAAATCTAAGTCAATATTCGCTAATAGGTGAGCTTTCTCAAAATAAACGGAAAGAACTAATGACTTCACATCAGTATTTCCAAACGACGAAAAACGTTTCGATCAATTCACTTTGGCCTTGTATCAATCAATCTTGTACCTATACAATCATTTGTGACTTCATTTCAAAATGAATTTTGAAAATTTTGCTCTTTTATTGATTTATTTTCATTTATTTATTCACTATGGAATACACACGGATGATTTTCAAATCTAAAAAGGTATTCGCTAAATATCAAACAAAAGTGCAAACATGAAAATACATTACAAATTCCCCATGGTCACAAAGAATAACAATCAATAATCAAAAAACAATAACTAGTTACTGATGAGAAAAAAAAATGTTATGTGTTAGTTATGATGAGAAAAATACAAAAAATAAAAGTGGAAATTAAAGATCTTCGAAATATTTTTTTCAACATTTTTTGTTTAAGAGTTCTCGAACCGTCGAAGAATATGTCACGGACTTCAACAAACAATAAGCTTTCTTTTGCATTCGATGTAAGGGTGAGTTTTGGCCAGCAATAGTATTTCTCTTTCTGAGGAAAAAGGTGTTGTGTTTCCTCAGTGATATAGTTGGCCCATAAAAAGAAATACAGTTAAGGAGGAAGGCCTACTCCAAAGAGCCATTCAACAGTTTTTGAAGCATCAAAACATCATTCGAAGCTCTGCGATACTCCAAACTGACGACATTAAAATGAATGAGTCTAATTGAATAATTCTCGGGATCACCTTTTTGAGTCACGAGACCATACCTGTAGCCTAGAAACCGTAAGAATTTTTTCTGAACGTTTTCTAGTCTCCACTTATGAACACCATAATGTGGGCTCCATACAGTGGCAAAATTGAGTATACCGAAAATAAATGCGTAATATACTCTTGATGACATAAAAGAAACAAGAGGAATGATAACAACATTCTCTCATTTAATTCGATATATTTTTTATTGCCATACCACTATTTATTGTTTTTTTTTTCAGGTGAGTGGGCGTCATTCAAAATCCTAGCATCCTAGTAGCAGCTAAGTGAGCAGATCTATTTTCTTCAAAAGCTGTTGTCGAAGCAGAAGACACACCAGAATTGGTGCAACCAGTCACAAAGAATGATACCGAATCCTTATTATTCATATTTCCCAATATACAGGGTGGCTGGTGACGAAAGAAAAAATGGTTCAATGTGTTGAAATTCACCGCTAGAAAAATGTGAAATCAAACCAACAAAGAACAAGAGCTAGAACAGGAAAGTTATTCGTCAATATTTTAGTGTAAATTCTTCTTCTTCTTTACTGAAATATAAGCACAGGATCTTCGCGAACGAAGATAGAGCAACGAAACTTGAAGAATTTGAGAGTGAGGATTGAATGAGTATTCGCTCGTCTGATATAAATCGGCCTTAAAGCTTATGAGATAATGATCATTCTATCACCATTCTGTCGAATCCTCTAGTATCAACAGATGTGCCTATTTCTTTGATTGTTCTGCAGTTGTGAAGATTTTCTGCCAATATTTTATGTGAACGCTGAAAAAGAGCTTTTGCTCTGTTCTATCTCTTTGATAGTTTGGTTTGAATCGATCTTGATGTCAGTTGAATTCTTGATGGAACTGTCATATGGGCTGCATGAATAAAACTTGAACGTGGTGCCAAAAATACCTATAGAAGCATGCACATGGGACGCAGATAGCTTTCGGATACTCTATGACTATCGCAAAGTGACGCAAGATAGGAAGGGAAACTTGTACCAGAAAAGTTGTGTATCGGGTGTCCCGAATTCGTTGTCTAGTGAGGGGATCTCAGAAACCCTTGGAGCTAGAAGGAAATGAATGGCACATTTTCGGGCTCGATTTTTGAGAGATTTAATTTGGTGAAAACCGTAACCTTGTAAGTTCAACCGTTTTCGAGATATTAGCGAAAATTGGAAATGGCGTGAAATGAAAAGTTCTCATAACTTCTTCATTACTGCGCTATGAACATGAAACGAAAACATTATACAGGCACTTTTTTTCGTAGAATTCGTTGATGTAATCAAATTTTTTTTTATGCGTTTTTTTTCGAAGTTATAATACAAACTTGTGTTTTTTTAAATGTGACCATAAGCATTTGAACAGATGGAACGTCTTTTTTTTCCTTTTCAAAAATATATAACTTAATATATAATTTTTTATTAAACTGTTAAAAATATCGAAAAGTTTTATTTTCACACGAGAAAAATCAAATGGTTGTCTTAATATGATAATGTGTGAACATATCAATGATTAATAGATAAGAACAGATAACAAATTTTTTATAAATATTGTGCGAAGTGAAGTCCATTTTGGTCAAGGCAAAGCTCCCACCTCACAATGTCAGAAAGAAGGTGTGAGCTTTGCATTGACCAAATGGACTTCACTTCGCACAATATTTATAAAAAAATTGTTATCTGTTCTTATCTATTATCATTTGATGTTCACAGATTATCATATTTAGACAACCATTTGATTTTTCGTGTGAAAATAAAACTTTCGATATTTTTTACAGTTTAATAAAAAATTTATATATTAAGTTATATATTTTTGAAAAGGAAAAAAAAGACGGTTCCATCTGTTATTCAAATGCTTATGGTTCACATTTAAAAAAACACAAGTTTGTTTTATAACTTCGAAAAAAAACGCAATAAAAAAAATTCGATTACATCAAAGAATTCTACGAAAAAAAGTGCCTGTATAATGTTTTCGTTTCATGTTCATAGCGCCAGTAATGAAGAAGTTATGAGAACTTTTCATTTCACGCCATTTTCCAATTTTCGCTAATATCTCGAAAACGGTTGAACTTACAGGTTACGGTTCTCCACATTAATCTCTCAAAAATCGAGCCCGAAAATGTGCCATTCATTTCCTTCTAGCTCCAAGGTTTCTGAGATCCCCTCACTAACAACGAATTCGGGACACCCGATACACAAGACACGAAAACATTTTTTTCTCCGAATTTCAATTTTTCCGCAAATCATCCCTAATAAGAGATGACAACAACGAAATCCACCATCGAAAGTCTCGATGTGACGATAACTTTACAGCTCATGTGCACCAGGCCACAAAATGAAGGGATTATGCGGCATTCTATCAGGTTTTGGCATACAACCACTACAATGTGAAAGAATGCACAAGAGAAAACTGGAATAACAAAACCTACAGGGTCTTGTGAACCCGTTTCATCATCCAAATCGAATGAAGTCAGATCGTGCAAAAAGTTAAAAAAGGCAGCCTTATTTTCATAACTCGTAAACTGGAGTTTGTATTCCACAACCGTCCCCTACACTCTTCGGTTCTGCGGCGAGTACGCGCCGCAAAATTGGGATTCAAGTCTGGCCCTTCGGTCTTGTTTGAAAATTCATGAAACTTTTTGTCCTTTCCTGTTAAACAACCGACGACAAAGTAACAAAAACGGAATCAATTCCGTCGGTAGCGGGCTTAATCGCGCCATTCCTATTCCCTGGGTCGCGGCAACCTCGACATTTGCCGGTTTATGTGTCCGCGGGTTCCGTACGACGGTCTTTTTCTGGATTAATCCGCCCATAGCGTCGAGAAGCACGCCCAGTCATTTATCAGCCGGTTTCGGATGCCGAATGTGCTTTATTGGCTGGCGCGCCGATGTTCCAGTCGAGAAAGTTTTTTGCTGGGATGCGAATACATAAACGGTTATTGCTTGAGACTGGGATGTCTGGAGATACTGCGAATGGAGGGAAGAAGAGGTTTAATTTTGTTCAATCTGCTTAGTCTGAGGCCGCTATATTTCTTTGTAATTTATTTGTCGATTGAAAAATAAAAGCCATGGACCTTGGAGATATAAGCTGGAATACAAACTGAACAACAGCCTCAACCAAATGGTTTGTTTATGATTTGAGATATGTATGTGTATGAAAGTGAAATTTGTATTCGAGATGATGTCGATAGCTAAAT
Organism: Propylea japonica; assembly: GCA_013421045.1. Taxonomy (NCBI): domain Eukaryota; kingdom Metazoa; phylum Arthropoda; class Insecta; order Coleoptera; family Coccinellidae; genus Propylea; species Propylea japonica. Next base: position 12,148,385 of record CM024241.1, on the reverse strand, counting down.
ACGAATGCCACATGAATGTGAACTCAAAATCTCAAAGCACGCCTAGATAAATTGTGCAACCTTGAGCTCTTTACCATTCCAGCATCAAAGTCTATAAAACCCTGCTAATTTCTTGGCTGCTACGTTCATTATTCTTTGTGGTTTCATAAAACATGCAACAATGTGTCGTAGCTTTTCCTGAGGACATGTGGACGATTGCGAAGCTTTTTCATCGGAAATCTTCCTGGTGATGCTTAAATCATCCAAGAGTGAATCTCATTAGTTCTAATCTACTGATTTCGAGGAATTTTTGACCTTTGGTTACCGATTTGACTAAGAGAGGAAAAATTAAGTCTATTGTGGTTCTGCGACCATTTGCCAGAAGGCTTCTCACTTCTTGACTGCCGTCGTTTGATGACTGGTTGGTAGACAGCAGAATGGCTCAGGCCCATTGGAAGTGATGTGAACTTTCTCTCTTATTAGTTGATCTGACATTTCGTTGCCGAGTACTCCAGGTACCCGTACAAGGTTGGTCTAAGTGTTTAATTCGCATTTGCAGTGCAGCTCATAGGGCTGCTTTTTCACCAGATAATCTGATATCCTCTTTTTTCGTTGAAATACTGATATACAGAACCTTTTTGGTAGAGCCAGTAGGACTGAGGAAGCAGTTAGTGTAATACACCATTGGTCATGGAAGAACTATTTTATAGTTATTCCACTGATGACGAGTATCTCAGAGCTAGGTTATTTGTGACATCATCTAGAAGAACTCGACATTCATTCAGATTTCGAAGATGATCCATATTATTGACTAAAAGGCAAAACGATATTGAGTAGCAGCATCTTTGAAATTGTAGGAGAAATAATCCGCATTTTCGGTACCATCGTTGCAATCTATAAAACTACCATGAGTAGCAAAAATACTAGGCCCGACAGTAAATTGTGAATTCAGATTTGTCTTATTGATCAAGATCATGAAAGAAGAATATTCTGATTACCCCAAAAATAATAAATGCTTGAACCTATGTTTCTGACAAATCACTTCCACCGGTTTCAGCGGTAGACTGAAACTGAATTTCATGAACTTATACTACTGAGTTTATGTGATGAATTTGATCCAGAATGCCATCAAATATTCGTCAAGAGCTATCATGGTTTGGAAAATCGAACATTATCATTGATGAGTCTCACGATTGTTTTCTACTTGAGAGCATATGATTCTGATAATAATTATTTTCAAGGCGGCAAAAGCTGGAGTCTCGAAAAAAAGTTTTTCAATCGTGAATTAGAGAATTCCTAGAGTGCCTCATTTAGATCTATCGCCATACTGTTTGGTTTCAATAAGGAGACACTGCTGTCTCTGGAACTGGATCTGGTTGACGATACTGCCTCCGAAGTATGAGTTTGATATTTGTTGACAATAAGCATGTTTTCTGTTTTTAAGACAGGTGCTGCACCTCTGCAGTTTTTATTCACTAGCCGCCACTGTATGCCATATTCCATCCAACCAACCAAGACAATCAGCAATTTATAACCAACTCAGCAACAACGGTAGTATTCAAATGCAACCTTTGTCTGTGCACCTCTCATGGGAGTTCGAGGCCTCGAATTCCGACAGAACAATCAGCGAAAGTACAGACTGACCCACTTATCCCAATTCAGCAGGCCGTGCATCTAACAATTGAACCGCGATCGTAGTCGTGACATGGCGCCGACTATAAATGGGCCCGATCCGAAAGATTTTCAGGATTCGCATCGTTTGTGGAACCCTCTGCGCGCATGCAACGTTTTATCTCGCACGGCTCGCTGGACGGTCAGCTGGATTATCCTTTTACGCGATTATTCATGGCCCGCTCTGACGCTCTCGGTCTTCGCGGGGTTATATTTTGAGGTTATCTTTGACGTTCATCCGTGGGTGGGATGGCTGAGATTTTGCAGAGTGATGGACAACGCGGAATTCGTTTTGCGTAGGCAGAAAGACTCCATTTTGCTTACTGGGTCGGTTTGTTTTTCAGATTTTGAGGATGGGATTCTTTGTGAGGTCAGGAATAATTGGAAGGGTTTTTTGGTGTGCACGACAGTGTTTGAACTGCAGTGCCAGCAGAAAATATTGCTGAGAAAGAAGATAAATCCCAAAAAGATAAAGGGGCACCGGCCCACATTCACTAATCACTGCCATTTCAAGAAACATCTGATGAGACTGTATGTAGCCTGAAGTGATGAATGCACATGTGTAGAAGAGTAGAAATCTCCAAAACATCTTGAGACAAGAAGCCTGGCCATGGATATCATAGTGATGGAAATTCTCAGGGTTGAAGACATATTATCGTTGGAACCACTCCAGTTTCAGCAGATAATATTGCCGAGGAAAAAGATGAATTACGATAAAATTTAGTTGCACCTGCCCACGCCAAACTGAATAAATGTAATAAAATGAAATTAAAATTAACCTGAAGACAGCTACCAGAGGACCAAGAAAAAAAATTTTTCAAAATTTTTTTCTCAATATGAATTAAAGGATTACTTTCGATACTATCCATCGAAACATTTATAATTTTCACCTTCCTGATCAACCTGAATAAATTTTGAAAGTTGTTAACCATAATTGCATTTAGGGTTCCAACTTCAGGAATGTTTAAATGTTTATTATATTTCTAACCCTTCTAGAACTTCGAATCTCCTACCAAAACTACAGTTGTGAATTAATCTCGTGTTTTCTTACTTGTTAAATGTATCATTTTTTTCTTCAAATGCACACCAAAAATTGACTTGAGATGTTCGTTAATTCTTGTGTTTGCTACACACTAGGATTGCTTTCATAGAGGCGGGAAATTATCCTTGAGACCTCTTCACTCTCAGCGGAATTAAATATCTACTGAAGTTTTTGGATATTGGTGATCTGAATTGAAATGACTTTCCAATACCTATACATTAGCAAGCTATTCTTGCATAGTCAGTTATACCAATAAAACTAAATGCATTCAATGAGGAAAAGGTGGAATGGTGTAGAGTTGAGCGCAGAACGCAAAGCATTACATGTGAGGATGTAACAATATTCGGAAGGAAATATTGCTCAGAAAAAAAATCAATGTCAAAAAGAAGAAGAGATGCACTTACCCACAAGGTTCCTAACGGGCCAATGCTGTCTTCAGAAGCATCTGATGATACTGAGTGCAGATTTTGTAACAGAATGCTTGCCATCAGTTAGTCAGAATATAATTTCTGAAATTTTCAGATATTTTTTCGAATACACAGTATTCAGCTATTCTTACATAATCAATTTTCCTAATCAAATCAAATGCATTCAATTCCCCAGATATGGTTTCAAAATTTCATGGAATTTGATCATTTTCAGCATGCTGTGCTGAATCATCTACAACGCTGAAAGTGTGTAATTTTCACGCTGGAAAACAAAACAACCGAGAAAAAATGAGCAGTTTTTTCACTTTATCTATGAGTATTCATCATTATTGTATGTGTTGAATTTTCTCTTATAATGTTATATAATGAATTAATTAACTAGGTGTTCAAAGCAGTTCAGCTGTTATACCCCAGCCGCCAGTGTTCGATATACCATGTCGGCTCATATATTATACTCATAGTAGGTACACGTTTTCATTCCGAACTTTTGAATCAATTCAGATTAAGAAATCAATTTTTTTAGAAAATATTACAGAAAAAAACACAATAACCTACCTTCTGATTTTGTAGTCATAGTTTGTGTATCATTATCTCGTCTCTACTTATCTTTTTTCAACAAAGTTAAAGCATTATATTCCAAAGTATCCAACACCAATCCAATCAAATTGATCGCTTTACTGCCTAAAACAATATCACCTGAACATAGCTATTGTTATACTCAAATCGTTCTTAATCAGGATTAATTGATATAATTCAATATAAGCATCGAACGAATCGATATTCAGTCATCCTTCAATTATGTCTGAAACAGGCACATCAGCGTGCCTAATAATTCGATGCAGAAGCTCATTAATTGAACGAGAAAGAATCGTTCAGATTGTCCAGAGAGGTATTGAGGCAGGCGCCATTTGCTGTTATGAATGGCCAGAGGCGGATCATTTCATGAGCACGTAGTCAAGTTCATTGAGATATTGCTAAATTAAATTAAAAATTTTTATAAAAGCCCTGAGCAGGAAATTGTGAGCGCTCGTTCTTTGGTGGAGCAATATGACTATTACCTCAAAATTTTACTGGGGATTTGAGATTGATAGCAAATATATGAATGCATAGTCACAACATATCGAATTATATTCTGGAAAATTTTCAAAAAATAATATGTAAAAAAAGGAATAATTACAAAACGTTAATTCTTTGCGATGGGTTTCGTTTTATCTGAGATATTGAGGAACATAACTTTTCAATGGCCATATTTTGTGGAGCACCTTGTACCTTTTGGCTGGTTAACGCACTTAACCGAGACATTTGGGATCCGAAATCATACTGAAACAATCCCTCCGAAAGTTATTGTACTATCGGACTGCCCCACAAACAAAATTGAATTTGACCACGACCTCGTCATCATCCTATCGTTTGAGACCATTTTCAGCCAAAATTATCAATTACAGACATTTGGGCGAAACAATATAGCACTCGGTCAGTCGGTCAAGTAGAACGAGCGCTCAAAAAGCTCTATTTGCAATTAAAATTATGTACTTACCAACTTCTCGAGGAAATTTTCTGGAGTAACTTCTCCTAAGTATACCCATATGGAAGTATTCCTTATTATAACTTATAAAATATTTATTACAATACAGAAGGCTTTATTCTCTAACTCGAGTTCAAAATCAAAAAACGGAACACGAATTGCCGAACTTTCGAACAGAATCTTGCTTACACATTGTATGTTTTCAAATGGGGATTTCCAAAAAGTTATTTTTTCATGGGACAGTAATAAAAGTGTTGTTAAAATATTACCTACCAGTCCAATCATTCTCTCAAAATTTCAAGTAATTAATATTTGATTGAATATTGAAAATTCGATTTCTATACTATAGCTACTCGTAAGTTCAAACGTCACGCCGCCATTATGACTTACGAGCAAACATAATTAATGGGGATGACGATTCAAAACAGAGTAGCCAGTTGGCATAGTTATTAACTGTGATTCAACATTCAACTAATGAAATGAATGCTAGCCTATTTTGGTGATTTCATAACTTTTGTCCCTAAAACCTATGAAACAAAAACGGATATTAGCATATTGTATATGATTTTGAAGAAAAATTGATTGTTAGAATAGTCTTCAGATTCAGCTGAATCCTTAAGAGCAGACTTCCAATATAAAATAATGAAATACAGTCATAAAATTCGTATGCAATAACAAGATATCGAAGTAACTTGCACTACAGAAAAGACGCTATGTTCCTTCCAATTTCCAAAAGGACACAAAAATGTTGACCAGTGTTTTACTGATGATTCTATAAGGAATACAGCTGAACAGACCAAAATATTACCAAATATTTTGATAGGGGGCAATTGTACAATACCAATTAGCTTCTAGTGTCTTTCAGTGTCTGCTTTCATACTTTATCCCAAACCTGCAAGTTCTATTGGTTCATAATGTAGGAGTGTATGAACATAGAAACAATGTTACGCCACTGCGTGATTAATTCATTTCGCTGACCTATTCTGTACAAGGAAGAAACTTTAAGTGATAGGTTGGAACAGATACTGTTAAAAATGTTACTCAGAAGAGGATGAGTAACAGTTATGAAAAGGTAATTCCTCAGAGTTATCAATGTTTATACACTTTCATTAACATATAAATAGAATGTTTTGTCATAATTACCTATATCAGATTGATGGTTCTGATTCAGTGAAGAAGGAAGTTGAGTTTTTATAATGATGGCATTGTTGATTGACTGCGTGGATATTTCGGTGTTCAGTCGGTATAAATTACACATATCCAATAAATTTTATTCGAATTCAGATGAGCTGCATGATAAATGTTTTTAACCTGTCAAAATTATATAAGTAGTTGAACTATGGTACAGGGTGTAAAAGAATAAGTTCACAAACTTAAGGAGATGATTCTACATGAAAAAATATTGACATTAGACTTCATAACTTTTGACCGCGAATGCTTAGTTCTCCCATATACAAGGTGTCAAAGTTCTATTTAAGAAAAGATATTTATTTATAGCTCTGAAAATCGGTCGAGATATGCAAATGAAATATATTGGGTTTCTAGAGGACTCATTTTCGTATGGGCGCCGTTCATATAGAAAAAAAATAAAAAATCTTGTGGTAGTGTCGCTACTACATAAATGTGTTAAAATAACGACAAATACGCGTTATGATGTTTTATTTTGTTGCTTTCCTTACGAAAGAAAAGTTAATAAAATTTTTGTCACGAATTGACCGAATAATTCGAAAATGACTGTTAGTTTGGAATATTCCAGTGGCATTATAGTTTTGCAGAGAAAGTTATGAAGCATAATGTCATAATTTTTTCTTGCAGAATCATCTCCTGAAGTTTGTCGCACTTATTCACTACCGAATTTTTTTAATCATTCCTCAAATTCCGGAATGAAAGTAAAGAAATTGAAGTTTTTTTGTTGTCACGAAATCAAAAAAATATATCAATGTTCAGAAGTATCGTATACAGGTTCGGAAATTCACAGCGGAAAGATACGAATACAATGCACCACACATAAAATGTTGCAGGCAAGTTAAACAGATCTATATTCGAAAGTTTCACGTGCTGTAACTGACTGAGTTCAGTTGTCTTATTACACTAATGTAGTCTTGCCTTTATCTCATTCCCAATCAACACAAAGACGTCGCATACATATCCCAGCGATATCTTCACGGAAGATTGAGAGTACTTTTGTGATGTCCTTGCGAGGTTGCTGGGAGCTCTATATCTTCTTCAAATTCTCAAACTGCTCACATTGTGGTACATTATTACCATAGGACAATTACAATCAGTCAGTTAGAGCACGTGAACTTGCCTGCTGAATTCGCGGTCTGATGCATTGTATATCGTATGTTTCGATGTGAATTTCCCAACCTGTATAGGTACATATTATATTAGTAAAAAGATTGTTGCGCAGACACCTTTGTCCAGATTTGATGCAGATTTAAACTTTCATTTAATAACTACCAGGAATGACATCATTTCAAACCACACCAGGAGAATTTCCAGACAATATCTAAGCCTTTTATCGCCATTCGTGTTTCTCAGAACATTGAAGAATTACCAAGTGACTTATTGAACTAACCCAGTGCAAAAGTGTTTCAGAAAAAGTTGGACCCTTGGGGACCATACAGCTACTGTGCGATTGGGTGCAATTGTTCATAGTAAATTTTTGATCATGTGTCGATTCAAATATGTTCATTTACTTTGACAATCTATAGTTCTTTGGAAGTTCAGGTTTCAAGAGTGATTGAATAGCTAAATAGAAAATGGTGAGAAGACTCCGATTCACACTTCAATCAAAACTACAGATTCTATGCAAAATTGGTTACACAATATTACGTCAGATTTCACACAGGTGTTCATTTACTGCACTTGAATCAAAATAGGATGAAAAGTTCAAACCATTACTTCAGTTTTCCTCAACATGTTGTGCCTGAATGTTATTTTCAAAACTAAACTGTAAATAATACTCACCAAACAATAATTCAGCCAACATAGCTACAAGCTCGAATTTCAAATCATTTTCCTGCTTTCCAAAAACTTTCCAACTAAATGTGAATTCATTTCCTCATTGTTTCTCCTTTCCTTCCTCCTACGTACTGCCTGTATTCAAATATTGAAATTGGCGATTAATATAGGTATCCTGAAAATTAATCAAACTTCTACCAATTAATTTACCAGTTGAAAAGTTCTAACTGCGAACTCCGGAATATAATTTCATGTATACTCATATAACTTCGTATTATTCGGACGCTATACTCTAAATTAAACTCAGTTTAATTATAAATTTGTTGACTTAAGGAATAATTTATTATGGAATTGTAGCAGTCGTCATTTCCACCCTGAGGTGAAATTGGTTGGCGCTACTTTCCCTTTCTCTTTCGAATTCTTTCTGCTTCGGATCCAGGGCGAAGAATTCCGGAAATGTGGAAAATTCAGGTGGGTGAAACTGCAATTTCTAGGTTTCAGGGGGGAAAATGCGAGGAATTCAACTGATGGTCTACATTGCGACCATTTCCCAGAAAGTGTTCATCGAGAATGTATTTTCTAGATAATCCTAGCCTTCCATTTGCCTGAATGATTTTCGAATTCACTTAGGTGTGAAGTGAGATGAATTCGGCAAATAGAACATGTAGTCTAACCTATAGCTTTGTCGAATAGCAATCCACAAATGTACGGAATCAGGATAATCAATCAGATTATCGATAATAGTTATGTGTGATATCGAACAAACAATATATGAATTAATTATAACCAACAATGCAAAATGAGAATAATCAATTTTCAGTTGTGCTTAGAATTGTTATCTTCTATTAAAAAGCAGGGTTATGTTATTGTTTTGATAAACTAATGTGATTATGGAAATTGGACTGATCTTATCAAAAAGCAACATCAGTTGGAAGTGATGAATGAACTCTCTACAATGTTCTCATAAATATCTTTCTTATTTTGAATGAGCAAGTTATCAAATTCTCGTTTAACGTTGATGTATGCATCTAAGAAACTTCCATCATGTCTACTGCATACAAGCAGAACATTTAACCTGTCCTTCAATTGCGGCTGACTGGCACTGGATGCTTGTATTTCTTTTTTTCCTACCACGAAGTTCTTGATGGGACAAGCTTCATTTGAATGCTCCAAAAAGACGCCATGAAATCTGCTGAACTGTTCATTAACATCAGCTGTGTCACAAAAAAAAGACCAATCCTGATTTTGTACAAGAGACTTCAGCACCTTGATAATCTCAGTTGCATATATAGTATTTTTATTTTTCTCATGCTTGAAAGTGATCGTCTGAGCTCTGTGGTAAGAGATATGAGTATCTAAGACATTTGAAAAATATCGTATATACCATCATTGCAAGTGGAAGTATTACATGTGATGCTAGTTGGTTCGAATATTGTACGTATGATATTATGAGACTTAAGAAGCTTTTTTCTTTGAATCCAGTTTCTCGCCGCAAAAGGCGTAAAACTGGCCAAAATCTTGGGGAGAGTGACTACTGCCCATGTTCGGAGAAGAGACACTGTTTGCATGGCATAAAACAGTTCATGGAGGAACGTGATTGTGTTGAAAATGAGAGCCATGGCCGCAGCGAACAACATCAGTAGTGTTCGACAGCTAATTGAAGACGACAGACGTCCTACCACTTCTGAAAATGCAAGTTAGGTTGGGATAAGTTATGGGAGCACCTACTCTATACTCACAGAGGAGCAAGGGTACCGTAAGGATTGCGCCACATGGTTTCCTCGCCTTCTCACAGCTGACCAGAAATTGCATCGTTTTCAGGTATGTGGGCGTCTTCTTGCACAATCTCAGGAACCAGGAGACCAATTTCTAACTCACATTATCACCTGTGATGAAACATGGGTTCACCACTTCACCCCAGAGTCTAAACAAGCGAGTAATGAGTGGAGAGAACAATACGTTGTGCAATTGACGGAAGAACCTCTTGCTCAAACATCGTCACAGTGGACACCGAGAGAGTCGATGAGGCAATCCGACGTGCTCCCCTTACTTCTGACAATCCTACTCAACAACAAAAAAATCAGGAATGTTCTCCCCCCGCTATTGTGCCTGAAAATCGAAAAGTCTCTTTTATATTTGAATTGCCCTCGTATATGGCTAGACCACCATGTTCTCCCTGTTGTCTACAGAACCAGGCTTTAAACATGAAATTTGGGGAATTACAATTCATCTCAATGTCCTTGTTAGTCTGGATTAAATCTTCTACCTACTTGTTAAACAGAATTTCTAATTGATCTAAGATTCTGGTGCAAGATGGTGCAATTTTTAGTTGAATTCTGTTGGATCAGACTGATGTTCGAATTTATAGGTTCATCTACTTCTAACTTCTGTTGGTTTTTGAATTTGGCATCTACTGGACGAAAGACTGCCCATTAACTCATTAACTCCTTTATAGATATCAAAGTGGCCTAATCAAACAGGCTGTCAAACACGATGATACTTCGAAAGATCAAAGGTGGAAGTCGAAAGTATGTGTCTCTCACCAAACAACATACAACAAGCACTCATCAGTTCGCAAATTTACGTGACGCAAGTTTTTGTTCAATGGAATTTTCGTGTCAGCAAGTTCCTTTATTCCATCCTGTAATAGCAAAATCCGAATTCTTCAAGGTCACGGAGTATTACATCTGTTTAATTTTGGAACAACGTCGTGACGAAATGACAACACATAACCAATGATCGCCCAATCAAATCAAGCGAAGCGACGACCCTCATGGATGCCTCATCAAACACAGTGTCAAACACGATGATCCTTCGAAGGATCAAAGGTGGCAGTCGAACGTATGTCTCCCTAATCAAACAACATAAAACCAACACACATTGGACACTCGGTACGTAAATTGACGTGACGACGCTAATCCTTTCGCCTTAATAAAAAAATAATTGATTCCATATTTGCATAAGTTTTTGTTCAATTGTATTTTCAAGTCAGCAAGTTCCTTTGTTCCATTGTGTAATAGAAAAATCCGAATTCTTCAAGGTCACGAAGTATGGCATCTGTTTATTTTTGGAACAACGTCGTGACGGAAATGACAATACATAACCAATGATTGTCCAATCAAATCAAGCGAAGCGGCGACCCTCATGGATTGCCTCATCAAACACAGTGTCAAACACGATGATCCTTCGAAAGATTAAAGGTGGCAGTCGAACGTATGTCTCCCTAATCAAACAACATAAAACAAACACACCTTGGACACTCAGTTTGCAAATTAACGTGACAGCGCTAATCCTTCCGCCTTGATAGAAAAATAATTGAATCCATATTTACATAAGTTTTTGTTCAATTGAATTTTCAAGTCATCAAGTTCCTTTGTTCCAACCTGTAATAGCAAAATCTGAATTCTTCAAGGTCACGGAGTATTGCATCTGTTTATTCTTGGAACATCATCGTGCGAAATGACAACACATAACCAACGATTGTCCAATCAAATCAAGCGTATCGACGACCCTCATGGATTGCCTAATCCCCCTGTTAAACACGATGATCCTTCGAAAGATCAAAGGTGCCAGTCGAAAGTATGTCTCCATCACCAAACAACGTAAAACAAACATGCATCGGACACTTGTTTCGCAAATTTACGTGACGGCGCTAATCCTTCCGCCGAATCCATAATTGCATAAGTTTTTGTTCAATTAAATTTTCAAGTCAGCAAGTTACTTTGTTCCATCCTGTAATAGCAAAATCCGAATTCTTCAAGGTCACGAAGTATTTCATCTGTTTATTTTTGGACCAACGTCGTGACGAAATGACAACACATAACCAATGATTGTCCAATCGAATCAAGCGAAGCACCGAGCGGCGACCCGCATGGAATGCCTCATCAAACACAGTGTCAAACACGATGATCCTTCGAAAGATCAAAGGTGGCAGCCAAACGTATGTCTCCCTAATCAAACAACATAAAACAAACACACATTGGACACTCGGTTCGTAAATTAACGTGACGGCGCTAAGCCTTACGCCTTGTTGCGCATGATGTACGCCGTAATGGCGGCAATTTTTCAATCTAGTAGGCCGGTTTGTTTCGCGAAATGAAACAAACAGTCGATACTTTGCCCGCTTGACACGGTACCCGGAGACGGGCGGTATGGCGCCCGCGGGCGTGCTTTGATTTATCAGAGTTATTAGCCGGCTTTCCTACACGGAAAGAACGTTATTTCGCGTTATTTTCTTGTCATCTCGGCAGGTCGGGGAAGGATCATCGATCAAAGGATATGACTGTTGTTGAGTGGATCGAAACTAATGTTGCAATTTGCAGCGGGGTGAAAAAGTTGTACGTGTTGTACGTACCAGATTTGAAATTGTTCGATGTAAGGAATTGTTCAGATATCCGAACATTTTGCGGTGCAGAGAAACGGTCTGGGATTTCGAATATTCGAACGAAGATTGGGTCTAAATGTCTTAGTTGGAATCTCAGAAGATTGTTCGGAAATCATGAGATTGCGTGAAGTCTAATTAATGTCAACTTTCTTTGAGATCAATTCACCTGTGAAAGATTCACGAACTCGTGGCGGATATATATTGAGCTCCGTTCTGCTGGAACTATTTTTTTTGATAATAGATAAGAAAATTTCGCAGTTCAGGCACCAGAAAGTCGTTTAACATCTTCACATAACTGTCTATTATTGTAAGTGCCCATACGATACTTTCAGATTTGATTAACTCCACCCGCGGCAATTATTCTTAGTTACGTTTTCATTGAGATTCCAAACAAGCTTTTTCCTAAACGTTGAAAAACACTGAATTGCCTGATAAACGAACCGAAGCCTCTGACTGTCCTTTTGGAGCTCTTATTGATACACAGATTTAGCTTTGTAGCTAAAATAATCATTCATTTAGCAGTGGCGTATATGGAAAATATTTTCGGGGCCCGAGATGCTTACATCATCCAAGGATACAATGGTTAGATTAGGTTAGATGCAATTTAATTGAGAATCAAAGGCTATAGTCTTCCTGTTTTTCATCAATGTCTCATACACATAATGTTAAGATCTTGAAGGTTCTGATGCAAAAAAATTACCATTTGTTGCTATTTCTAGCAACAAATTCCATTTCCATTCCATTTAACGGATAGTGAGATATTGAAAGAGTACTGAGGTTTTCACAACAAACTTGATCATGTTTCGAACAAAAAAAAACGAAAATGAGGATTTTAATTCATCATTAGTGGTAAAAATAAAAAAATATATTAAAGATATGAAGACGATCTTAGCGTAGGTATCGGTTCCCAACCAGTTCAGCAATCGTCACGCTAACAAACAGTACTCAAATTATAGGAATGGTTGGTGAATTATTTTATCGACCCAAACCACGAATACTGATTAACTGTTTTGTAAAATTCTCCCAAGACACTCTCTTCCCTTGAGCTTCCAACAGCCGGGCTACCGATTGATGTAAACCCCGCACATCTCAATTTTTTGGCAACTTGCATAATGTTGTTCAGGCTTCCTCAAGTATAATCCGTTATAACAGTTGAAAGTTTTGTTATTTCTCTTCCACATGTTTGTTCATTTTTTTCGCTCGAGAATTTAAATGTCACAATACATAGCTCGAAAACTATTCGGCTCATTTGGCCCACTAACGAAATTGCCCAGATGTTCCGATAACACTTGTACACTGAAAATTTCTGTAGCTCGTTCCGTTCGAACGATGTCTGCTAACTGACGAACGACTGGATAGACTTTCTTTGGACACCTGATTCTTAGTCGGTAAATCCAATCAATTCGTTTGAAACTTCCTTTGACTTGAAATTCTAAAGTTGCACTCATACATTCGGACAAAACTATGTAGCTCTTTTTCTAGGGACTAGCGCTCAAAATAACTATAAGAATTAAATTCTTAATTAAACACACCGGCTAATCCTCTTTAATCATCTCGGAAAATTACATATCAAACTGTATTTCCCCGTTTCAACTTAATTCCGAGCTCCCGTGGCGAAGCTGCATATTTAATTGAAATTATCTCGTACAGCCGGTTAACTGCAACATTTTATCTCGGCTGTGATTTTTCCACGTCACCTCTCAACCGTCAACTCTAATCAATTTTCGCATAATTATTCGGACAATTTATAGCAACATGCACAAACGCTACAAGAAGTTCCATCACTGCTAGCAGCAGCATTTTGTCTTACCATTTTGATATTTTCTCGAATTTATCGAAATATTTCGAATTGTGTTCACAAAAGAGTTCAATTTTCATGAGACTAAAGAAAGAATGAAATTGATTGATGTGAAAACCTCTACGAAAGAAAAATATTTGGTTAGTATATTCCTTTCGAACATATGTAGCATCCAAAGTATCTAAAAGTACCATCAATAGATGTGAAAAAATCTTGTAAGTAGGGGAAGGTGAGGTATAATGATCCCCTTAAGGGAGAATTTTAATTGTGGCTAAAGTTGAAGGCAAAACCGCAAGATTTCAATTGTTCTAGGTAGTGAATTTACTTAACTTTGTATCTGCCACTTTTTTTCTTTTCATCTATGTAGTTTTTTTTGTATTGGATATTTTGTTAAAGTTCAGTAAAGGATCATTTATACACCCCTGTGGATAAAATGATCCCGGGGTAGGGGCAAAATGATCCCAGGGATCATTTCGTACTATAAGTTAATAAATATCAAATAAAAATGAAATAAAAAAACTCTGCTGTATTTAAATGATAATATGTATTGTTCATAACAATTTAAGTATGAAAGCAAGTAACACAAAACAAAAAATATTCGATGGGTTGAAAAATAATATTTTCTTGGCGTTTCTTAACCCTCGAATAGTCGCGTCAAAATTTTAACATGGGTAGTCGCGCCGGTCTCACAGACCGTGCTTACTCATTGAGCTCTGAATGCTAAGTGGAATGAGTTTTTGCCTAAAAATTCAAATGGATGTCTTTCAAAACATAACTGAGTGACAAGAAAATGCAAGATTGGTACATATTTCGAATTGATGCAAATATATTGGGAAATTTCAAAAAAATCAATTATATTCATACACCTTACTTTATTCAGTCATAAAAAGAAAAAATCAAACTCTAAGGATTTGAAGACTAGAAATAACAAAAATTCACACCTTTCATCAAATAAAAATGATTCTTCAAACATATTTTAGCTTAATGAAGGCCATTTTCTAGGCAGTTTTTTGTTGTGGGGGGAAATTTTTCCAACGCGTCACTTTATCTTTGCCAAAAAATCGACAGTGTATTACTTTGATTTTCTTCCTCATCATCATCAGAAATATTCTGCTCTGAGTCATCACTCGCAAGTTGTTGTTCTAAATATTCAAATTTTTCTTCAGACTGATCAATATCTGAATGTTCGTCATTTGCTATTTTATCCTCTCCCTCATCTTAAACCTCTAGTAATTTCTGCAGTCGAGCTTGCTCTTTTTCGTACGACCACATGGCTAAAAAACTATGAATTTACCTCGTTATAAGTTATACAGAACAAAAACACCTGAAACTCACCGCACAATCGAACTATCAAGATATGAAAAATAGGGTACGAGAGTAGTCGCGCTGGTCTCCCACACCGTGTCACGATATATTTTTTTCGTACTAGCACGTTTCCCGATGAGATTCGCAAGGAATCTCTGTCGCATCCTTACGGAAAGATACGCATCCTTACGAAAGACGGAGCCGGAGATGCAGTGCCCCCTGAATTTCTGAAAATTAGGATAAAAAGTGTCTGGCCGGTGTCACAGACCGTGCGCGACTAACGGAGGGTTAAAGTCGAGAGAAATTCATCCACCACATTCTTATTAAAACCTCGCGCACGCATTGTAATGTCTGGATGTCTACGTCTAAATCCACGAAGCCATTCAAGTCCAGCTTTCCTTTAGCTTTGGAAAATTGATGCGGTAAATTATTTCTTTCTGCCATTTTTGGTGAGCTGAGGTTAGGAAATCCTGAGTGGTCAGCCCGTATATTATTCTGGACTCCATGTCAACAAGTTCCAGTTCTTGTTCCAGGTTGAACACTGTTTGTTTGCTACCTAACTTTTTAGCTGAGCCTACAGCTATTTTATTTTAACCTTTGGCTTTTTTTCTATTACCATCACAGGGACCTCAAATTCTCTTCTCGCGGTTTTGTAAGCCATACCATCTTTAATGCCTTTTGTATTTGTTCTTCAGGCCTCTTTTGGCGATTAGTTTTACGTTTATAAATTCTCGGCATGATCTGTAAACAAAAACTATTAATGGGGTAAAATTATTCCAGGGATCATTTTAGACACACAGAAGGGATTATTTCACCCCAAATACCAAATTACAAAATATCGATCAAAACAAAACATTCACATACCGCGTGCTATGATCGAACATTGCTTAAATATTAGCTAACTGCTACTAATACCCGGAAATAAAACAACATTTCAGTAAACACTCACATGTAAAAAAAAACGAAAGTCCAAAAACATGCTTACCTTAGATCAGAGCTACACTTTTTGATTATTTTTTAATAAAATCACGCCAAGCACTCGCACCGCATTGACATTTTACAGGTAACTCGCAGGGGTGCAGGGGAACATGTTTCATCTGTATTTGGATAGATGGTTACAAGCTGTTTCTGATTCACGGCAGGGGATCATTTGACCCTTAGAGATCGTATTACCTCATTTTCCCCTACTCATTATGCAGAGGATATCTTAATCATTAAGTTATACAGGTTTTTCGCAAAAAACTTTACATTTAGGTATACGTAGGATTTTTATAATTCAACCGTCAACGTTGTCTAATGGGTATGATAAGAAGTTGGTACACAGTAAAACAAGGTATTACTATACAATTTATTTCCCACTACTGCTAATGAAGATAACACGTCATTTAATGTGTATTCTCCAGCTGCTGATCTTAAGAGGAATTTCATACTTTCGCTTTTGATAACTCAAATCTTGCTCAAAGTTTTACTATCTGTTAACTTCGACCGGTTTCTATTTCTCCACTCTAAACTATACTCAACATCCATCTCGTCTCTATTTTTTGGTATTTTCTCTAACTCGGATCGTTCGACGCTACTCTGATCTCTGCGGTTTTCGCACTCTGACTTAAACTTTTTTCTAAGACCGGTCGTCTTCTAACTGACTCTTTAGCGACAGTCCGTTTTCTCACTGATTCAAGCCCGACGTTCAATTCGCCTCGTCAATTCTATCCCCTTCCTTACCCAAGTCGAGGGCATACTACTACCCCTAACTACCTACCTAACCTGATCTCACTGGTAAACTCTCACAATGAATTAAATTCGGTGGTAGGAACTTGTAGCAATGGAAATCACTGTGTGAAAAAACGTAATTTCTTAACACGAACGTTACGAAAACCTCCTTCTCGAAAAAATTTAACTCCTACATACCTATATCGGGTGTCCCAAAGAGAGAGGCCTATTTGATTAATATGGAAACTATTTATGGTTGAAAAATTTTGTGGATCGATATTTGGTCATGTAAGGTACATTTTTAAAATAATATCACACTTTCAGTGTTGCCGGATGTACGACAATTTTGCTACAACTTTGTCATTTTAAATGGGACATCCGGTATTTCTTTTTTTATTATACTCCATAAAATATTGAATCCATTCACTGTTACTTTTTTTCATCTTCAACGGTTTTTGAGTTAAGTATTTATTATTTTTCGAAATTTTAGATCAAATTGTCGTGTTACGAAAATGACTCTAGTTCGCTCAATATGTGAGATTTTAATCAGAAATTTTGCAAGTCATTAGATATTGATCTGATCTATGTCACTGCTTTTGAATTATGATGTCAGTTATTTAGGATGGACCAAAAAAACATCATTTGCCTAGTTACAAAATCGTTGAGATAGGTAAAAGGAAGTGAATAGAAAAGTAAAGTGTGTTGTACTGATTCTAAAAATTGAAAAATATACTAGGTGTCTAATTTGAAAAAACAGACTTTTTTACGATTTTGTAACTTGGCAAATGATATTTTTTTTGGGTCATCCTATATAACTGACAACTATAATTCAAAGGCAGTGACATAGATCAGATCAATATCTAATGACTTGAATCTCAAATATTGAGCAAAAAATAATTTATAACTCAAAAGTGTCAGTTGCAGGAACGTCCATTAAAATTTAAAGGTCCATTAAACTCTTAATCCCTCCATTATTACAAGGAACTAATGGAGGATTAAGGGTTTAATGGACCTTTAAATTTTAATGGACGTTCCTGCAACTGAGCAAAAAACTGTTTAAGATAAGTATAATAAAGTAAAAGTGAATAGATTCAGTATTTTATGGATTATCATAAAAACCAAAAAAACAGGATGTCCTATTTGAAATAGCAAAGTTGTCGTACATTGAGCAACACTGAAAATTTAAAATAATTTTGAAAATGTACACATTATCAAATATCGATCCACCGAGGTTGAAATCTTTACCATCAATAGGTTCCACAATAATCTAAATTATAGGCAACTCACCTTGGGACTCCCGATATAGGGCCTATCCACAGTGTCACGAAATGCGTCTGAAAATTTAGTTTCAATAACTGAAAGACAATTCATCGCCTCATGAGCAATCACTACAAGAAGCGCTCAATCACCTGCTGGCAGAAGCATTTTGTCTAACCACGGCAGCTTGAGGTCATCCCTATCCATTAATTCAATTAGTGACAATACCTCACTTAGCCGGGTTCTATCCTAAGTGCCTTACTGACAATTAAGGGTTCGATACCTTCTGATTTATTAGGCATTGTAAATTCAACAGCGTGAAGGACGAAGGTCCTTAGGTACACAGGAATCAATTACGAAATTAAACAGAGCCCGGTGAAGGTATACTGTATCCACAAATATAGGATCAGTTGGATAATGAGAATTGACCAATTCGCTCTGAACCATGAAAGGAAATGGAATATTGTTATATTTGCGCGCTTGTTCCTGAGGGAACAGCATGCTATCATTTTACCCGAATGTGTGAATTCCTCTAATTTTAAGGCAGGAGTGTCCTCGCGATCTGAGGTCAATAGGCTTCTGCTGCTGGAGAGGAAACAACTCGGTCTGGTGACTGGTGCATTGACTGGTCACCTGTTTAACAAGCATTTGAAGAGAATGGGATTGACGAGCTGCTCCCTATGCCGGTGGTGCAGGAGTATTGATGAAACGGTTGAGCATATTTTGTTCAACTGTGGAAACCTTACTGAGTTAAGGTCAACACACCTAGGAAATCCAACACCTTCTATTCCTATGGTGAGAGGGACCACTCCTGGCAGGTTCGAGACATTTCTGTCTTCGTGTCTGAGGAGCTGAGCGATGCGGGTGAACAATGGGCCACTAGGCCTCAGTTCGGCCGGTAAGGCACCGCACAGAGAAGAGAAGAAGAAGAAGGCAGGAGTGGTCTCAAACGACTCGGTTGGACTCACTGATAAAGAATCCGTGGTCATTCTTTCCGGCCGTGAACACGATAACTCTCTAACGGATTGAACTAAGGTTATGAAATTTTGAAAGTTGGTTCGGTTTCCGAATGGAACCATTAAGCTGGCCAAATCGGTTCAGTCGTTTCGGAGTTATCAACAATTGAAATTTTTCATTATTTTTTCTTTATTTCCGTAACCACACATCCGATCATTAAGAAAGTATTTTGAAGGGAAAAAGTCGCGTAAATTTCTGCAAGATTTCATGAGCAACGCTTAGTTACGAAATATGATAAAAAATATTTGGTCTGTACCAGGTAAAATTCAGTTGGCTATAACTCTCGAGCGGAACGAGTGACGGTCTTGAAATTTTCATGCTAGATTGAACAACTACATATCTGTATGTAAACACGATAACTTCCACAAGACACACCTTCAAAACTTAAAATTTTCAGGGTAGGTTTAAGATTTGAAAATGACATATGAATTCATGAATGCATAGAATGAAACCAATAGGCCTCTGGATATTTAAATTGAATATATCTTTTCCAATATGGACAAGCGCTCAAAAGCTCCTGGAGTTACGTCAGTGCTCTTTTGAATTTTTTAATAGCATGAGTTTTCAACGAATAAACTCCTGCAACACTGGATGTAGCATGTCTATTATGTCAAAGTCTAGTTCTGCTTATAAATACAGTGGAACTTTCCTATAACGAAAGCGCTAAATCCGATAAAAAATTCTTATAAAGAAATTTCGTTATGAAGATATTTCGTTATACAGAAAATTTGTTTCTATAGTCGGGAATGTCGCGGTCGACTTCACTGATGAATTTAAGTTAATCATTCAAACTTACTTCCTTTTTGACATTTTCGCACAACTTTCACACTAGCGTAATAGTTAGATTGAGACGAAACAGCCAGGTGTGTATTTAAAACGGTTTCAGAAGGATCCATCTACCCTCCGTAATGATTTAGTTTAAAGTCGGGCTTTAATATGTACGTCCGGAAACAATTCTGAAAAAAAATCCACCCTTATACCTTCTTACCAACACCCATTCAAAGAGTTGTTCTTTGAATATTTCGTTATAGAGAAAATTTGCTTTGTTTTATAGGGTGTTTTTCACATAGAATTTGGATTCGAGATGTAATGTCTTGTACGAAATTCGTTATACAGAAGTTCGTTATTGGGAAGTTCCACTATGTTATACCTATTTCATTCTTGATATGCTTGATGGCTTATTTGAGGGTGCACAGGTAGAATGAAAATGAAGATACCAGAATAATATCTCTAAGCTGAATATAACTCATTTAACAACTGTAGGTATTACAGAAAATTCTTTTATTTTCAAATCACAACTTCTAGTCCAACACGTTCGTCAGATGAATGAAAGAATATTAGAATAAAGTAAAGCATATCAAATGGATACCTGTATATTGCGGGATACAAACAAACTCTCAAAAGATCTTAAAGTATATTCAGAAACGTTTCGCAAACTCTCGTTTGCTCCATCAGGCCTAAAAATATTATACAAATGTCATACAAAACACTTACAGTAAAATATGAATAAATACCTCTATACTATAAATAAGACATTTAGACGTAAAACTTCAAAAAACGACGGCATAAACTATATTTTCCACGTCGTTTATTAAAGTTTTACATCTGAATGTCTTATTTATAGTATAGAGGTATTTATTCATATTTTACTGTAAGTGTTTTGTATGACATTTGTATAATATTTTTAGGCCTGATGAAGCAAACGAGAGTTTGCGAAACGTTGCTGAATATACTTTAAGATCTTTTGAGAGTTTGTCCTTATCCCGCAAAATACAGTTATCAATTTATTAATTGTGGTGGACACTAATATTTGCATTCTATGTATATCTTTTCATTTCGTGCCAATGATGAAATACTCTACACATATCGTTTAATGATCCAAATAATCCAAATATATTTTGCATTTTGTATTCAATTACCTATTGATTGAGAAGAGGAAAGCTTTATATTGTAACTGGTTCCTTTCACATGAATTACATAATGAATTCAGTATTAATTTTGAAAACGAATAGAGAATTGGCCACATGCAATGAATATACGGTGCCATACTTAGGGTGATGGCATTTAAATAATCTGTGAGATGATTAACCAACCCCAATTGTTTTACCCATACGTATCTCAGAACTTATGAATCAAAACAAGATCTAGCAACTAATTAAAGTTCGTTTACATAGGGGATCATAAATAGTTTCCTAAAATGGTCTAATATCTGCTCTGCTTTAATCACATTGCATAATTTGGTCGCTACTATGATGTTCCAGTTTGGGGTGATAATACATGAACCAATTAAGTTCAGATTTTCGTATAAGGATTTGAGGACGATGGCTCCAAGATTATCTAGATATGTTTAATTCGAAAAATCACAGGAAATATAAATAAAGTTTCTCGAGATCAATAAATTTGAATCGAAAGGTTGTTGATAAATGGACAGATTTCATTGAATTATACTTTACTTTAGAAAAAATCAATTTTTCTACAGAATTGATAATACCTGTCATTTGATTTTTTAATCAATTTCATCGGAATAGATTATATGACCTTTTCGACAGATGATATATCAGATGTATAATTTTCAAATTTCAACTGAATCGGTACCACAATTCCTTCAATTATATGGCAAATCTGTTCATTTTGCCATATATACCTTCAAAATTCGTTCAAGGAATTACCAGTTTCAGATAGATTTTATTATTGTATATTAGCACTCTGAAATCTTCATTCACTGTCTGTCAAATGACTGATACAAAAAGAGTTCTATCAACCTGCATTCTTCAATTGGCAACCTCTTTGATATTCATGAAAATATTCCCTTAATTACAATGGAAATTGACAGAAACTACATTCGTTAAAACATTTGTCTATTCAGAAGCTTACCAGTTGCTCTTGGAAAAATCTGAATGTTTCTGCTTACTCTTCATAAATAACTACTTTGAATAAGTGATAGTTTGTCCATATTATATGAAATAATTAATGGTTCAGAATCAATTTTGGATTACCAAATATACTGACAATTCAATTTTGATTTCAGTTGGCCCAAAAGTGAAATGCTATCCAAACAAGATGAGGGTGGAAGTTCCAATTGTCCCGTCTAATACCAAACAAGTTTATCTAGAAGGACTCAAGAACTATCCCGATCCTGCTTGTAGACCTCATACTGACGCCTCTGGAACTCTTGCTGTTCTTGAACTGGATCTTGGAGATGTGTATCGATGTGCTGTCACCAGAGTGGTCAATGAAAAGACGGTAAGATTTTGCCCCTATAGACATAAGTTTATTTATTTGATCTCTTATGGGTCGATTACATTGAGATACTTTACAAGCTGCTACTGAGCGAATTCAGTAAGCTGATTATAAATTCGCTCAGTGTAATCGTGTTCACAAGCCAACAATCTGATTGTTGAAAATCTTCGACTAAAGTTGAAAGCTGGGCTACTTCACAAGCTAAATCGCTGGAATTTTGACTTGTTGGCATGTAAACAAGCAGTGTAAAATAACAGATGCTACTAAACAATCTGTGAGTTCTCATCTACACGGTGGTTCTTGGTTTTTAAATTTGAAAACGAATATGACATTTATCTTAGATCCAGAAACAGGAATGAAATAATGTATGTAATGGTGGACGCTAAAGGGTTCAGAGATACTAGATATTATAAAGTTTTGTGTGCAATCATCACTATCTCACAAGCTGAATCGCGCTTCTAAATTACAAACTCCTTCTCGAAAATATCCAGTGACTTGCAATCTACTTACAGTTTGCGCCAGGATACATTGAATATGTTCAAAATATTCTTAATGAAGAAATTTAAAAGAATTGTGAGATTTTTTCAACGATACTGCTTGAAAATATTCGAATAATCATTTCAAAATCAAGGTTTGATAAATCAAAATAATGAATATAATGCTGATCTATTTTCATTATGGCTGTGCCTGTTGCTTTTAAGAAGAAAAAATATTTCGCTGATTTCTTAACCTGAATTGTCCTCGTCATGAATTTGTCAAATGATTATATTCATTCAAACTTATTGAGATGTGATAACATACCATAACATACTTTATTGATCCTGTAAGACACTAACAAAAGTATAGGATAGGTCAAAGAAAAATTACAATACAACTGCAGTTAACATAATGCTAAGTATCCAATGCTAAGGAATCTGAAAAATACTCTGCCACCGAGTAAAAACATTTCGATGTCAGCAAACTTTTGATTACCTTTTTAAATTGATTCATATTCAGAGATATATACGGATTCCTTATTGAATCCAGGACCTCATTATAAAGCTTCACTGCAGGACAACACTACTCGTCTTTCACGAGCATTCTGGATTCTTCTTACACAGAATTTTGATAGGTTGATGAGTTTATTTTACAGAATTTTCAGAAGAGATGTTTCATTTATTCCAATCATTCCTTCAATTTTTTTTTTGTAGAAGTATTTTCAGTTTCTTACTTCCTACTTTTCCAACAATTTCTAGCACGATATTACGCCTTTTCTTTAATTTTAACTTATCAAATTTCTCCTTTCCTTGCTAGGGAAGATATTGTTACTTTCGACTCATTTGTTTTCTCAGTGCAGAGTTGAAAGTCAAAAAAACTTCCCCATTCAGTTTCTAATTTGCTTGATGTTTGATTTTCTTCACGTTTCCAATTTTCTTCGCGATTGCATTGCTTGATTGCCAATAGATCAAAGGCTAATGACCCAATTAAGATTAAACTTGGTATTTATACTAATTAGAAGAGATTGAACACTGCACAACTGAGCATATCCCCACCACAAATGACCGTTCTCCACGAATCCCCGAAATTTAAAACGCACCCTAATAGATGGTGGCCACGAATTGAATTCTCTCCAATTAAGTTTTCGGATAGGATCTATGGATATATAGGGCCTCCTAAATAACATGCTTATATTGAAAGATAGGTTTCCTGAAACCATTTCAAGAAAAACTGTATATGACCGTATGTCGTGTAAACTTTTAACTTTTAATATAAATGGTGACAAAGTTTCCTCAACAATAATGTTGATTCATAACACCAAAATAATGCTTGTGAAGATTTTCTAAATATTTGGTACTCGTTTTCACTGAACAAGAATTAATGTTTTGATGTTTAAATGAATTATTATTTAGTTGTTGTTCTTGTATGGGTTTTGTAAAATATTTTTGTAGAGAAGAAAAATGTTCGACACTTTTTCGTCCTTAATCAAAATTTTTATTTGAAACTGTCATTAATTTCTGAACCCATATGATTTGAATAAACTTTCTCTCACTCTTGGTTTTTGCAATGATATTGCATGTAGATGGCACTGTTGGTCCTTTTTGCGACCAAATTTCGTGCAACTTTTTCGTGCAATTTCCTACCAATTGTATTCTTTTATCATTATCATTATTAAAGAAAGGTTCATTATGGCTAGGTCCATCTTCTGTTCTCTACCCTACTCGTTAATGGAAAACCAAAGAAGTCGTCAATGGCGTTGATAAAACCGATAATTTTCTCAGTAGCCTCTGCCGTTACCACTTCGGTATCCAGAAACCGGTTTTCCATATGAATTGCCCGCAACCAACCAGCTTTAAGCACAAGCATATACCATGTGGTTAGCTGTTTCTGCTTCTGATCCACAGAACCTGCAAATCTCGACTGACGACTTTTTCAATGTCTTTGTTTTGGGAATCAATTTCAATAAATCTCAACGTTGCTCAATCGTATATCAGAGTAGATAATATAGGAACTGAATTTTGTCACAGAATAGAACGACATGAGTAAGTTGTAACGTATATTTAACTTTCTGAGATGTAATTTTTGTATTCAGTATATACACAGCTAATGGTAGTTTTAAGCCGGTGAGCAGAGTGGGGTCGATTATAAAAGAAATGAGTTTCGTATTAGATGAGTGGGCGCGAATTGGTTATTCTTTAGATGTATCAATTGTTGAAACCAATAAGTAACAATGAAGTAAGTTGTTTAGAAAAAGGTTCGGTAATGAAAATAAGTTTGTACAAACTGTTTATTTCTTGGGTGGTTGGTTTCAAGCACTGATGTACAATTCTCCTGAATAATAGGCTGTTGTTTATATGGAGGTTGAAAATGCATTGACGGTTTTCCAAAAAAAAACAAATTTTCTCTGATACGGCATCCACGGATTCGTCCAGGTAACATGATTGATTATTCGAAATAAACTGGGTTGTGTCAGAAAACGGTAAAAAAAAACCCTAATAACAAAAGTTCTATGAGAACTTGTTGCGAAGGCATCATGGCTGCTCACAATTAATTAATTTTTTGAAAATTACTCTCCTTCAGTGGGGGATTTACGTGGGTTGAATGATTTACTAATAACGGCAATAAATTAAGATGCTTTCGGAAATTTAAAAACAATTACTCAACAAAGATAATAATATCAAATTCCAAATTATCCCTGAGACAGATATACAGGGTCCGGCAGAAGTCATGACACGAAAGTAAAGTTCAATAAAACACGAAAACGTACTCTAATTCAATATTTTTTATATTCAATACATTCCATAAGATGTGCATTTATGTATGATAAACAACTTCTGGCATATGACGACTTCGTGTGTGATATACAGGCTTGAAGGCGGAAAGGAAACGAAAACTTCGCATAGCTCGCTCGGTCATTTCCCGTGGAATTGCTGCGATTTCTTGAATTATTGCGGCTTTAAGTTCTTCCAAGTTTTTAGGACGGTGTTTGTAGACCTCTGCCTTTAAGTGTCCCCACAGAAAAAAAATCACAGGGGGCGAGATCGGGAGACTTGGGGCCAATTAATGTCCCCTCTGCGGAGATGGCACGGGCCGTGAGAGCTCGCGCACCAATGCCATGATCGAGTGGCTGTGTGGGCCGTAGCGCCGTCCTGTTGGAACTGAACTGAACTGATACTGAAAATGGCAACGTCGAAGCTACACAAACGCACGCAATCCCACTCCGCTACTCCCACCACAGCCTAAAACAAACGCCCTCTACTTTCGTGTCATGACTTCTGCCGGACCCTGTACTTTCGGTTAAAGCCATGATACTAAAATCTATACTAAAATCGATCTTCGTATTAGTATCATGGGTTAAAGTAAAATGGTGTAAAGTGGTAAAAGCACTAAATTCATAAATTCTTAAAAGTATTGACAAACATGGCACCAGGCCCCGTATTCTCGACAAGTGATCTTTCGAAGCGAATACGAAACTTCATTGCGCGGTGTGCATTTTTGCAGGTAAAAGAGGGACTCGCGCAATGAAGTTCGTAAACGCATTGAAAGATCACTTGTTCAGAATACGAGGCCTGGACGAAAAGAAGAAGACAACCCTAATTGGAGGTGACATATTTTTTATTGAAATATAGATGGAGTTATTCCTAAGTTTTAAACTAAAAGAACTTGGACTTCGGTATTGTTTTGTTTATGAAAATGCTACAAAGTATTGCTTTAGATTCGAAATAACCAATGGTTCAGTTTTCAACCAATAGATTATTCACATCCCGTATTTCTTCATGATTCAAAATGCACGAGCCAACTAGAAGTTTTTCTGTTCCATGGCTGCCACCCAGGTCGAAACCAATACCAATTAACGTGGCACGAAATGTATACCGCACCTGTCATTCTTTGGCCGTCATGAATACCGAATTTAAATGAAGAGAGGCTTTCTTGTTTCCGTGAAATCTCCATTAGTCGAATGGAAAGACCGATCAATGCCTCATTGTGCTCTGATGCCGGATCGGCATCATTTAGCGCGATCGATTTCATTAACGGCGCAAAGAAAGTGGAAAAACGGCCGATTCTCGTTTTTTAATCACAGACAAAGAAAATTCTTATCACTAGTGCAAGATCCGGTTATTTCCTGGATTGCGTCCTGGAGTTTTGGTCCGTTATCTGCCTCTTTTTTTCACTCCTGATTCAGGATCGTAGTTGATGAAATCAAGGAGAGCCCTGGCGTAAATTAGAAGCTTTTGTTCTATTGCTTTTATTGTAAACGATTGTTAAAATTTTAAAATCCTGAAAGATGCTGGTTCATTTATAGACATTATGAATTCAGCTTTCCTAATCCAATCTTCAATGTTCCCTGAAAAGATGTTCCTTACGATCCTCACGAAGTGCTCCTGAATAAGCTTCAGTACCTATTATGGAGTAAGAGAAAAAGCCCACGAAATATTTGCATCCTATTCAGCGAATATGTTTCAGTGGAACAATTCCTCGTCAAGCTACTGAGAAAATGAGATAGGTGTGCTGCAGGGCTCCGTATTAGGACCTTTTCTGTTCATCCCTCCCGCAAACAAACTTTACTCGAACATAGAGCCGGACAATACCTCAAACCGAACGTCAACTAATAACAACAATAAGTTTGTGGCTAAGAAGGAAAAATCCTTTTTAGATTTTCAAAGAGTTGCTTCGCTGAAAATTGAAAGTCCGAAATGTTGTTCCAGACGAAGCCTGACGAGTGCTGGCCGAAACGTTGAATAACAAAGCAAATGTTATGGAAATGGCCATAATAATATTTAAAATCAAAATACAGCGTGCCAAAATGGTTATGCAACTTAGTTCGAGGAATTATTCAGGAGAATCTTCGCACCCATCGATTATTAATTTCAAAAGCAATTTATCCAATGTTTAATTCGATATTTCCCGCCTCCTCTACTTCATTTTTTCGAATGGGAATGTGGTTTGTGATACATTCAATGAAAGGTAATTGGATCGCTGAATAGGTAATCAAACTACCTATTACCTACAGGAGCAGGCGCTGGGATATACAGGCCAAGTACCAAGTGTGTCTCCTGTAAGAGCGTCTTTCAAGCGGAAATCTTAGCTACTGAAAGATGTCTAGATATAAATCTAGAAGAAACTATCAGAAGTATGATATAGCCATCCACTCAGATAGTCAAGCTGCTAAAGAAGCACTGAGCTCCAACGTCACCGACTCTAAAATGATCTGGGAGTGCCGAAACGAACTTAATGAGGTAGGCAAGAAAAATAACGTCTTTTTGATCTAGGTTCCCGGCCACTTGGGAATCAAAGGAAACGAAGAGGCCTAAGGAGAGAATGCCTTGGGCGAAAAACTTTTAAGGCCGCTTGCAGACCTAAACGACGCGACCGCGACGAGACAGCAATTTCCAATCGCCGAGAGGTCCCGCACCTGGTTTTGAATAGGAGCTCGCACACCGGGGAGACAGCGACGCGACCGCGACAATACATGTAAGCTGTCTCCCCGATGTGCGAGCTCCTATTCAAAACAAGGTGCGCGACCTCTCGGCGATTGGAAATTGCTGTCTCGTCGCGGTCGCGTCGTTTTGGTCTGCGAGCGGTCTAAGAGTGAGGAACTAGCCTCGTTGAAGCCTTCACAGTTATTAGATTATTCAGAGTGTAAATTCTAGATGGAGGACAAGGAAATTTTTTTCCCTAGTTAAAAAATGCCTCGCCTTTGCGAGCTTTCGCAAATATTTTCTTGGTTAGGAGAATTATTTGAGAAGCTTGGATTCAACCCTTTTGAAGCCCTGTGGTCTTATATGCCGAAATAACTTGAGAACAAATGATTCTAATCTATATGTCACAAATGTAAAAGAATCAATGAGAGCATGACACAACAAGGTGAAAGAAGCCAAATAAAATCCTACCATTTTCGTAGAAAGACCATTCAGACAAGCTCGCTCCTTGAAGCCTATGAAACCATGAAATGAGCAAGATGAAATCCTTAACTGGGAAGCCGTAGAATAAAGTACTTCTCATTATTCAAGAATTGTTCTTCGAACGGTTCGAGACCAAATAAAACGAAATCTGGCAATCTGAGCAGCCAGACGCGATTGATAGCCGAATTAATCTTCTTAAGATGAACACCGAAATAATCCAGAAGGGGGCGCTATAGTCAACGAGTAGAAAGGATCGCCCCAATTTGTTCTGGAGGACAATCCTTGTTGTCGTTCGATTAATTCCTCATTTCGGAAGTATTTTCCTTCGGCGACCGAGTTTCCCAGAAAATTCCCTTGGCGCGAAGGCGAAATTAATTTGTTGTCGAGTTAAGGTTGATATTGTCGTCTCTGAGAGGACGAAAGGGGTACTTGGGAGGGCTTCCGAGTTGGAAGGGGTTGAACGGGAAGTGTAGGTCGAATAATTGGATGTTATAAATCAAGTTGTGGTTGATTGTGAGATGGAAGTTGTTTGATAAGAACAAGACAGGCGTGGGTATCTGACTTGAATATTGTGAAAATTTGAGACGTTCGAATCAGTTGTAATGCTCATCGAAGTAAAAGTATATTTTTGACAGACAGCGTGCTGCAAGGCAAACAATACTCGGTTTTCTATTTCGAAAGCAATTTATTTTTTCAGATGGGAATATTTGGGTTGTGATACACCAAATGAGGGGTAATTTTATTACCTTTTCAACGTTGTGGCTCATAGTAGAACTGGTTGTGCCGTTTTTCTGCTGTAAAATGTTCCAATAGAAAAAACAGCTTTACTTATTATTATACTTTGCAGTTTTAAAGTTCCCAAGGAATTTTTTGGAATGTCTCAGTTTCTTCCTTGTCCAGAATCTCTTTGTTTTAGATGCATTTGCCTATCAAAATGGTTGTGAGCCAGTAATAGAGTTTGTGCAACCTTTCAGGATATTGTTTTAGACTCTTCGTTTCCTTTAATTCCTAAGTGATCAGAAACTCAGACTAGAAGGACCTTGCTGTTCTTGCTTAATTCATTGATTTTCTTGACCACACTCATATTAGCTTCGAGTCGGTAACATAGGAGTGTGCTTCAATAGTAGCTTGAATGGATCACCATGTCACACTCGTAAAAGTGTTTTTACAGGGTTCTCACTATGCGTCTATCGATTGCAAGTATTTCTGCCTGATAAACACACTAGTAGGAGTCTAACGATAGTGTGGTCTCGGTTTTTGGCTCCTTTACCATAGTGGCTAGATCCATCCGAGTTCCTCTTATAATCCTCCCGTCGAAGTTCAAAGATAATAATCATGAAACGCTGGTCGAGCCATCTGAATTTTGCAGATCCTTATTTGAATTCGAAGAGATTTACTGAAATCATTGAGTTTACAGATATTCAATGCTGAAACTTAATAGATTAGACTCTGAAGGATGATTCATGATGAAGGTTTCCGTTAGTAATTCTGTGAAGCATTAGCTGTTTCCCAGTGGTGAACTGAACCAAGGGAAGAAAATTTCAGCAAAATAAGTATTTATTGCCCTGGAGTATCATAAACTGTTACGAAGAATTATAATTATACAGTGCGTTTAAAGAATTATTTATTGATTTAATTTATGCAGCTTACTGCGAGTACGAAACGAATTCGAGGGGTGCGTGGGTTATATCAGTTGGCAACTAGGATCTTGAAAATTCAGTTTCTATAAAGCAATATTCATCAATTATCATCAAAGTACATCATTTTGCGGTATTAATTCAACTGTTCGAATGAATTAATGCTGCCAAATTATGTACTTTTATAATGGAAAATATTCTCCCCATATACTCCCATTTTTTTTAAAACCATCCACTCGAAATGAACTTGGTTTCGAGACACATTAAATTTTTCAGATCTTAAGTTATTGAAAAAATTAAAATAGCCAACCCACATCTGTCGAATTATCCGTCAATACAGAGCTCGAACCTTGTGCTGTATTCATGTGATATAACGGATTATCCATTTCGCGGTTTCAAAAGTATACGGCTGGAATACGATATCTGTCAAACGAAGTTTTAAAAAAAAAATTTTTTGTTTAGTTGAAAGTCTGACATTTATGAAAATGGATCGCTTGACTATAGCAAACGCATGAAAATTGTAAAAACCTAATACAAAAATGGCGATTCTGCCACAGCCACATATCGTACTTTAAGAGCAGATTTTGGTTTACATAATCGTCCAACTACGCAAGCAGTTGGTAAAATTGTGAAGAAATTTGAAGAGACTGGATTGTTTACAGATATTGTAAGCCCTGTGCATAATCATTTTGCTCGTACCACTGAAAATATCGCTACTGTAAGTGAAGTGTTGCCGAAGACCCGAATCTGTCGATTCCTCGTTATTCTCAGGAATTAGGACTGTCTTACGGCACACTATGGCGTATTTTGCATTAAGATCTACACCTACACCCAAATAAAATCCAGCTCACACAACAACTGAAGCCAGCCGACCATTCACATCAACATCGTGGATACGTCGAATGGGTGCTTGAACAACCGGCGGTGGACGGCGATATCAACTGGCCACCAAGATCATGCGATTTGATACTGCTTGACTTTTTTTTGTGGGCTACGCGAAAGACCGTGTTTATGCAGATAAACCTTCAACTCTTGAGTAGTTAAAAACCAATATCGTCGTCAAGTTATGGCTGAGATACCGCCCAATATGTGTCAAAAGGTGGTCGAAAATTACCTCAAAAGAATCGATGCTTGCAACAATTCGAGTGGTTGTCATTTAAATGACGTAGTGTTTCACACAAATGTCAACGTTCAAACTTCATAATAAAAAAGAAATATCATGATAAAAATATTTTTTATGTGTTTTATTTACGTTTACTTTTGAACCGCAAAATGGATAGCCCTTTATCTCAGTGACTTCCTCCGTTGTGAATTTGCTTAAATCCTTAATCTTTTTCAGGGAAAACAAATCTTCTACCAAACTCTGGTCGTAGAGGGCGAGGAGAAGACCGAGGATGGCCAGTCCAAGAAGACGAGAGAAACGATACACGTCAAGTGTTCAATCTTATCGTTGAGGAACCACACCGTGTCGAGGCGGAGCGTTCTCCCTGCGGGATTTCAGGAACCAGAGTAAGTTCCCGGCATTTTATCGTCCTCGGACGTGGACACGGATTCATTGTTTCATTATTGTGTTGTTTGGCAGTTGTTTCTTTGGTCGTGAAAGTTTTCCTAGATC
This sequence comes from Propylea japonica, assembly GCA_013421045.1. Classification (NCBI taxonomy): domain Eukaryota; kingdom Metazoa; phylum Arthropoda; class Insecta; order Coleoptera; family Coccinellidae; genus Propylea; species Propylea japonica. The sequence continues at coordinate 12,116,433 of CM024241.1, read as the reverse complement.
GACGGCGTGCTGGTTTTATGGCGAAAGCTTGCTTTTGGGAATCGAAAGTTCGACATTGATGATTGTAAAATCACTCCCAGAATTGCCGGGTCATCTTGGGATTGAAGTGAGGCTTGCCTCGATTCGTAAATTGAGAAACTGCGAAAACTGCTCAGATATGACAATTTATTACCACTTGATTGAAAATGCTACCAATCAATGATTTTTGAGGATTTTGAAGTGACTAACAATTTCGCGAAGTGAAGAAAATACAAGGAGGTTTTTCGTTGCGGGTTCATGCGTTGAGGGTAGGTTATTCGTAAGAATCTCCAGAGATGGCGTTTTTTATTATTGTTTTGTTTGGGAGTTGTTTATTGGGTCATGAAAGTTTTCCTAGATCGATGGGCGTGCTGGTTTCATGGCGAAAGCTGGCTTTTGGGAATCGAAAGTTCGAAATTGATGATTGTGCCTTAAAGTGAATTAAAAAGTTTTGTTTTTTGTGAGGGGAAATCATTTTTAATTCAAAAGAATTACCGAGATATCGAGGGCTTGCCACGATTTGAAAATTGAGAGCTTGAGAAAACTGCTCATATGTTACAAACATCATTTGATTGATCGTACGTTTCTTCGATGATTTTTTGTGGGTTTTGGTGTGGAATTTTTTGATTAGGAAAAACCTAACATTTAAAGGCGACTAAGAATATTGCCAAGTCGATGCGCAAGCCAATACAAAATTGTTGCTTTTTCTACGAGGTAGGGATACTTTTTTCCACAAATCATTTGAAATGGGACCGATATCAAATAATTCCTAAAAAATATGCATATATTTCATTTACAAACAAACGGTGATTTGAAATTCGCAATAAAATTATTTGGGTTACAATGGAAACGTATTTATATCAAGGTTGAATTGTCAATCTTTTATGTTTTACGAAGAACACCAATAGATGTAAGGAAATCTCGACTTTTTCTTTGAGGAATATTTTCAGGAATGTCAGATTTTGGAAGCAATTTCCGAAAAAAACTAAATAATACCAATTCAATTATGGTCAACTGTGAGCTTCATTCAATTTCAAAATAGAACAATTTGAACAAACACAACAATGTTGAATTTGAGAAATATTGATTTTTTACAAATAGATCACTTTCACGCACATATTCAATGTGGTCACCTTTTTTATACATGCGAACAATAATGAGTTTAGATGTCAAATCACCCTGACAGTTCTTAGCCCTGGTTGCTTTTTGCACATGAGAAAGAGAGAATTACTCTACCTACTTAATTTACTCATCGGTGAACTGATTTCAAACCTTTTTCATCTCAAAATCAAAATACGACTGCTGAAATTTGAGTTTAACCCTTAATGAAAGTAAACTATCAAAAGAACTTCACCACAATGAACATCCCGAATGAAGAAAGTTCTTATTGAAGTTATTTCTCCAAGCAAAATCCTGAATAACCTTCCCAGTAAACTGAATATCCGTTTCGTTCATTTACTGATCTGGGAATATAACTTTCAAAAAAATTGGGAAACAAATGCAAATCAACCATAAACAGTAAATTCTGTTGAAATATGGCATAACAATATTTTTCATATACCAAACAATAAAGCAATTGTATTTAACAGTATTAGCAGAATAGAAACTCCCTGTACCATATCAATTTCTGCATTTTATCAGCGTGCTTAGAGAGGAAGCCTCAATAAAAATTGAAAACCTGTGTCTCCCCTATAAATGTAGTGCTTGAATGCTTGAATTTGTTTGAAGAATAAGCTGAAATATTATTATTAGAGGCTCCTTTCATTCAATCAATTTTTTTTGTTTTGTCGTCTTTCATTTGATTTCTCATCCCGAAATTGCATCTGAAGAAACCTTAGACTAAGGAAGAGGAGACGCGGCATGTCATTCATAAATTCTGGAATAGTTGAAGCCAACATCTAAAACTATTTCCCATGAGTAGAACAGGGACAGCTTGATATAGCTGTACTTGTTCCGTCACGGACGCGGCAACAATGCAAAGACTTCGAACGCGTAAATCGAACAACTTCCAGTGGCGTGGAGTTATTGTTGTCGATAGATTTGAAATTAATATTTTATACTGATATTATAAGCTTTCCTCTTGGATTAATTAAATCAAATAAGGAATCGTTAGAAAAAAAATGTTTACCTCTTGAGTATTTTTTCATTTTAAAATTTTTTCTATAAAATTATAATTTTATCAATATTTAGACAATTAAAACTTTGCATCAGTAGTATGTTATTAATCGTATTTTTGCATATTTGATTTGGAAACTGTTTGTGGTTAATGTGAATATCAAGTAATTAAGTTCATTAATTTCGTACTATTTTGTTACCAATATGATTCAATATGAAGAATTTATAGCAAGAGATGGCTTATTGTTGTAATTTGAATATTTAATATTCTGATAAATGTAGAAAACCAATTTCTACATAAATAACTTCTTACATACATTCACAATGTATAAAACCATAATACATTTCCTTTGTAATATGGTATAGATCCGTATACCAACAGAGCAGTATGTTTTTGAGCGCTTGTTCTACGAGTGCTATATCGTTTTGCCCAAATGTCTGTAATTTTCGAACTTTGAGCCGAAAACGATTTCAAACGATAGGGTTCGACTACCTGATGAAGAATTCGTGGTCAAATTCAATTGCAGTTGCAGATGAATTATCCTAGAGAGTTCTGTACCCAAATGCTTCGGATAAGTACGTTAACCAGCCAAAACGTACAGGGTGTTCTATAAAATATGGCCATTCAAAATTTTTGTTCCTTGATATCTTAGACAAAATTGTAAACAGAACCATAGAAAATTCAATTGGAATATTGAAAAGAAGGAATTTCATATTTCCATTACAAGATATCCGATTCGGGTGAAATTTATGTTGTGAATGAAGATTAATACACTGAATATTCATGCAAAATTTCAAGAAGATCGGATCATCCGAACTATAAAATATTCTATTGGAATATCGAAAAAAAGAATCTCTATATTTTCATTACAAGTTAGCGGTGTGAAAATCATTGTATGAATATTGATATGCTGAATATGTAGCAAAATTTCAAGAAGATCGAATCATGAGAACCATAGAATTAAACTTTTTCAATTGTATCTATCATAAGTCCTATACAAAATTTTGAGGTAATAGCCTCATTGTTCCACCTTTGAACGAGAAGATGCTCAGGGAATGAAAGCTTTTAATGGTTATAAATTGCACTCAAACTCTTGAAGATTTATTCAACATAACATAATATATTTAACAAAATAGAACAGATTATAAAGAAAAAGCATTTTTCATACAGAAATTATATCTTCAGAATTATTTATTACAGAACAAAAAGCAATGGTGATACAGTTCACTCTCAGAAAGCTTTCAAAAAGCTAAATCAGTAATATCTGAACCGTTATCCCAGATCGAATTGAACAGAATGTATACACATGATTCACAATCATAAATCAGTATTCTAATTTTGAATTATTCTTATGAAAAATCATATCAATTTAAATACTCTGCAGTACCAATTCAAGATCAGAGAACAAAAGGAAAAAAGCAGTGTTTAAGTTTTGAATGTTAGGTTTGATACATAAAGCACAATGAAAATATGAAAAAATTTAAACACTTGTAGTTTGTTTAAGAGAATGTTGCAAGGACCCTCAAGACAGAAATAATATGCTTAATGGTTATAAATTGCACTCAAAACTCTTGAGGATTTATTCAACATAACTTACAAAATAAAGCAGATTATTAAGAAAAAAAATTTTCATACAGAATTTATATCTTCAGAATTATTTATTACAGGACAAAAAACAATGGTGCTACAGTTCACTCTCAGAAATCAGAATGCATTCGAAAACATAAATCAGTAATATATTGCTTCTGAACGGTTCTTAAAAAAATCAAGAATCGAATTGAACATTCTCTATTCAATTGTACTAACTCAAGCTTAGAGAATAACTAGGAAGAGACAGTAGATACAGTTGGAATGTTATATATCATAAAGTACTATAAAAAATTGAAACAGTATTCACAAAATGAAACAAATCATCAATTAAAGTTAACATATAGAATTATATCTTAAAAAGTATTTATTAGGACATAAACACAACAGTGACATGATTCCACTCTCTCAGAATGTATTCACATGATTCACAATCATAAATCAGTAATATTGATTTTGAATTTTCTTATGAAAAAAATCATAACAATTAGAATACTCTGCAGTTCTAACTCAATATCAGAGAAAAAAAGTAGTGTTCAAGTTTTGAATGTAAGGTAGGACTAGGTACCATCCACAGATCTGTACCACCTTGAGATCGTATCTAAATGAGGCAAACTGTTGTTGAAAGTTATATCCTTTCGGTGAATAGAAGACCAAAGTTAATGCGAAGGCTCTCAACGTCCGATTAAATTTTGCCTAGTCGTTCCTTTCCACAATCTTTGAAATGAATTACCTGCCGCTTCAGGCCTGAAAAAGAAGATTCTTCAATCTGGTTGCCTGATAATATTCATGTATGTACTTTTAACGATGAGCGAAAAGGAAACATACCAATATTATAACGTCTGTTGATTCTGATACGAGTGATTTTTCTCTCAAACAATCCAGCAATGTTTTCATTGAAGTTATTTTAAACTTCATCCTTCAACAGACTGCTGCTATGAACAAATCTTTTTATTTTGACTCTGGACTCTCTTCTATAATGTTAATATCCCTTTTCCGTACCTTAGGCGTAGAAAAACCACTAGTGTGCGGATCTCCCACATAGGCTCTTTATCACAAATGAAACAGTAAAATTAATCATGAACTAGTGGAGCACTGAAATGAAATATTCACCTTCCCTTCTTATTTGAGATGTTCATGGTTTCTCTGTAAAGCTGGAAGGCATTAAATCAGTATTCTCAACTGCTTGCTCCAGTTTGACAACAGGATATTCCACATTTTCTACAATGAAAACAAAAATCACACAAAATATGGTTAGTCAGCAATATAAGAAGAAATACAAGGTTTACCTTTTTTCGGAGAACAAGCAATAGCATCATCATTCTGATAGATTTCTTCATCGAGAGATGAAATTTGATCTTCGCAAATATAATTCTTCGAATATTCACTTCTGTAGTGTGAATTATAACTGCATAATTATCTTTAAGCACTTGTGGGAGTTTCATTCGTAGTGGAGCTGGAGCTGCAAACGAGTTCGCAATTAATATAATGAACTTAGGCCAAATGATTTCTGCATACATATAACAATGATTACTGATACATATCTCCTATTTCCCTATTCCATCAAGTTGAACAATTCCTTCATTTGAAACATTACTAAATTACTACATCACTATCATAATACCTGTTGTATGTAGAATAATTTGGAAAGATTTTCCACAGAAACATCTCTATTTAATTGATTGAATTAAAATTCCAGGAAGCTCCTGTAATCTTACCTTGAATTACGTTAGTCTGAAGAATGGTTTCGCAGGAATAGGATTGGCATCATTATTAAGAAATTTGGTACCATTTAGTTTAGTTTTTGGTTCAAAATGTTCCGAACATAACTATTCTGTGGCAAGTTTCTATCTCCAGCTAAGTCCATAATTGAAATCCATATATTCCTTCTCCCAATATCAAATAAGTCTGAAAGAAACTCATGAGAATTGAACAATCTACGCCAATGATTTGCAAAACAGAACAACCTGTAAAAACTCAAATTAGGGTTGTAGGAGTCCAATTTACCACATACTTGACACTTAAGAACCATTTTATTAATATTTTTGCACAAAATATATGGAAATAGGTCCGAAAAACACTTTTTCAACTTTGAACTCGAGTAGACAGTTGACAGAATCGTCGAAATCCCAGAAAACTAAACGAATTCATCTCGGCAACGGTGTATCATACATCAAATGTCAAATCGGAGCAAACTCACCTGATTGGCCTAGAGAAATATCGATCGGATGAGAAACAATTTATGAATGAAACTGAGAAAACCGGTGTTGTCACGTTTAAGAGAAATGAATGTTAAAAAATCCTTGAATTTGGTTGTATAACTACGAATTCTGTTCTTACTGCCTTGAAAGTTCGGTCGAAATGACTTGGAATAGGTTGGGTATTAGCTTTTATATGATTTTACCCAAGTTTTCTGTGGATGAAGGTTTTAAGAGGGTATAAATTCCACCCAAAGGATCAATTATGTGGATGTAGTTTGTGATTGTTTATGGAATTCATTGAAATTCTTAATATTTCATTCTATAAGTACTCGTTTCGTACGATTACAAAATCAATATCATATATCAGTAATCTGGATGATTGTAGGTATTCCAAGTTGCTATTTCAGTATTTCTAAGCGTTTTGATGTTAATAAATCTGATATCTTCGGAAACTTGACAACGTTGTGCATATTTTGGCGTAATTACCAATCCGTAGTAATACAGTAGTCCAGTTCAGTTCTGAAGGTAGGAATGTTGGCTTCAGTATTTATCATTGCATACCGCGTCTCCCTCTTCCTATGTCTATGAAGAAGAAACACAAATACAGAAACAGAAACAACACAAGAAAGTAATAAGTATTATACAAATCACGAATTACAGTTACATTTATACTTTTTCTCGAAATTCCTTCCATATTCGAAGAAAGTTGCTTTCCACCCAGTAGAGTTAGAGTCTCATATTACTGGTAATCATCTTCCATAGCTTGGAACAGTAATATTTTTTTCCTGAATATCGAATTCAATTTCAGAATAATGATAAACATCTCGGTCTATCGGCTGCGTGGATTCGTTTAGGTAACATCTACTCCCAATTTCCTATGTTTTGAGTCTTTGACCCCTGTGATTATTTTTATTAAGTTAAAGTTATGATGTCTTCCTCAATATCAACTAGCAATAATTCCAAGTACTAAGGAAGCAATACCCCATTTATGTTTTTATGAATCAAATGTGGCTTTTTTCAATCACCGACATAGGAAACCACGTAGGCGGTTGCTTTTTGCCAGCTTTTTCCTGCGTCATCATCGCCTGCTTCCTACTCGTGATTTGCATAAAATTATTCGATCTGATGGGCCATTCGATATCGTTTCCTCTTGGTGATTGGCGGTGAATCCAATTGAATATGACGGAGTGACGGGTTCTCAGTTGATGAATTGAACTGTTACAAAATGACGACTATATCTGTAGGATTCAATTGCGATCGATGTTGACACGGAAGGTAGATTTATTGTGGTGAAAATATTATTTTGACTTGGTTTATACGGATATTTTTGACGTTGAAAAATGCATATTTCAGCTTGATATGGAATGATTGGAAATGTCGGATTGGAATCATATTCGGAAAATGATTATCAAAATTCTAATATCTTATGAATTATCAGAATTCATTGTTCTATTTACATTTGAAAAGTACAATTCAATTGCATGCACCCATGCTTCAAATTGTCTGGGGTACTTCTCTATAGCTCCTCGACTAAATCCAGAATCTCAGAAACTGATTTACTTTTAGGAATCGAGGGCTTAATATTTCATAACGCGATGTTCAGGAGTTTCCTCCTTTTCTCCACAGAATCCTCCACATCGTTTTGGACCACACTAACTCTTCTTGGGTGTTTTCTGAGGTGACAGTGACCGTGCAGTGCAGCATTTTCAATGAAATACAAAGGAGTTCGGGATTTTTCTGTATTGAACTATCGAAGAAATGTTTCGGACTGCCTAAGAGCCAGAGTTCCTTTCTGTCTGCCCCATCTCTTCTCGTGAATTCCTTCTTTTTCTGGTCCTATGAGAGGAGTTGATGACCCCTTCTTTGCGATATCATCCACCTCCTCATTTTTCTTGATTCCTGAATGTCCTGTAATACATATCATGAAAACTCTGGTGCTTTTTCCTAATTCAATCAGTTTGCCAAGCCATTCTCACACTATAAATGAATAAGTTCTGAAGATCAGCGCCCTCATGGCATATCCATGGATATTTCAGAACCTTCCTTCTAGATTGAACTGAGCGCGTCTTTCAATTGAATATCAAAACGAGTCATTTAATTTTTGAATTTGGAACGTGTTTTTTTTTGAAGAATGACTCGGATGTTTCAGGTTAGGCTGAAGATTCAAATAAACCATCAGGGAAATTTCCCGAGATATTGAAACTGCGTTCATTTCGTCAAAAGTGAAACGTTTCGAATTCTATTTTCGAGAGATTTCGATGAAGTCCTTCCATTCGAAACTTAGAGTGTTCAAGGATGGATGGACCTTCAGACAGAATTGTTTCAGTTTCCAGATTCTTCATCAGTGAGTCCAACCCAGACGTTTAAGACCACTTTGGGCACAAATTGGATACATACAGAACTATATCTCGTTTTTATATGAAAAACAAGAGCACAAAGGCTCAGAGTCTTCAGAGTGTCTGTAAACAAATGAGAGGGACGAAAATGATTCCTCGATGAAAATAAGCATGAGTAGTTCATATAAATTTCTTTCAAAATTGGCCTCCCGTCCAAGATACTGCCTTATAATTTTCCTTCAGAAATTGTTTTCGTGGGATAGATTTTCGAAAAATAATATTCTCTTATGGTTTCCCATTCAATTCTTGAGAAACAAAGTCTCCTGCAAAATTTCGATACATTCGATACTTTTCTCTGAAAAAAAGAAAACTTACAAGTAGTAATGATCACTGTTCATTTCATTTCATCGTATGTTCCATAGAATTGATATTCTTAGATATCATTTATGCTCAAAATTGGTTTTGGCTGAAAACAAAGATTTTCTATGATTCCTTCTACAATTTTCAGTTTCAGAAGAATTCGATCTTCTAAAAAAATACTTTGCAGTAATTAATAAAAAGAAGTCAGTTATGAAAATGGTAGTTTCCTCGCATCTCCTGTCGTAGACATACAATATCTTCGAATATTCATTCTATGGAACACTTATACGACGAAATGGAATGAACAGTGATCATAACTGCTTGTAAGTTTTTATTTTTTCCGAGAAAATTATCAACTCTATCGAAATTTTGCAAGAGACTTTTTTCCTAGAATTGAATGGAATATCATAAGAATTTTCTATTCCAAAAACTATCCACAAAAACAATTTTGATCGAAAATCATGGAAGGTTGCTATTTTCAACCCCTAATGATACAGTTATGAAATCTAAGGAATTTGTGTGAGTAACATTCGTGCTTGATATTAAGTATGTATAGTTTTATTATGACTCAGTGTTTTTAACAAACAGTAAAAAAAATTGAAAACTGTCAACTCGCCATCGCCTTCCAATCTTGGAAGGGAGGTCGATTTCGAAAAAAATTCATTTGGACTACCCCTGCGTATTTTCATCGAGGAATAATCTCCCTCGAATTTGTTCACAGACATCCTGTATAATAAATGAGGATCTGTTTTATTATCAGAAACTAACCGTTTTTATCGACAATTTTTGACCGAAATTATCGAGTCAGTTACTTCCTTATTCACTTCGTAAACTATCATCGCAAAAAAAAGCTATCAGGCAGAATGAAATTTAAATCCCAAATCTTCATCGAAATACCTTATAATCTTATTAAACTTGAATGAGCGCCTTTCACAAGTTAAGCGACTAAAACCACAAATTATTACTAGTATGAAATCGCTTAACATTGGAAATCGATTTATAGCGGAAGTTTGTACGTGATACTAAGAAATAACTTCCGTTAAATTTCAGTTCTAAATTTGTCAAGATATAAAGAGAAACTAATGCTACTTTATGGTGTTTGTACTATTAAAAGTGTGGTTTTCTCTATGGTGACGCAGAAATGCAAACTGGTTAATGATTTGACATGAACTCTGCGAATATTGCCAATTAAATGAACACCGGTAAATTAATTTATCACCTATTACATGAATGTGGTTTACAGCATTCTCAGAGATAAACATGATTTTAATTATTATAATTACCTCTATCGACAGTGAATGAGCCTGTAGTACTACTCAAACAAAATATTTTATATTCGTCTGTTCTTATGAATGATATAATATTGGAAAAAAATGATGATATAAAATGTGTTGCTTTTGCTTCCATACCATTTCTTCACACGATTGCTAAATAAAGTTTTTGGAAAAAAAGGCTAAAGTAATGAATAAACCTGACTTATAACAGGGTGTTTATGAAAAAGTGCTAAATACTGACAGAATTATATACTGGGTGTCCCTGTTCTAAAAGATTATCTAAGCCATTTCGAATGATAAAAATTTGAAAATTTAATGTTTTACAATTCGTTGAAGGAACTTTCGTCTGAGAAATACGAAAATTGAAAGTCATAACCTGTTTGACCGAAAGTGACACTGATTTTTTCATTTCATAGTGCACCTGGTATATTTTTCACGATTTTTGATTTCTTCTCCAAATTACCTTTTCAACGATGTATCACATTTGTATTTTACTTATTTTCGATTAAGAAAACGTCAATTGAAATTTCACTTTCACGGTTAATTGTTATTGCACGTTAGTTATTCTGACACTCACACAATTTTGAGAACTAGGTAAGTTGCGAAAAATAACGTATTCACATGTTTTCATGGATTATGAATTATTATTGTGTACCTACAGTTCGAAATATCAATTGAAGTTTTCTCCTTGAATTCACAACTGAAACTCAAAGTGTGATAAATTGTATAGAAGGCATTTCTGAGTAGCAATCGCAAGTTGCAAAAAATATACAAGGTGCTAGGTATATGAAAAAAAAATCATTATCACTTCCGGTCAAACGGAAGTGACTTTCAATTTTCGTTTCACTCAAATGATGAGATAATCCATTGGAACAGACTTAGTGGGACACCCAGTATGATTACCTATTGTCCGCAATGGTTTGTTTTCCGAGATACGCCTCTGAGGTATTCAAATCTAACCTTTCCATTATTTATTAATTATTCGTTGCATTTGTGCAAAACATATTTTTGAACTTTTTCTAATTGATGGTACAATCAGAATTACATCGAATCAATATCCTTACTCAATTCTTTTTTGATTAATTATCTCTTTTGAGCGGTCGTTCTTCGGTGAAACAATGAGACTATTACCTTAAAATTTCATATGGGATTTGAGTTTGATACCAAATATATAAATGACACTAGGTCACAAAATTTTGCATGTGAATTCAGTGTATCAATCTTCATTAATGAAATGAATTTCATTTGATCGGATATTTTTTTATGGAAATATAGAGTTTCTTCTTTTCAATATTCAAACTGAATCTTCCATAGTTCTGTTCAAACCTTGGCTACAAAATTCTGCAAAAAGATTATTATGAGCATCTTGCATATGGCCGAAACATTTCAATTCGATGGGTTTCGTTTTGTCTGAGATATTGAGGAACAAAAATTTTGAAAGGCCATATTTTATGGCATACCCTGTACGATTTTGCTTGTTAACGAACTCAATCGAGCATTTGGGAACCGAACTTACCCTGAAAAGTCTCTAGGACCATCACTCCGAAAGTAATTGTTCTAACGGCCGGCCAGACGGTCCCACGGACACAATCGAATTTGACAATGAATTCGTCATCAGGGAATAAAACTCTATCGTTTGATATTTTCGGCTCAAAATTCGAAAATTACAGACATCTGGGCAAAACGATATAGCGCTCGTTTAGGGAGAACGTGCGCTCAAATAGATTGATGAATTATCTGTAGGATTTCATTTCATCTTAGTTAGATCCTATAATTTCGAAAGAATTACCACAATTGTTTATACAATTCTACTACTTTTCAGAGACTTGGAAATCACAAAAACAGTTACTGAAGTAGCCCCCGAACCTATTCTTGGTGTAGGCGTCAGACAAGCTGGCAAACTGGTCACTGGAGAACTCAATGTATCACCAGGAACTCCGCTACAGATGGAAATCTTTCTCGATAAGGTATCCGCAGCCATCTACGGCATTTTGGTGACACATATGCAAGTTACCGATACAAAATCTCAAGAAGAAACTATCATCTACAATGGGTAAGTTGTATTCTCAATAATAATAATATTACGATTCGACATTCGCTTGAATGTAGATAGGGTAAAAGCTATAGTGATTGACACCTTAAGGGCATGGATACATTCAGTAGGCGAATTCGGTTCCTTATTTTACTGTAACACCATAGTAATTATTACGGAACTATAGTTGAATGTTGCTGTTTTGGTAGTACCTTCAAACTTTCAATGAATATCGATTGAATATTCGAGGAGACACCAATTTCGTCGAAGTTACATATTTGATAGTCATTGACATACTTCGATAGTAACTGACATCCAGTATGATAGTCATTGACATAAATTCATCTCACTCTTGCATCAATTTCGGTTATGATATCATCCTGCTTTCTCCACTCATACATTCTCATTATATGGGTCAATGAGACATTCATATACTAATAATAATAGAAGAATAAGAAGGTTTAATAGTTATTTAATCAACTAGGTCATTAAAGACAGCGACTAATGGTCAAGATATTTTAATGCGTGAGCGGAGCTAACGCGTTAATAGTTCGAGACCATTAGTCTCTAGATTAATAACCGTGTTGATTACACGATTTTTCCGACGATCTCGACATGAATAGTGTATAAATTCTTGATTAAAATACATTCTCATTTTGCACAAGACATACATTCGACAAATTCTATTCTATTTCTATGTTTCTATATGCCAAAAAATTATTGAAGAGACCTGTAGGACCTTTAACAATCGTTTTTTACAAGAATGACTGGAAAGAAATTCCGCAAACTGTTTAGGCTTTATGTAATCCTGGCCCTATGTTCATGACCCAACAATAGGATTCATTCCGATAATTCACTTTATAATCACACAGCCAGTCCATTGAACATGACTATAAATACTGAAAAATTTCAGTATTTTCGATCTCATTTGAAAACTGTTAAAAATAAATAATTATTCAACATAAGGCCAGGATTACAGAAAGCCTAAACCATTTGCAGAATTTCTTTCAAGTCATTCTTGCTAAATGTGAATATCGATTGTTATAGGTCCTACATGTCCTTTCATTAATTTTTTGGCATTTACCGTGAATGTGAAACTGCCCGAATCGTATTTGAATAATATGGGTAACTTTTTCTATGACATCCATGATCATCGAATAATTTTATGATTTAACCATAGAATCTACTTCAACAATTCACGCCATAATCATAGAACCATTTCATGTTAAACGGGACCATAGATCATGACCTAGAAATACTGAAAAATTTCAGTATTTTCATATCATTCGAAAACTATCCAAAATAAATAATTAGTGTAAGAGGAGACTGTCATTCATTTTTTATTTCGATTCGAATGCTGTAAAATAAATATGGGGTTGCCATTTGAAAATCTCGAAATATTTCAATTTTGAGTTTCACATATTCCGGAAATATTTTATATATAATATCCTAATGATATATCAAAATACTGAATATACTACATGAATGCATGGAGTCTTTACTATGAGACTGCTGAACTTCGTTCCGTTCGCATAAAAAATAACCGAGATATTGCATTTCCAAACTGGCAATGCAAATGTCAAGAGTTCCAGGAATTTGTGAATAACTGGGCAACAGTGAATAGCAGAGAAATTTTTTTAGTCGGTTATACTGCGAATTTGATATTGAATGGATACATAAATGAAAATATAGGTAGTTCCATTTGCAATAAGAAAGTAGATATGTGTTTGAGATAGACGTGGCAACACTGTCGACTTGAAAATATTTTAGGCGAAGAGTTCCTTCACCCTCAAGGCTGCACCTAAAATTTCAAAACGAAATATTCACTAGTTCTCCTAAAACGTCTACTAGGCCAACTTAAAAGGAAAACCCTGTATGTTGGCAAACACTCCCATGATTATTATTAGGTAAAAACCTATATCAATCACTGTTCGATGTAATTTTATTGACACAGTTATTGACATATGGTTCAAACTTAATATATTAATCATGAAAAGATTTACTTGAATCAATTAAATTTTCTTTTGAACCTTTCAAACACTAGAAAACTTCTAACCAATAGATAAGAAATCAGAAATAAAGAGTCATTAAAATATGGTCATAAAGGTTCTATTTTTTACGTAAAACCCACTTCCATTTTGAGGCCGACACAAATTGTATTCAAGAAACAAGTGGGGTTGATGAATTTGTAGAGATCTTTTTTGAGGTTGAAAATAAACGAAGTAAAGTATTGACATCAAAACAAAGCGAAACGGTAAACTAATATTCGCACAGAATGGGGCCAACTTCTGTCGATTTTTTTCATCTGCAGTAGGTCCGGAAATATCTATGATACCGAATTTTTCCGATTCGATGTGCTCTTATCTTTCTATCCACCCATAAACTAGACTAAAATCCCGTATCGCAGTCCAGTATGACGTTTCTTTCTTCTAACCCCGCACAATCAACCCTCTAAGATGTTACTTTCACCCCATAAAAGCTCCTCTCTGTGGACGCGATCCCGAAAATCCAATTTCCAGGCTCCTCAGGGAACCGAAAACAAAGGAAACCACGTCTCTTCATAGGAGACGTCGTCAACGATAACATCTGGAAGGTGAAAAATAATGGGGGTAGCTGGCGGCTTGAGTATTCCAGTCTTGAGAGTCCGTTTACGCGTGTCAGATTGGAGCTGATACGTTTTCGATTGTGTTGAAGTCAGCCCATTGGGCTAAGAGACTTTTGTTTCGGCTGTCAATGCAAGCCATCTTTTAATCAGAAACACTTCAACAAAGAATTTACTTCATGCGCGGAAACAAAGCCATAATGATTGAATATTTCTTGGAACAGGTAAAGGGCAATTTGACAAAGAGGGCTGTTTCCCAAACTATCTCTAGACGCGTAAAAAAACTCAATTTATCGATTATTTATTGTTGATAAATTATAGTTAATCCACCATTGGTACCGAATGAAATAGTCCTCATTACCAAAAATCAACTGCTAAATACGCCAAGGTATGTCACAAATCATTAATTGAATTTTCGGGTATATCGTTTCATTCTGTCTGAAGGGCTAAACTCAAGCCCTGATTAAGTAGATGAAGGTGGGTTTCGAAAGATCTTCCATAGTAATCTCGTACATGCTCGATTAGTTTCGGGTCAGGTGCCGTATTCTCGACAAATGATATTCGAAAACGTATACGAACTTCATTGCGCGGTGTGCATTTTTGCAGGTAAAACAGGGACTCACGCAATGAAGTTCGTATACGTTTTCGAATATCACTTGTTGAGAATACGGGCCCAGGTGAGTTTGCTGGCCAGTTCATTTAATAGATATTGTTGACTTGAATCATGTTCTGAACCGTTCGTGTGCGTTAATATTATGTAGACGAATGAAATTATCCCCAGGGGCCTAATTCTCGAGTTCATGCGTTACCAAACGTATACAACTCACAGCGCATAGATTGTACCGCAGAAGATGACATATAACGTATCGGATCTGTTCTTGAAACTGTGGTAGTCGTATGCGTTACGGAACTATGCGATTGGTATGAACATGGAGGTATTTCCCTTGATGCAGAAGTGTCACAAAAAACGGCCATATTTGTATGGGCAACTTAGTGGCCGGAATTTTTTGGATTCATTAAAGCACCCATTCACTGTATAAGAAACCTCTTTAACTAACACTTAATATCTTTCTGCTACAAACTGTAGAGAAAGTGAACAAGAAATGAGGCACAAATGATCAAATTGAACGTTTAAAAAGTTCGAAGTCGGCTATATTGGTGTGTCCTTCTTTGTTTTGTGTTGTTTTGTTTAAGTGACTCTTGTCAAACGTTGGGCTCCCTCCACTTCCTTTACCTCCATGGGTATGAATCATTTTGGCAACGCCGCATCCTGTGAAATGAAATTTGTTTTTGTTGTGAAGACCGCTCGACATAGTGTTTATATTAAACTTTTAACTAATAACCGAATGGTAATCGTAAGATTAGTGAAAGCCGGAACTTATTTATTTAAATTTATTCATATGAAGAATATCGGTTACTATAATTCAGTTAACAATAACCAACAATACCTATTGTTAGGACAAAAGTTCCTGAAAATTAGTTAATATTATAAAATTCTAATGAATTTTCAATCTCATTTAGGTAAAATCTTTGATTGACTAACAACAAAGTCACAATGTGGTGACCCTTGATCGTATGGAAAGCTAGGAGATAGGAAATTAGTCCGAAAAGCAAATCTCATCATCCCTCAACTCGATATGGATGATGTTAAACTTTAAGTGACTATAGACATAGCGTCAAGAATCTTGGTTCCCTCTATCAACACTCAATTTGCTGAATGTAGCAAGAGTTTTTTTAATCTTGTCACTCAAATGAATGCAGTAAACCAGTTGTGGAATAACTATAATAATTCGAAGATGAATAATCGCTGAAATGGCAGTGGAAAGAAAGGAAAATATTCATCTCATTTTCAGAACACAGATTATTTATTTCTTGAGAAACCTAGGTGAGGTCAAGACTTCTGTCAATGTGTGGATGTACGTATCCTATCCTGAGAAAAAAAATATTCCTATTAAATAGGAGGCAGGTCACCCACGAGTATAAGGTATTTTATCCACGACTATTGTAAGATCCGTCCATTGTAAGTCTCTGTGCTCGACCTTTATAATACCCATTAATCACAAGGAAATAATGAGATTATAATTCACTGCTGTCTGATGGTTCATAGATTTAGCTTTGATATAATATTCTTTAAATTGATACCTATTTCTTCACTATTCTAAAGTACTCCAACAACAAACAAATATGGGCATACCTTGTCAATCGAGGGCCAAATCTACTTTCATTATATCAATTAAAGGTTTTTTCATTACAAAATATACAATGGCCACTTCTCCAAACATTTCTTATGTGTCAACTTGACGTTTTGCTCGCTTGTCATAAAAAGGTCTTGTCGCAGTTGCCAAAAGTTAAAATCTTTAAGGAATACATTTAGTAGTCGTCGATAAAGTATAGTATGCCACTCGCGTATAATGGCTGTTATTCACTCGCTGATTTGGGTCACTCGCCTACGGCTCTTGGCCTAAACTTCACCTCGCGAATAATAGCTATCATTATACGGTCGTTGCATAATACTTTTTTTTCTATTATTATCGATTTCAATATATGTATTGATGTAATTATGCCCTGATCTCAACAAAACAGAAATCTCAGGTTGCATCTTAATGATAAAAAAAATTCAAAGTAATTCTCAATCTCTGATCTTTTTGATGCTGAATTTATTATCCAGTTTTGAGTGAACAGTACTCATTCTAGTCAAATTCCCGTTTACCTGTTTCATAAAATATTCAATCCTTTTCCGAGAATTTGAAAGAAAAAGCAATGCTCTGCATAGCGCGAATGTCATATTGCGATGAAGGTATGACATACCGAGTCAGTTACAATACTGAAAATAAAGCCACCTAGTTCTTTCCCCAGGATACCCTTCCCTTTGGAAGACACCAGCATAAACAGATGCTGTAGAGTCGTCACTGAAAACGTGTCGGCGTTTGAGGTGAAAATATCGAGGGAAAACCGGGAAAATGGCAATGGTAACGTGTCAAGTCACGTGAACATCGGTTGAAGAAATGGGTAATGACTGACGGGGGTTAGGTGGAAACGGAAATAAAAACTTGCTGAATAATTGAGCACAGCCTCAGGGATGTGAAAAGGGTCTCTTGGAGACGGAGTAGCAATTCCACGGTTTTTTCTTGATTGGATTTCGAGGATTGAAGGATCGAAGCGTAGTCGGTTAGAAATGAAGGCTAGTTAATTACGAAGGTGAATGACAGGTGACGTGAGTTGTTGGAAACTCGTTGTTAGAGTCAAGCTCTTCGAAATAGAAGGGTGAGAAAAATAATCTTCTGAGTGCGAACTTTTTTCAGTTTCTCCGTTTGAGAAAACTTGATTCAGGACACATTTGAAGTACCTCTTCATAAACCAGGGGAAACCGGAAATATGGCAATGGTAGCATGTCAAGTTACGTGACTGACGAGGATTAGGTGGAAACGGAAATGAAAACTTGTTGAATAATTGAGCGCAGCCTCAGGGATGTGAAAGGGGTCTCTTGGAAACGGGGTAGCAATTCCACGGTTTTTTTCTTGATTGGGTTTCGAGGATTGAAGTGTAGCGGTTAGAAATGAAGGTTAGTTAATTGCGGAACTGAATGACAGGTGACCTGTGAGTTGTTGGAACTTATATTGCAAGGGCTAAGCTCCTGGTAAAAAAGGGTGGGAAAAATCCTGTTCTGTGGAAGCTCACCTTTGTTTTTTCGTTTGAGAAAAGTTGATTCAGAACCCATTTAGAGTACCGCTTGATGTATCGGAAGAAACCGAGAAAATGAAAATAGTAGCACGTCAAGTCACGTGAACAGCGGTTGACGAAATGCGTAACGACTGACGGGGGTTAGTTAGAAACGTAAATAAAAACTTGTCGAATAATTGACCTTAGCCTCGGGGATTTTATAAGGTTCTCTTGGAGTCGGAGTAACAATTCCACGGTTTTCTTCTTGATTGAATTTCGAGAATTGAAGGATCGAAGTGAGTCGGTTAGAAATGAAGGCTAGTTAATTACGGAGGTGAATGACAGGTGACGTGAGTTGTTCAAAACTAGTTGTTAGAGCCAAGCTCTTCGGAATAGAAGAGTGAGATAAATCATATCTTGAGTGCGAACTCCTTTCTGTTTCTCCGTTTAAAAAACTTTGATACAAGACACATTCGGAGTACCTCTTCATATATCAGGGGAAAACCGGATATATGGCAATGGTAACATGTCAAGTTACGTGACTGACGTGAATTAGGTGGAAACAAAAATGAAAACTTGTTGAATAATTGAGCATAGCCTCAGGTGAAAAGGGTCTCTTGAAGACGGAGTAGCAAATCCACGGTTTTTTCTTGATTGGATTTCGAGGATTGAAGGATCGAAGTGAAGTCGGTTAGAAATGAAGGTGAGTTAATTGCGTAACTGAATGACAGGTGACGTGAGTTTGTGGAACTTATATTGTAAGGGCCAAGCGCCTGGTAAATGCGCAACGACTGACGGGGGTCAGTTTGAAACGGAAATAAAAACTTGTCGAAGAATTGAGCTTAGCCTCAGGGATTTGCAAAGGGTTTCTTGAAGACGGGGTAGAAATTCTACGGTTTTTTTCTTGAACATGTTTAAAGGATTGAAGGATCGAAGTGTAGCCGGTTAGAAATGAAGGTAAGTTAATTACGGAAGTGAATGACAGGTGATGTGAGTTGTTTTAACTCAAATTGTAAGGACCAAGCTCCTTGTGAGAAAGGCTGAGAAAATTTCTGGTCTGTGTGGTAACTCTCTTCTGTTTCTTCCTTTGAAATAATTTGATCTAGGACACATTTGGAGTACATCTTGATATCTCGAGGGAAAACCTAGTAAATGGAAATAGTATAACGTGTCTAGTCACGTGAACATCGGTTGAAAAAATGGGTAATGACTGACGGAAATAAAAACTTGCTGAATAATTGAGTTTAGCCTCAGGCATGTGAAATGGGTCGTTAGAAGACGGATTAGAAATTCCACGGTTTTTTCTTGATTGAGTTTCGAGAAGTGAAGGCTCAAAGTGAAGTCGGTAAGAGATTAAAGTTAGTTGATTGCGGAAGTGAGTGACAGGGGACGTGAGTTGTTGGAACTTATATTGTAAGGGCCGAGCTCCTTGTAAGGAAAGGCGAGAAAAATCCAGTGCTGTGTGGTAACTTGCTTTTGTTTCGGCAATAGAAAAGCTTGATCCGTGGTAAATTGAAACGCTTATGCTTTTGAATTTATGAATATTTCTAAACAAAACCATTGTTGAAGCTATCAAATTCATCGTTGAATGATATACAGGTTCGGAAATTCACATGGGAAACATACGGTATTCAATGCATAGGAGAGGATATGTTGCTGTCCAGTTGAGCAGTGGTATGTCCGACAGATTCACGCTTTGTTTCTGATAGGATGGATGGTACAATGAACGAATAATATGGTTGTCTCTCTCAAATCGCGAATCACGGACAGCTCGACGCATTAGGTCACTGCGTAAGGCGTGTAATACTCGATTCGAGTACTTCGAATTACCATTCTGGTTATTGAGGCCACTGCTATCGATAAGACAAAGACAACTGCATAATCAACATAGCACAATTCATTCCTGTCCGAAACATAGCACGTAGATCGACTACTCTTCGACTGTACGAAATAATTTCCTTTCTAATGCATTAAATTTCATATGTTTTTGATGTTAATTTTCAAACATTTATATTATTTACCACTGGTATTAACTGTATCAATGTTACCTCAAGTTTTTCCTCATACGTTTTGAAAAATTTTCAAATCTCTTCGCGATATAGCTACTTATTTTCACTGCTTACACTGATCGAATAGAGATATGTGATTTTATTTGAAATAAAATTCCATTATCAAACAACAAAACTCTGACCGAGAGACAAAGGACATTATAACAATGGACAGGGCCTTCATCACGACACATCAAAACATAACGAACTAATGTGATTCGAGGGTTGGAATAGCTAATTAACCTTTTTCATATCCTTCTATGCTGTTGGAAAGCGGTTTTCCATGTACTGGTTCTAAACGTGGAAAAGTGCAATTTCACCTTCCTTTTATGAGTTTTTTCCTCTACGATGTTAACGGTAACGATATCGTTAAACAGAAACTGGCTTATTTCCTTCCGGGATTTATTTTATGTGTGAGTTTTTTCCATTGAATAAATATTTAATTCAAGGTCTATATTGTTCAAACCATATTTTTTTGAAAGCGTTATTAGGTAATTATTTAGGAAATCAATTGTAATCATTTCTGTTAAAAAAAGGGAGAATCTTCTATGTCTTCTTTCTTTTTACTCTGTTTGAGAGAAGGAGGTGGTATAAAAATAATGGCAAGTTTGCTCATGCGACAGGAAACATATCTTCTTCTTCATCGCTTAAACTCGAGAACGGCTGAATGGTTTAATCACAGCTTGGTCTTGAAGTGGTCGTGGAGGTCTAGGGAAGGTTTAAAAGGTTGGAAAAATGCATTCTAAGTCACAGAAACCACAACGTTGGTTATGATGCAGTGCACTACGATGAATGTCAACTGAAAAATTGTGACGGTTTGAATAACTTTGTCAAATTTCAAGTTTAGAATTATCTTGAATAAACCGTAGATAAAGTATAAAAGCAATCGTAGATAAAGTTAAGTATTGATTCATTATTACAGTAAAAATGACAGCAAGATGCAGAGGGGCGAATTTGAATCGTGAAACAAACCATTTTGAGAGATAGAGGAGCACAAATATCATCCAACAGGAGAATGCATATCTGCGTGTTAACATGGCGCAGTTGCGTACGAGGGGCAAGAATGAAAAAAATCAACAAAGTAGATTTGAACGAAGAACAGGAGGCAGATTCGTATTCGACAGACGCAGAATATCAAACCAGAAAAATAGCAAAGTATTTCTACAAATAATGTAGATAAATGGCAAAAGAACGTTAGCCGGGCCAGCAAGTAAAATATAAAAATGAAAATAAGGAACTGGTACTCTTTCTATTTGAAATTTTATGTTCCTTTGAGTTTTCCTTATTTTTTAATTTCTATGCTGGGATGGATAATCTTTTTCGATAAAAAAAACATTTTTACTTCTTCATGCGTAACTTTGGTTCCTTCTGAAAACCATCGAAAGTAGATTTCAGAAGACTTTCAAACGATATACTGAGTGTTTTCATTGATAACTACAGGTCGTAATATGTCACTAAAACCTCTTTGAGTTTCTTCACAGAAAAATTTCACAGACAATACAATTCTAACCGATTAATAATCAGCAATGCAGCATCATTAATTTACTTATCAAGACCGCAGAATGATACTTTTAGTCATTTTGAAAATATTAACATTTTTGTAAATTTTCCTCAATGTTTATCAATTCTATATGCTTGAAAAACAAGATAATCAAAGTATGATATGGAATAACAATATTATGACAAAATTGTCTACAATACCTCACTAGTTGTTAAGGGTGGTTGGAATACGTTTAAGTCCTTCGATCTTCTCCAAAAATGAAAATCAAACACTGCAAGGCCTAATGATAATAAAACAACTTGGTGCAATCGACCTTCTTGAAGAGGTGATATTCAAACTCTCTGACATTGGCTCCATGAAGCACCAGGCAATCACCTTGTTGGTACCACATACTCTCAAACTGAGTACTTTGAGGCTTTGTCGTGACATATGAAGTAGCTCCCTTTTTATTTAAAACTTGATCAACATTTGATCCAATTCGGAAGTTCACCCATACCTAACTCCAAAGAACCTAACCTAACCTAACCTAACCTAACCTAACTCCAAAGAATCGTCTCTTTCATATTGAATCATCCCACTGAAATCTCGCCTCGGCCTTCCCAGTCTACTTCATTTAATGACTTCAACTGCTAATAAAGAAAGTTAGATGGACGGAAAGTTCCGAAAAACTTCTCAATTCTCGGCGGTAGCGCCCCAAGAAATCCAGAAGGTGATCGCGAAGCCAGCAGATTCATATTATGATCAAAATTACGGCCGTTGGCTGGCTGAGGGTTCCGATGATGTCTTTAATTAGACATCGTAAAAGTGAAAGACGGTCTCTGCATGGCTGGAGGTTGCTCGTAAAATTCTTGACTTGTGGCAAAGATGTTTACAATGTGGTAGAAAGTTACTGAAGTAGGTGGATGAAACATTATTGTCTCGGACATGAAGAACATTTTGGGTTTTTGAGGTGTAGATATATGGATGATTTTTTTTGTTTTTCTGAAAGTTACTGTATTTGTCTTGGTCACCACTACATGATCCCTTTAATGCAACTTGATTTTCATCCTTAAACCTATTAATTATTGAGCTGTGATGGTTTAGTGAAGATACACGACATTAATTTTTCATCCCAAAAATTGAGCGTCTTGATGATATCTTCAATTATACATCGTAAATGTGAAAGACGATCGCTACATGGCTTGAGGTTGCTCGTAAAATTGTGTTGTGTGGCAAAAATGTTTACAATGTGGTAGAAAGTTACTATAGTAGGTATAGTCCGTTCACCAGAGTTTGAGCGCATAGTAGGTGTTTGTTCAATAATCCGAAATTAGTAGTTTTTGCTGTCATAACTGATGTAAAATAAAGGCAATGTTGTCGAATGTACCCGGCCTCGTCCGACGAGCTTGTGACTTATTAAAGAACTCTATGGTTAATGGAATAAATCTTATGTAGATTTCATTTAGTTATCATTGAAGTTTCTATGTTGTTGTAGGTCACTGTGATATGATTTTTTCAGAGCAACTTTATTCCATACTTGGCCTTTTGTGCTATGATGATCGAACGATGTAGGACAGCGTTGTTTTTGAGTTTCATTATCTGCTTGTGTTTTACTCAACATTGTATGGCTCAACACTATGTTGGGTAAAACACAAGCAAAAGGAAGGTGGCGCATTATATTTCGAAGAATAGGAATCATCGAACATCAATCCATTTCTAATTTATTTTACTGTGACAGCTTCTTTAATATTGTTAACTGTGGAGACACAATTAGTTAATCAACAGAAATTGTAATTTTCACTTCTGGAGGTTCCTGTAGAGAGCGTTTACCAATATGCGATATCAAATTATATGTGGCCAATGACCAACAATTATATTCGATGCAATGCTTATCAGTTCAGAATCTGTCAAACAATTTGAGTTTGAAATGATAGAATAAATGCAGTTGATCTCAATATAAGGTCGTGTCGAATAATTATAATAAATAACAAAAATCAATGGTATAAGTCAAAGTAAAAAATTCAAGAACAAATCATTACGTGAAAGAAAACCCGAAAAACTTCGAAATAGGATATTTTGAATTCAATTCAAATGCAATCAACTCAGGGAACTTAGTCTTCCACATTCAAAACATGTTTCTCTTTATCAGAATTATTGGTATTCCCTGTATAGCAAGTCGGTTCGATCAAACGGTATGTACGAATTAAAAGTTCAATTAGCAATCCAATGAATCCCATTGTTATACTACCATTAATTATTTGCTATAAATAGTTTTAGAAGTAATCAATTAACGTTAGGTACTCAATCCTATGTGTCCTTTAAAGTACGTGAAACTATGGAATTTATTACCCAATTACTGCGTCAAAAATTATCTAGAATAAGTTGTGATCTGCAATGTATACTTCGCGTGCAAATCTAAAATTGTTCTTCAAAATATAAAAGAACAGAGAAGCGGTAAAAATCAAGGAATGAAAGACTTAGACTTCAGAACTACACTTTCGTGAACGTCTAAAGAACCGATGAAAATTAATATCAGTCAGAGCATCCACAGATAGCTGTTTGGCTTTTTTGCGGCTCTAAATGATTTGAAACACTCTATAAACCCATATTTCATGATCAAGGTTCATTCATTGGAAGGAGAAGTTATTTGAAAGTATCCACAGATGGCGTTGTTTCGATTTTAGTACCAATTGCAATAGAGCTGAGGAGCTCCGATAGAGCTAAACAGCTGTCTGTGAATGCACTGGATGATTCTACCTGCTTGTAGGTTTTTTAAATGTTGACGAGACTTGTATGAGTTTGATATTTGTTTATTTTTTATGGATTCTAATTATACCCAACTGTCAAATATCAGCATTATTTAAGTATGATCAGTCGGTGATGATACATATAATTATCTTTCAAATTGAGAACTTTACTCTGAATGACGCATTATTTAGACTTTCAGGCTCAAGCGCTCTTCAAATAATACCGCATTAATAATAAGAGGAGGAGCATTTATTCCCATGATCCAGCTGTTACCTCAAGTATAATCTTTTAAGTGCAGCTTACTCTTCCTTTCCTTCATTTTGAATTTTATCCCGACAAACGCATATTTGCTTCCCTGTCACGAGCCCTCATCAAATATTTTATTCTTTTCAGGTGCTCTGTCGACCCCTACCTCTTCGAGAACTTCCAAACCGAGGACGGGGATTTCCTAACTGCGAAATTCAGGGCTTTCAAGTTTCCCGAGTCGACTTACGTGCAATTTAAGGGAACAGTGAATGTTTGCCTGAACAAGTGCCAGGGGGTAAGTTGACCGCGAACCGTAAAAATGTAGTTAGAGATGGGCACTACTGCTATTTTCCCGTTACCGTTTACAGCTGTTAAATATATTTTCTGCTTATACGAATAGAATTGAAGTGTGGAACAGCCAATGAAATGAATTCTATAACGAATAAATAAGAGCGTGTTGGGAAAAACGCTTAGACACGTCGATTTGTATTTTTAGATGCGCATTTTTTTAACAAAAAAATAATTACATAGGGTGTGTCATGTGATAGTGGCACATACCACATTTCTTATTTTAAATACAACCCCCTGTATAATATTAGTTTTTTGGATTCTTCAGAGAAGGAAGACGGCATCAGCTGTAAAAAACCCTCAATATATATATATATATATATATGGATTCTTCAGAAAATCTAGACATAATTCATGTACATTGTTCCATAACTATCTTCGAGTGTTTCAGAAATATCAGGTGTTTTCAGATGTATTACAAAAATTAACATTGAAAAAGAAAATACTTTATTTCAAAAAAAATGTAAAAAAACAGAAAAACATTAATTCAAATGTGAGAGATGTTCAGAAGGTTCACCGCGAACGTCTTGGCAACATCTGGTATAAATTTTGATTTAATTTTATATTTCCAAAACTTTTGAATGGGATATGGTTCATGAATTAGGTCTAGAATTTTCTGAAGAATCCAAAAAACAAAAAAAAAGTTGTATTTAAAATAAGAATGTTGGTATCGGCCACTGTCACATGACACAACCTATATAATTATTTTTCTGAAAAAAAATGCGCATCTAAAAATACAAATCGACGTGTCCAAGCGTTTTTCCTAACACGCTCTCATTTATTCGTTATCGAGTTCATTCTATTTGGTTGTTCCACACTGTAGAACATAAAACGAATTTCGATTTACGGGGTATCGAAAACCCTGATTTCTAGATGAAAAACTTCGAATGTTCTGATAAGCTTTGGTCTAAGCAAAATATTACTACAAAAATTTAAGAAAAGCAATAATGCTATAAACTCAAAATTTTGTATGTTATTGAGATTCATGCTAGGTAGGTAGGTATATGAATGCAGGATGGGACTCATAATACCCATTCTGTAAAATTATTCGAAAAATGAAATATGTAAGTAATCAATAATTTAAAAAAATTCTAAGATTCATATGATGCGATCCTCTCGAAATTTTGCATGAATCTTCAGTTTATCAATCTCTTTTCAAAAAACGAAATCAAAAACTTAAAATCAAATATTCTGACAAGCTCAGACCAGGGCCGAATATTACTATAAAAAATTAATCACTCGAGTTGATAAGCTGAAACACCGTTAGCTATCTATCATGAAGACACAAATTCGGTTGGGTGCTCTCAAAATTCATCATATGGCGCTCTGTGAGGGTTGTTGAAAAAAATTTATGATTTCTCATTCAATACTGGCGAAAAAAAGTCCCCTGCAAAATTCCGATACAGTGGATACTTTTTTTGGAAAAAATAAAACTCACAAGCTGTTATGATCATTGTTCATTTCATTTCATCGTATGTTCCATAGAATGCATATTCTAAATATTGGCTCAAAATTGGTTTTGTCAATTATGTTATCAATCGAAAGAAACTTTTATTTGTAAAATTAAAATATTACGGATATAGTTTCCTCCCGGTAATTAGTAATAAAACCTTCAGGAATCTTTATAGAACATCTATATCCCCTGTCATAGACATAAAACATCTTAGAATTTTAATTCTATGGAACACTTATACTATGCAATGAAATGAACATTGATCAAAACTGCTTGCAAGTTTTTATTTTGTACGAGAAAAGTATCGATTGTATCGAAATTTGGATTGAACGGAAAACCATGAGAAAATTTTATTTTTCGAGAATCTATCCCTCGAAAACAATTTTTCAACAAAAATCATAGGGGGTTGTTATTTTCAACCCCCAATAATAAAGTTATGATGTCTAACAAAATTGTGTGAATAACATCTATTTAGTCCTTTATATTTTGTATAATTTTGTGACTCAGTATTTTTAAGAAGCCGTAAAAAAATTGAAAACTGTCAACTCGCCATCGAAGGCTGTATCTTGGAAGGGGGGGTGATTTCGAAAAAAAATTATATGAACTACCCCTGCTCATTTTCATCGAGGAATCATCTTTCAAAGTTCCTCGGATCTGTTTACAGACATCATCATTAACAAGGAATGTAAATATCTATAGAAAAATTGTCAATTCATCATCATCGGAGTAGAAATAACATTATTCTTATTGAACAAAAAAAACATTCAAATACTATTAAGTTTTAGTTAGTTCAGGACAACCCATCTCTAAATCTAGCCCGACTACGAAATGTTGTGGCCGTATTTGTGTGATTAAAGTTTTATAGGAAGTGAGGCCCATGTCGGTTGCATACTTGGTTTGGCATGAGTCCCGGAAACTTTTTTTCCGAAATTCGAGGGATTTATTGGGTAACACGTTCTGTCCTAGTGGGTTGTGAATAATCTAGCTAAAAAGGCGGGTGTACGACAGTGGAAAGTTTCCCACCTCGTTTTCCACTGTTACGTGCAGCATAGTTGCAATATTTAACTTTCAATAAACGAAGGATATTGTTTCATTTCGCATATGTATGCTTCTCAATAAATGTGAGTATGTATTTTCGAATATAACGTAGGAATTTTAAATTATGGAGAAGGTTTTGCAGAATAGTAACGGAATAAAGAAAAAATCAAATTCATAAGTGAAAGCATGACTTTGAAAAAATATAATAATATGTAAACACCGTCATTGTGGACTAACTCAACAAAAAAGCTCTTTCTTTTGAATGAACGTAGAGATATTGAAAGAATAGGATGAATTAATCATATTGAAAGGATTCTGTTTTCAATGAGACGTTTTTGTTATAGTCCTCTCAAAATGAAAAAAAAGAAAGCAAATATATAAAAACCAAAAGAGTGGTTGAAATCAGTTGAGTACCACAAACAATTCAATCTTGAGGAAGAAAGCCTTGATTCTTCGTGTGATGATTTATTAGAACCTCAGATGTGAAATAGTAGTATTTATGCAACGAGTGTATAATGATTGCTATTATTCTCGAGGTGAAGTTAAGGCGAGCCGTTGTCGAGTGCCCAAATCACCGAGCGAAAAATATCCATTATACGCAAGTAGCATACCTACTATACTTTATCCATGACTACTGAATATATTTTTTGAAGATTTCAACATCTGTCGACCGCGACAAGAGCCTTTCATGACAATGGTGAAAAAAGTCAAGTTGACACATAAGAAATTTTTGTAAAACTGGTCATTATATATTTAGTAATAAAAAAATGCTTCAATTGATATAACAAAAGTAGATTTCGCCGCCCTCGATTGACAAAATATACCCACATTTGTTAATTGGAGTTCTTTAGGATACTGAAATATCTTTCATCAAAGCTAAATCTATGAAGCATTTGACAGCAGTGTATATCTCTCATATGTATTATCTCTAATATTATTTTGGCCGAGTTCACAGACGTAAAATGGCTAGATCATAGACTAACTAAACGGAGAATAGATGAGACACTAGTAGAGAACTAGCTTCAAAGCCATCTGTTTTTGTACAACATTACTAATTCGTGAAAAAGTTCAATTGAAAAAGGAATCTGTATCGTAAAGCTGCCTCAAAAAGAATTCTGTAATGCACCTTTTGAATAGGTAGGTACACCCATATACAAGAGGCAAAAAGTTTTTTGAAATTCAATTTCCAAAAGGAAATCAGAAATGGATTCGTGCAAGTTATCGATGAGTGAGGAAATTTATTCTCATGAAAATAATACCTGCAACGAACTTTCATATGATTTTCTTTCGGAATCGAGAAATGAGGATCAATAATCAAATTCTGGATAGAATAAAAATTATTAACTGAAATAGGTATCACCATTGAAAATACAGATTTATTTCATGATATCTAATCAATAAACTAATAATTGCATTGAAAACATTTTCAAAACTAACAATAATGAATTCAATAATACAAAATATGAGTATTTGCCTACTAAACTTATTCAATACATGAAAAACTGTTTTGAAAACTATGAGTATCTTAATTCTTATAGGTAACAGAATATACATATAAATTCTATAATTACCTTCTTGCTCTCGATTTTCACATCCAATAATACAGCACGTCTTCACTCTTGCAGGCATATCGAAATTTATTATATTTCAAAAAGAACGTGTCAAACCACATTTTGTGTCAGTTGACAATTCAAAGGTTTTTTGATAATAATGATTTACATACTTACTATTTTCTCGATAGGATTTCCATGAATGCAACGACATCTAACTATCAAATTGAAAATAATTTTTTTGTGTATTAGTCTCCTCCTCCGACAGATGGCGCGGAATATACGAGTGGCTCATCTAATTTTTCAGTTTGTCTATGGGCTAGATTATATAGTAGTCGTGAATAAACTATTCATAAGCCATATTTGAAATGAGAATTTTTTTGAACAGTGAAATACGAAAAATTGTGACAACTAATGACGGAGACTGAAAGGAATCTCGTTGCATTACCATATAAACGAAATATGACTTACAGTAGTTCACATAAATTAGTTGTTGAGAGTTTGCATATTTTCTGGTTACAACTTGTAATAAGATATGAAAAGCAGCAGCGATGTGCAATTGCACATAGCTCACAGACTTCCAATACTCGTCCTATTGTCCGGATTTGTTTCATGAGTCACTATTTCCAAAAATGGCCAACAGAAAAATAGCAACAGATTGAATTCGTAGATTGAGATCAACATGATATATCTTATATAATGTTTCACATTCTTCAAGATTCAAAGTAAATAATCGTTTTATGTTTATTTATCTTATAGGTTGAATGCAGCGATGGTCAAATCGGCTACGGCCGCAGAAGGAGATCTCTTCCCACCCTCCCAGCGGACCCCAACAAGATTTTCGAGATCACCATCACCTCTTTCATCAAAGTTAACTACGATGACGAATCTGAGAACTTCGAGGCCATCATCAAAAACCAGACCAAGATCTTCGAAAAAGGATCCGTAAGCAAGCTTCAAACACGCAACATGCAGGACAAGAGATTTTATGAGACCGTGCAGAACCAGGAACAGACGGAAAATAGACCACTGCTTATTCAGAAAGAAAAGGAACAGTATATCACTGTCACTGACCAAGTAACAGACTCTGCCATTGGAATGTTGGGAAACTGCTTTATGGTCTTTATCTGTCCGTTGGTGCTTTTACTTAAAGTTTGATGGAGTTTCTCTGAAGGTATTTGACAATGCCGCCTTTTTTCGATTATTGTTGAGAAATTTGGCGGTATTGCTTGCGCAATCATAATTTTGTATATTTCAAATGAGAAGAAGACATGGTTAGGATGTAATTGCAGCGAAAGTGGGCCTTCAGGAGCTCCTTCTAGAAATTGTGATGATTTTTCATCTTGCCATTTGCATTTTGAATTCAATATCGATCAGTAGTGAGTTTTGAGAAAAACAGTGTTTCTTTCAATTCGATGAGACTCAGTTGAAAGTTTAGAATCCACTTGAATAATGAACCTTCCTTATAGCCCCTAACCATCAATTTCTCTAAGTTCCCGTTTTTGATCTTTCGATGAATTATCCTTTAATAACCGAATCAGAGATGGTGGCTCTACACACAATTCATTTTGTGAAAAAGGTTGTTATTCTCATTTGAATTGGGTTTTTATGGCTAGGTTATCCTGCGACCATGTAGGTCTTTTGTTTCCAACTCCTCCATGGAACCCAAGGAGTTCGTAAATGGCGTTGATAAAACCGACAACCTCCCTAAAGCCGGCCATACATCGTTATATTTCGTCCGTTTTCCTCGTCGCGGTTCGCCGAGTCATATTTGCCCACACACTTCGGTAAATTCCACCAGTTATTTTGCTGTCGTTCGTGAATAAGCACGTCATGAAGATGAGACATCTCTTAGCAGTGGGCGGCCGCAGTTTCGGTGCTGAGTAAAAAAGAAACGAGACTTATACTACGCTTATGCACAATAACCGCCGATTCTCGACGAAATCCCGACACACAGTCGGTATGGCACGACAAACCGAGGGACCGTCGTGACAAAAATCAAGCATCGGCAGATATTTTCACCGACGAGGCGTATCGACGATTTTTCGCCACACACATCGGTTTTTGGCGCTTTTGCCGGGACGGTTCTCATCGCAGCGATACGAACGACTTAAAAATAACGTTTGCTCATATGATTGTTCCCAGGTTCCAGCCAGCTCTGGACACTTGGAAACCATGCGTTCAGCTGTTTTTGCTTTTGTGAAGAAGGTTCAAACCAGAAGTATGATTTTTTTACCTGCATCATCATTTCTATTTCATGAAGCAAAAAGCGTGTGCATGGGCACCTTCTAACACAGCGAGTTCAAGGTAGTGACTAATGACAACATGCTGATCGAATATACAGGGTGTTCCTAAATTGAACGTACAAACGAAAAGGGGCGATTCCTTAAGTGAGTTAAGAAAAAAAAAGTCCCATAAACATGGGGTCGCAAACGTTTCGTTTTCGAGATTAAAGTTTTAATCAAAAACATGTGTTGATTATACGAGTTTATCGAATCTTTATGAATCATCGCTACAGATCAGGAAAATTTCCATGAAAACTGACACTGAATTCATTCGCCACAGCTCACAAAGTGGCCTTCCCATCATAATTTGGATTTTCACGAGGATTTCGAGAGAATCGTTCAAAATTTTTTTCTCGAAATCGTTGACAGGTTCTACACAACTACAAGAGACCGAAAAGTTTAGTATAAGAACAAAGCTTCTTTTTACATTTTTCAAATTAACAGTTGCTCACCAAAAAAAAATCTGCAGAAGAACAGGTGGCTGTGTTCCAGAAAAAATATCACCTTGTAGATCTTCTATCGAAATTGCCAAGTCACGTGGTGAGAACTCTAAAATGTAATATCTATGCCAAATTTCAGTTGAATATCTTGTGAAGTGTAGATACTAGGAAAAAAAACTTGAAAAAAATTCAAACTTCAACACTCTGTATCCCGAAAACGAAACGTTTGCGACCCCATGTTTATGGACTTTTTTTTCTTAAACTTACTTAAGGAATCTCCCCTTTTCGTTTGTACGTTCAATTTAGGAACACCCTGTATAGAACATAAAATCATCTAACATTCACCTACAGCATCGTTATGATGCAGGTAAAAAAGAATATGACGTATGTTACTAGAGCATGAAGACTATGAAGTGTCTTCAGATCACTTCAACTTAAAGAAACAGGTTATGCCTGCTTTGAAGGCTTCTTTATACACTTGTCGGTTTTATAATGTGCTTTTATAACGAATTTATCTTCTAGAAATTTGAAAAATGTAAAATAATAAATAATGGCAAGATGAAAATTTTGATGAATAAAACTAAACAATAATATCATAACAAAACCCTAGATATGATTCACTTATTCTGAAGACCCACTGCATTAATCAAAGTCTGTGATAACTTTCCACATAGAGCAATACTTGGTGTCATTATATTCGGTATTTGTAGTATTTACTTGTATTGAGCTCAAATTCACATTTAGATTTAAATTTCATTTACTATCCAATTCGCTTATCTTTCGATTTTAATTCGTTGTAAATATTTCAAGCATAGTGTTTAGTGATTTTCAGTCAAACCTACTATTAATTCTTTGAAAATGGACGGAGATCGACTTCTTCTGATACTCTCATGGAATCAGATTGATCGTATGTTTCGTCTTTTAATACGTATATACCAACTCCTTTGTTGACGAAAACGCTAAAGTTCCTGTTTTATCCCCTTGATCTGCGCTATAAATCTTTCTTTTGGACGTTTTCCATTCAAATTCAAAGATACCCATCAATAATGACGCGCGAAAAGATGAAAAATCCTGTGATTTATGAGGGAAATACAGGGATGAGCCGGATTTCGATTTACGATTTCGAGATGATATTTCATTCCGTTACGCAATTTTGGCGTTTTCTGTAATTTAAATGCTGTGTTTGTCGATGAAACTGCCTTTATCTAACTGCCCTATGAGATGTTTTGCTAACCCACGTAATGTGAAATTATTGTGTAATTATGAATTAACATTGTAACTAGTCTATCTGCTACTGTAATAAATTTCTATAGTAACGAGATGTTTTTTTCATTTATTTTATACCCACTGACAGAGCAATAATAGTCAATTTAAGAAATCACCTGGTTTATAGGAGATAATTAATAAGATAGAAACTATGTTTGAGTTTTTAGAAAATCTTAATGCTATCAAATGAATGACGTAGATGTACGTTGCAACATTTCAATGAATAACCAGAGAAAACATTTGATAACGCAATTAACATAATTAAAGTGTTTCTGGCAGAGGATTGGTACTAAGTGTTTGCCAATAGACGGAGCGATTTCTTATCTTTCAATAAAGATAATATATGAATACAGGATTCATTTTTTTCTTGATAATAGTAAAAAGTTCATTCAAGAAATCTTTTCAAGTGAATAATCTCGTTTAAGATTTGGATATCATTGAACAAAGGAGATCAATAAGTGATTGAACACTTGTTTCGAAAATTAAATTACATATAGTCCGTTCACGAAAGTTTAAGCCGTCGGTTGGCCATGAAAATTTGGCATATTCCACTGTGTTTATTGAAATTTTAGGTTATGTTGTTTGTTTTCTAGTCAGATTGATACGCAATGTTGTCAATATTGCATAGAGTTCTCTGATAACTCGTAAGCTCGTCGGACGAAGCCGGGTAAATTCGGCAACGTTGACTTTTATTTACGTTATGCCAGCAAATACTATCAACTAAACAAACAAACGCCCACGATGCACTCAAACTTTCGTGAACGGACTATAAAAAATTATCGCAAATACAATATACACAAATGAGGTAAAGTAACTGCGTTACCTAAAATTTCGTTAGGTGAATAAAACATCAAAATATAACTGATCAGAAAAACTACAATAACGCAAGCAGAAGTCACTGAGGTCAGTGCTACAAAACCCAACCCACTCAATGATCGCGAGGATTGAACCACAAAAAGGCAAGTTGTATAAACACAACTCTGGAGACTCTTTTATTTCCATCAATTACTGAAACAGCCATGATGTATTTCGAAGCATCAGTTCCAAACATCATTGAGACGAGAATTTACAGACTGGTTTCAGTTGAATCACCAATTCCACGAGAAAAATTCATTGATAGTCATCATGAATATAACGAAAATTAGTGATACCTATTAGTGAAAAAATAAATTTTTGAGGAAAATGTCTATTTGTATGAAAATTGACTTCTTTTTCAAATTTTCAATTCAAACTTAAAAAATCGGTTGTTTAGGCTGAAAAAAGTACCTAAATAAAAAAAACATTCAATAAACATTCGTTCACCTCAAAAAAAGGATCATTAGGTCGGTTCCTCAAAGGTGTTGAAGATTTCAGCCTTCAGGCATTACTTTAAGACATTGATGAATAAGTGGACAAATCTCAAATAATGATAAGAAATTATAAATGAAAAAATCCTAAATGGAATGATGCAGCACCAAGTATAGTTCTTAGTTTTGATGGGCATGCTGTTTTTTCATCAGTTATCATGCAAAAATGAAAAATGGATTTCCTTCCCCCGAAAATATTCGTAAGAAAATTTTCAAATCGCGGCTTATTCAATGATGTTGACGAAGATATTCAGACACAATAGCTAGGCCTGAACAATTTCATGTCACTTGCTCATTCTTGCAGATGACAATACAGAATTGTTTTTGTCATTAGATAATTAATCAGTTGAAAAATCCGGAAAAGGTGTAAAATAGCTTCTCCTCACGAGGCAGGCGTTTGAAACAAGAAATAAACAGCATGAGGACCTCCCCAGGCAAAAGCCGTTCCTGCCTGCCGTCACCAGGATACATGGTGCGTTCCATAAAACAGGCCGGATTCAATTTCCTACAAGTGACTTATGAATACCAAACGCCGTATGTTATGAGGCACAGGTTAAACGGAAATGTTCCTGTACTCTCGCGTCTCCTACATCCATACTCTCTTATCAGTTACAATGGAGCACACCTCGACAAGCACCCGATCCGACAAGTATGTAACAGAATGTAATTGCATGTAATTCTAATTATGAATGAATAATCTCTGGATATTCGAAATTGAACTAAGGTAAATGTACCAATTATCGGCAGTGCCCCAATTATCGACAC
Organism: Propylea japonica; assembly: GCA_013421045.1. Taxonomy (NCBI): domain Eukaryota; kingdom Metazoa; phylum Arthropoda; class Insecta; order Coleoptera; family Coccinellidae; genus Propylea; species Propylea japonica. Next base: position 12,081,234 of record CM024241.1, on the reverse strand, counting down.
TTTTCATTTCTTTTCCATATATTAAGGTTTCGGGACCAGCCATAGAATTATTTTCTTCGCGAATATGTAACTTATAGTTTCTCAGCAGATCTGAATATTATCCAGATTTTTTCTGAGTATCCTCAGTGCAAAATGTACCCTCATTCAGTTGAGTTTCAGCCTCAACCAAGTTTACAGCCTATTTGTTACCAATTCAGTAAGAAAAGCATTTTCATCATATCCAAGCAAACTCGCAATATTCAAGTGATATAAGTTTTTTTGTACATTAACACACTTTCATATGATTTGATGATTTCAGTTTTATCAATGAAATAAATTTTTCTGTGATATTTTCATTAAAAAAAGGGTGTCGATAATAGGTACATCTAAAACACGACCATCCCCATTCATCGACACAAGTGTCGGTAATTGGGTAAAGTGTGGTGTAATTTGAAATACTTCCTGGAGCTTATATACTTTTTTTTCGGAACAAAAGTAACTTTATTGTATGCGATTCAATCATTATTTATTATATACTAATTATCGACATAGTAATTTTCTTCAAATGTTCCAATTAGAAAATGAAATCTTTCAATGTCGATAATAGGTTCAATTCTATATCGAATAATGATTAATTTTTTGCTGATCATATGGCACCTCGACATGTCTTTTCAATGTATTTTTTTGCGGAATTAGTGAGTGAGCACTATCAACAATTTCTTTCCAACATTTTGACCGAGAATGATCAGAGTTTAAGTCCATACAAACCAACAACAAATGTTGATAAACTCTTATGATATTATTTCATACTTTTTCGCAGATGTCGATGACGACTGCATTACATTATCGATTATTGGTTTCGTTAATTTTTCAGTCTATTTCGAATAAAAAAAAATGTTACGAATGTGAAAAACTTAATGCCTGCTCTAAAAACTTCCAAACAATTCGATGTTCCGAGAACCCACTATAAAAGGCAGATAGGTCCTGAGACTGTTCTAACCAAAGAGAAGTATGAACTATTGATGGTGAAATGAATGTTTCACGTCGCGAATGTGGATCTTTCATGAACACAGCTACTCCGTCAAGAAAATAGGTTAAAATCCACGAAGAAACTGCCAATTCAACGACTCTAACTTGAAATTTTCAAACTCTTCTCAATTTTCAAATAGCACTTTGAATGAGTTTAGTCAACACCAAATTTTAAAAAGCAATAGTCAATTTTAGAATATAAGGAGAAAAATTTTTCTATTGAATTTTGATATCGGGTCTCTCGGTCGTTTCGGACCCATGTTTGTAAAAACTTTTCTTCTTAAAATCAGTTGAGAAGTCCCCTTTGGTATTTGGTAACGTTATTCTGGAACACCCTGTATGTGTTATTCCATCAGATTTCACGATGTCATTCATTGAATTTATCGATCCGATTAAATATTTATTTTCCTCTTATCCATATAATTCTTGATTCTTGTTGATTTCACTGTGTCGATAACTGGTCCTCATGTATGTCGATAATTGGTAATTTCAATTCCAGAGCTGTAGTTAATTGGGACATTTGACTTCCAACTTGATTTGTATTTTTTTTAAATATCAAAACTTCCTGTTCACGATTTCGTGTTGTTTTGAGAAGCTAGAGGTACAATGAGTTCAAAACTGGCTTTCATGTGTAAAAAAATATTTGATGACTATCCGAAAAACTTTGTACATTGCCAAGTTTCGACTATAGTGTCGATAATTGGTACATTTACCTTACTTTACAAGCTCCTAATGAGCGAATTTAGTAGCTGATTGTGAATTCGCTCAGTGTAATCATGTTCACAAGCCACGAATCTGATTGTAAAAAAGCTGAGACTAAAATTGAAGGCTGGGCTACTTTACACGCTAAATCGCTGGCGTTTTGGCTTGTTGGCATGTAAACAAGTCAGAAAGTTAGGGTGGATTTTCATGGTGTAAAGTTTCTTTTCAAAAATTCACCAAAACCTCACGTTATTTCAATTAGTTCGCTGATTGTTGAAGAAGTACACTTCAATGAGAGTAAAATAGTGAGAAAATACTGCGTCATGCTTATTTATGGACACTGTCAAACCAAAGTTTATATGAATTTCACTCGCTCGAACGCATGAATCCGTGGGGCGCAGGAGGCTATGTCAATCGGTAGCCAGGCTCTTGAGTGTTCAATCGCTATGGATCATTTCGCGGGTGAAGTACGCACTATAAGCGTGAGACAGTTGTATAGAAATTGTGATAATTATATTGCTTATTAGTCCTCTTGGTTTTACTGTTCCTGTTGTTCCTATGATTCAATTTGCTGATAGTTTTTAGTCAATCATTTCAACCCTGGTCATAATTTGTATATAGCTTGATTTGGTTGTTTTCTTAGCCAAAGTGACCGTCAGTTGGCTCAACAGTGGTGGGTTCGCCAATGGGAGCAACGAAAACATGTGAAAAAATATGGCTGTACGTTGGTGGAAAACCCGTCGCTGGACATGGAAACTTGTAAAAATTATGTATATGTCCAGCGGACGGGTTTTCCACCAACGTACAGCCAGCCGACAATTTCTTTTATTCGAATAATTATATAAACTACCATCTCTGTGGATTTCCGCAGGGTGAAAATAACTGAAACTTAAAATTTTTTATTTTTTTATTTTTTTTTTATTTTATTCGAATAATTAATAAACTACCATTTCTGTAGAATTCAGCAGGGTTAAAATGACTGAAACTCAAAAATTTTTTTACAAGTTTTCATGTCCAGCGGACAGGTTCTCCACCAACGTACAGCCAGGGGACGATTTTTTTATTCGAATAATTATTCAAACTGCCATCTATGTGAATTCTAGCAGGGTTGAAATGACTGATACTCGATATTTTTTCTACGTGTTTTCGCTGGCAAACCCACCACTGGTGCGCCAGCTGACGGTCACTATGCTATAAGACAAATACAAATTAAGCTATATACCTACAAATTATGGCCAGGGTTAAAATTGGTCAACAAAAACTATCACTGGCTCCTGGGCTATTATGAGGCACACGTTAAGCGGAAATGTTCCTGTACTCTCGCGTCTTCTACACCCATACTCTCTTATCAGTTACAAATGGAACACACCTCGACAATTGAATTTTCCATCCGAGTCCCGGTTTCGTGCTAAGCGAATGGAATAAACGTCAACTGCACCCGATCCCACAAGTCTGTAACAGAATGTAACGATATAATTCTAATTATGAATGAATAATCTCTCGAAATTTGAAATTGAACTATGACGGCAACGTTGCATTGAAGTTTCACGTATGAATAATGAAATTTAGAGCTATCAACTATCGTTATGAAAATTCACTAACATTTGCACATTATTTCAATTGACGAAGCATACTACAAGAAAGTACAGGTGTGAAGAATATAGGTACTGACAACTGTTTATTTATGATTACGGTGTCTCAAACAAATGTTCATATTTATTCAGTTTACTCCTCGAACGTATGCATCCGAGGGTAGCAGGAGGTTATGTCAATTGGTAGTTTGGCTTTTGAAAGTTCAGTCGCTGTATATCATTTCTCGGGAGAAGGAAGTGCCCTAAGCGCGAGACAGTTGTATGGAAATTGAGATATTTATATTACTTATCATTATTACTTATCCTCTTGGACTTTCTGCCCCTTTTGTTCCCAGTATTCAACTTCCTATAAGTGACTTATAAATACGAAACGACGCCGTACGTTATGAGGCACAGTTTAAGCGGAAATGTTCCTGTACTCTCGCGTCTTCTACACCCATACTCTCTTATCGTTACAAATGGAACACACCTCGACAATTGAATTTTCCATCAGAGTCCCAGTTTCATAATAAGCGGATAGAATAAACGTTAACTGCACCTGATCCCACAAGTATGTAACCGAATGTAATGATGTAGTTCTAATTATGAATGAATAATCTCTCGAAATTCACAATTGAACTATGACGGTAACGTAGCGAAGAAGTTTCTTTTGTGAATAATGGAATTTCGATCCCGAAAGTCAGGGTGGATTTTTCCGGTTTTATCCTTTTCCTTTAGGAAATTCACTAAAAATCTTACATTTTGCCATGTTGCGTGCTAATTGTTAATTAAGCACACTTCAAAGAGAGTACATTGGTGAAGAATATGCTGTGAAGGTCGCATTCAAAATCGGTTTCTCTCAAACAAATGTTGAACGCAACGAATACGAGAGACGCGGGGGTTATGTCGATCGGTGGCATGGCTCTTGGGAGTACATTATCTATAGAACAGAACGCATACAATCGGGTTTTTCCCAGAGTCCTAAAAAAGTCTATGAATGAATCACCACTGCGTACGTTATGTGTCTCGTGAATTTATGATCACCCATTATTACAAAATTACTGTAGGTGTATCTGAACAAGAAAAAAAACAAAATGTATTCCAATTTATATATTCTTGACCGAAACAATAAAGCAAACGTTAATTATTCGAGACGTCTGAGTTAATTGACCATAACGTTTGGGTACGCGTCAAGTTACCTCATGGTTACTATACGCTTTTTCATGTCCCTGAAAAAATTATCGATTTTTCAGACAGACACGTATACGGTCATTTACTGAAAATGGAGTTTGACAAGACACTTTCGGTCCAGAATCAACATAGCTTATCTACTCACGTCCAATAATTCTCTGTCACGACTATAGACTTTTTTCTAGAAGTCATCATAAATCTTAACGTCATACTACTTAACCAACTTCAGAAATGCATTTGGAGAAAAAATATGAATCATCCCTCAGAAAATTTAGTTTCGTTACTTTTGAAAAAATTTACAGATGTAGCGAGAGTTTTAATTTCGAGGTATGATTCGACAGCTGGCTAACGCTGGCCGACACTTGAATAGAAAAAGGGAAAATGATAGAAATGGTCAACCTTATCATGTCATTTTATCATAAAAAAATTCCACGTAAACAACCTGTTCATTCGATAACGTAGAGTTTTCAACTACATTTAAGTACAACTTGAAATTCACCTTGAACGTCATTCGAAAGTTAGCTACGAACGGAATAAGAACGGCTCATAAAGATTCCGATACTACATAAAAACGGCTTAAGAATAATCGATTCCCGAAGAGTGTCCATAACTTTTCGCTAAGTCCGTTCCTTCCGATGATTCAAAATCCTTTCCTAGACGCGATCCCTTTGTTTCGGTCTCATTATTACGATATTTATTTCGATATAAAGGATCAAATGGGCTTGCGCTCATTGAATCGGATACGAAGATAAGGATACTGGACGATTAACCGGAAAATTTACGATTCCATTAGCAGTCGAGAAGGGGATCTTTATTCTAATTGCTTTCCGAAGAAATATATCCCTCGAGTTTTATTAGGGGCTTGGCTGTAAATTTAAAACTGAACACTGACAGGAAATCGTTTTGAGTAAAAAAACTCATAGCGAAAATAAATGGAAATTGTGTTTTGTTACTATGTATTAAAATTTCATGTCACATTCTTACCTACTGGAAAGTTAATAGTTTAAATCTTTATATTTTTATCTGTCCCTACCTAGAAAACACATCAAGTTGAAATGAAATTTTAGATTGAACTCTTCATCGTAAAAATTTCAAAAGAGCCCAGAGCAGAAGCTTCTGAGCGCTCGTTCATTGGTGCAGCAAATACTATTACCTCAAATTGTATATGAGATTGATACCAACTATATAAATGCAGAATCCCTGCACAATCGAAATGGTATTCTGGACATAATTTGAAAATAAAATATATCAAAAATGAATAATGAAAAAGATTAAATCCTTTTCCTCTGATGATGCGATTCTCTTGAAATTTTGCATGATCATTCAGTATATCAGTCTTGATTCACAAAATGAATTTCACTCGAATCGGATATCCTGTTATGGAAAGATAAAGATTCCTCTTTTCAATATTGCAATTAAATTTTTTGTTTCTGTTCAGACTACGGAGTCAAAATTCTGGATGAAAATTCAGTAAATCAGTCTTCATTCACAAAAAAACTCTTCACTCGAATCGGACATTCTGTTATGGAAATATCAAGATTCTTCTTTTCAGTATTCCAATTGAATTTTCTATGGTTCTTTTGACACTATGGCGACAAAGTTCTGCACGAACATTCTGTATTTCAATCTCCATTCACAATCATTTCACTTGAATCGGATATCCCTTTATGGAAATATATATAGTTTCTTCTTTTCAATATTCCAATTGAATTTTTATGGATCTGTGTACACTATGACCACAAAATTTTGTTTGAGGCTTACAATGAGCATCTTGCATATGGCCGCATGATTCCATTTCGATTGGTTCCGTTTTGGCTGAGATATTGAGGAACAAATTTTGAATCGCCATATTTCATGGTACCTACCATGGTCTTTTACGATGGCTGGTTAACGACTTAGCCGAGGCAGTTGGGAACCGGGTTCACCCTGAAAATTCCACTTATATGAGGCGTAGATCAGTTTCAGGATACCAAATGGGATTAAAGAAAAACAGATAACAATATTCATATCCAGAAAACTGAATAATCCCGCATTCACAGAAGGTACGAAGGTAAGAATTTAGTCAACGGTGTATTAATGTCATTCTTGTAATTGAAAGTTATTTCCAACTAGAAGAAAAATACTCAAAAATCCTATAGAATCAGCTGTTATAGGCCAAATTCGATCGAAATAATTTTCTGTACCATTGTAGTGGAAAGGAGTGACATTCTTTACGATTTTTTACTTGAAACGTCGCAGGCTTTAACTCGCAGGTGTTTTCAGCAGTACAGGGTGTCCAGAAGGGTATCGGTATTTGTAAGTTCAATAAAACAAAAAATATTTGTGAACAATGAAGAAATTATTTGTTTATTATTAACATATGAATTGGAGAATTATTTGAAAAAGATAATTTATCCAAATGATGACCGTTGCGTTGCTGGCACTCTTCTAAACAGGAACGAAGATTGGCGATAACACGTTGACACATAGCTATATTGATATTGCTGCCATTTCTGACCTGATTTTTTGCTTCATCTGGTTTCGATTCGTCGGATCATTTTGATAGAACTTACTTTTAAGGTATCCCTATGCAAAATAGTCAAACAGCGTAAGGTCGGGGCTTCTGGGAGGCCAGTTGATGTTACCCCTTCGCGAAATGACTTGTTGAATCGCTGCAGCATCTCGTTCGGAAAATCAGTCGATTAGCATAGTCCGCATCCTTCAATTCTTGAATCAATAGAATTTAATAGGTTTTTAGATGTAAGTCTTTCTCTACAATCGAAAGTAAAGACGATTTTTAGATGTTCAACGCTTGCTTTCGCTTTCGGATGGATAAAGACGGATTTTGACGAACCGACGCCTCAACTTCTTCAATTGTTTCTTCATCGCGAAGTAAACGAGGACGACCAGAGTTTTGAAGTTTAATTGGCGCACCTGTATTCTCGAACATCCTGATCCATTTCCTAATGCTATCGTCATTTGTCGCGTGGCGTAGATATTCCGCACGATAGAGACGTTGAGCAGTCACTATTGACCACCATTACGATAATACGCTCATACGCAAAATGCGGGATGCGTTCTGAGTATTGTTCCATCGTGACTAAACTCCACAAAATGGCGGACGCCACGAACCCCTTCTCGCTCCTTTTAGACGTCCCGTTCTGAATATGGCGCGAAAACAAATACCCGATACCCTTTCTGGACACCCTATTTAATCAAGATGCTATAATACAGCCTACACCCATGCTTAGATAGAAGAATACCAGAGAAAAATGAAAGAGCAGTGGCATGAAATTGAAATAATTAGATTCGGTTAGTTTTATAGTTCCTTTATCATCAACAAAAATTATGGCGGTGATAGCCTCAGGTGTAGCTCGGCTTTCATTCATAAAGATGAATATTTTGTTATAATGTCCAATATAAGAATTGAAAATATATTCTGGATTCTATAAAACTGTATTTCTTTAACGGGTATCGACCGCTTACTAGAAACGATAAGAACAAGAATCAGTTAGGAAGGCAAGACATATCTCTCGCCATATCATTTCTCATAACCCTATTGGGTTCCACTCTGGCACCGGCATATAATATCAATCAACCGTTCTCCCTTTTATCAAAACAGACTCTTGAATAACGCCGAAGAACGACGATGAATTATCTGCTATCTCCGGAGAAATGCGCCGCATGTGTCACGTGATAAAGCCCGTGCACGAAGTGATGTGCGTTTTTCATTCCGTCGCGACGCCGTCGTCCCGCAGCAGGACGCCTCATGCTGACCCCGCGTCCCTCAGCATATTCAGATGGGGGTGAAGGGGTGCTTTGCGTGGGTCACTGCCGGAAGAAGATAAGGGTTTTGAGATAAAAAATTGCTTCATTTGGATTCGGGTCGGATGGTTGTATGGCTTAGATACGGTTTTTCAATTTGGGGTATCTGATGGGGTCGACCGAGTTGATTTGTTTATGTTACTTTTTCGGATTATGTTAAGGTTTTCATGGATAATTCACAAGTTTTTAGCGGAAGTCATGTCGTGAATGCTGGTGTCCCTTATCGGTCAAAGTGATTTTAGTAATGTTTGCAGTACACAAGACGAATTTTGAAGTTGTTCAAATTTCAACTATGATGCGTTTAACATTCTTGAAAAAAATTAATCCCTGTCAGCGTGTTTCGCTATCTGGTCCTGGTGGAGTGCACCAGAACAAAGTGGCAGAGAAAAGGCGAGAAAAGGGAGTATTAAACCCTTCCATTAGGCCGCCATTCTGCAGTACCATAGTCAGTCATGAAATGATGGTAGTTGAGAAATACTAACAAAAGAGTCAAAAGACTAAAGAAAAACTAATCATTTCTCTCCTACCCAACGAGCTGGATCAGAAAAACCTTTTTTCTACAAACGTCAAAAAATGACAAGGTTCGCGCATTGGCAAGAATATGCGAAGTGACCCTTTTTTTCATTTCCTTCGTTACTATGACACCGTGCGCGAAGTAGTGTGCGAAATACTTAATTCGCACACTGCATGTAAACTATATGGGATTTTTATATTTTAACTTGGTAAATTTCTTGAAATCCACGTTTTCTTTAACATGAGTGTTGCTTTCAACATAGAATATATTGCCCATAGTTATAATACCTAATTACTTGATTTGGAAAAACAGTTCAAACCAGTTCAATATTTTTTTTCATATTAAGCTAAGCGTTTGTAGAAAAAATTTTGTTGCATCTCATGCGCGAATACTTTGGTGATCGAGAACTGATTTTTTTAACGAGGCGAAGCCGAGTTAAAAAAAATAGTCGAGATCACCAAGTATTTCGCGCACTAGATACAAAAATAGCTATTCTCCCCCAGTGAATTAGAACTGGAGAAGAAACTGCAAACTCACGACATACATTTCTGTGAATTATCCCCTAAGGAATATGGAAAAGTTTTCGATGATATCAGTACTTCCATGAAGTCACGGAACCATTGCATTGTTCAGCTGTCTATAGGATTTTATTTCCTGTAACCTAAGCAAATAAAGGACGTAGCACCCAGGAAAGTTGCAGATTTTTTAAACCTTGCTGCTGGAATAGAAAGCAGCTTAGAGCTGCACAATTTATCTCAAGGTTTAGGTGCTGTGAAATCAACTTCGATTTTGTGCCATCCTTTCATCTGATCTATTCTAATCTGCAATCTCCGAGTGAAATGTTATCACATGATAGGTCCCTAGCCCGTCAAGAAACGATGGTAGTTGAGGAAAAGCAACAAAAGTGGTGGATTGAATCCTGGCAAATGACCGAAGACCAAAAAGTATATGAATCATTACTCTCTTACTCAACGAGTTAGATCAAAAAATCTTCTCATTCAGTGAATTAGAACTGAAGAAAAAAAGGAATACTTTTTCGTGAGTTATCACCTAAAGAATGTGGAAAGGTTTCCGATGATACCTGTTGCTTCAGCCAAGAAGCTACCGTGACAGCTGAACACCTATTTTGCATGTCCATAGGGTCCGTTTTTCCTGAAACCTGAGGAAACAAAGGTCGTAGCAATCAGAAATATAGCAGAGTTTCTTAACATCTTGCTTCCGAAATGAGAAACAGCGCAGGGTTGTACAAAAAATGTTAAGGTCATGGTGCTGCGAGGTCTATTTAGCCTTATCGCCGCTCTTTTTATCTGCTATATTAAGTGAAATGTGTCACGTAATAGAACCCGTGCAAGAAGAGTTCTGGGTTTTTTTTCCGTCGAGACGCCACCGTCCCACAGCTGGACGCCTCGTGTAGACTCGCGGCCCTCGGCATTTTCAGATGGAATTTAAGGGTCTCTTTGAGTAGGTCACTTCCGGAAGAATGTAGGGATTTTGACATAAATAATTGCTTCATTTGGATTCGTGTCGGATGGTTTTATGGCTTTAGATCCGGTTTTTCAATTTGCGGTATCTGATGGAGTCGACCGAGTTGATTTTTTTTGTTACTTTTTCGAATTATGTTAAGGTTTTAATGGATAATTCACAAGTTTTTAGCGGAGGTCATGTCGTGAATGCTGGGGCCTATTGAACCAAATACTTTGCAGCTTTTCACTTCGCACTTTCCACCTTTCAAGTGAATTACGTTGCACGAAACGCACTCATAATTGAAAAGTACAACGTGAAAGTCAAGTGCAAAGTGAAAAGCACTTCGCAGAAACTTAATTTCGGAAGAAATGTTGTGCAACATAATTAATTTTCACTTTTGAAATTTGTTAGAATGCAAAGTGCAAAGTGAAAAGTTGCAAAGTATTGTGGTGCAATAGGTGTCTCTTATCGGTCGAAGTAATTTTAGTAATTATTTGCAGTGCGCAGGACGAATTTGTAAGTTGTTCAAATTTCAATTCAATTATTTTTTTTTCAGCATGTTTGGCAATCTTGTGATATGGAGTGCATCGCAACGAAATGGCAGATCAACTAGCGAGAGAAGGAAGTATTAACCCCTTTCATTAGGCTAGAGTCATTCTGCAGTTTCCTAGCCAGTTCTTGTAGTAAGTAAGTAGCAGGCTTTCTTAAGATCCTGCCTCCGAAATGAAAAACAGCGCAGGGGTGCACAATGGATCTTAAGGTCATGGTGCTGCAAGGTCCACTTAGCGTTATCGTCGCTCTTCCTATCTGTTGTCTTCGAATGGAATGAAATTTGGGTAATGGTTTTCAGTAAACACGACAAATTTTCAGGTTGTTCAAGTCTCAGCCATGATTCGTAATATATGAAGTGCACCACAACGAAATGGTAGATCAACTGGAGAGAGAAAAGAGTATTAACTTTCATTAGGCCAGAGTCATTCTGCAGTTTTCTAGCCAGTCAAGAAGCGATGGTAGTTGAGGAACAGCAACAAAAGACTAGATCCTGGCAAATGACCGAAGGCCAAGGAGACACTGAATAATTCCTCTCTTACTCAACGAACTGGGTCACTCAGTGAATTAGAAATGGAGAAAAACGGGCAAACTCACTAGATACACCTCCGTGAATTATTCAAGAACATGGAAAGGTCTCCGATGATACTTGTCAGTACTGCCATGAAGTCACTGATACATTGCATTGTTCAGCTGTCTATAGGATTCGTGTTTCCGGAGACCTGAGCAAATTAAGACCGTAACATCCAGGAAAGTTGCAGAGTTTCTTGAAACCTTGCTGCTTGAATAGAAAGTAGCCCAGGATTGTTCAATATATCTTGATGGAGTGCACCGCAACGAAATGACAGATAAACTGGCGAGGGAAATAAGTATTAACCGCTTTCATAAGGCTAGAGTCATTCTGCAAATTTCTAGCCAGTCATGAAACGATATTAGTTGAGGAATGACTACAAAAGAGGTGGTTTAGATCCTGGCGAATGGCCGATAACCAAAAAGAGAATGAATCATTTCCCCTTACCCAACGAGCCAGATAGGAAAAATCTTCTCACTCAGTGAATTAGAAATGGAGAAAACGGGCAAACTCGCGAGATACATTTTCGTGAATTATCACCTAAAAAAAATGTTCGATGATACCTGTCAGTACTGCTAAGAAGTCACTGAGACATTGCATTGTTCAACTGTCTATTGGATTCGTGTTTGTGAAACCTGAACGAATGAAGGACGGAGTAACCAGAAAAGTTGCAGATTTTCTTAAAACCTTGCTAACTGAATAAAAAGAAACGCTGTTGCACAATAGATCTTAAGGTCTAGGTGCTGTGGCGTTTACTTCACCTTTTTGCCCTTCCTTTAATCCAATCTACTTTAATCTTCGAGTGAAATGTATCATATGATAGATCCCGTGCAAATAGAGATGCGCATTTTCATTTCGTCTAGTTGTCTCGCAGCAGGATGACTCCTGCTGACACTCGCCACTCAGTATATTCAAATGGGTAGAAGGGAAGCTTTGTGTGGGTCACTGACGATAGAAGATAATGATTTTGAGTAAAAAATTGTTTCATTTTCATTTGGGTCGGATGGTAGTATGGCGTTAGAGACGGTTTTCCAATTTGGGGTATCCGATGGAGTCTAACGAGTTGATTGGTTTCTGTTCCTTTTCAGGATTAGGGATGTTGAGGTTTTCATGGATAATTCACAAGTTTTTAGTGGGAGTACTATAAAGAATACTTGTATCTCTTAACTTGTTTGGTTTGCTGATCATGCTGGAATGTACGCCAAGGACAGGGCAGATCACCTGGCAAAAAAAGAGGTATATCCACTTTTATAGGACCTGGGCCACTTTGTGGTCTCCGAGCCGCTCATCATACGATGTCTGTTAGGGAATGGGATCAAAAGAGTAAGATTATACACTCACAAATGACCACAGGCCAAAAACAGGCTAAATCATTTTTTCTTACTCGACCAGCTGGATCTAAAGAGTCACCACAATTGGTGAATTAGAACTGAGTAAGTGGAGAAAATGACTGAAATACTGAAGGGACATCGTCCCCCAAATTACCTCTGACTCTGTTCCGACCGGAAGAAACTTCATCTTATCTGTATCTCTCTAGCCTGTTGATCTGCCATTTTGTTGCTATGCAGTCCCATATGACCTGCTGCCTATACCTACAAGGTTGACCTGACTGATAGTTTGCATTCTCAGACGAGCTTCGACCAAAGAAATTACTAGAGGCAACAGACTATATTAGGTAACCTCGCACTTTATACATTTTGTTGGCTGCTACAGAGAAAAGCTCAGTAGCTTTCATGTTTTCTCGTGTTCTTAGAATTATCAACCATGAAATCCGTCTTTACTAATAGCTCATGATTATGATCACTTTTCTGTTCAATATGGTCAGCAATAATTCTGGTATAAATTGTCATATGTTTCAAATGCCTACTAATTCGAACATGTGGAGAAATTGTATGAAGTGGGAGACTCCCCCCTAACACAAAGTCCATAGATGCAGAAATGCTAAAAAATGCATCACGTGTGACAAATGCACTCACTTCCATACAAATTTCGTCCGGCGGCACTGTATTTAATGCAAATAATATATTATAGCTTAAACATTGGTTGCTACGTCTATGGTCCACAACACTTATTCTATGCGCTATTTACTGAATTTACTTCAATGGTTTGACAGAAGCATTTCAAAATATTGTCATCCATCATGGAAAAATGTTCACGTTGTGATATTTGTCTGATCGTTACCGTTTTAATCATTGTTCTGACCAATATTGTATTAGCCTCTTGTATTGGTACAGTTTTGCCAAGCACATGATTGAAGAAGGCTGGATATACATCGGAGGTATCAAGAAGAATACATCCTCTGAGACTTTACGACATTTATGCAAATGCAAGGGACTTGAGTTGGAGTAGTATATAAGACTGAATGAAGTTTCCATATAACTTCAGATATTGAGGATTAAAATCCGATTTATTTATAGATTGATTTATTATTTGAAATTGAAATGTTTGTTGTTTTTTAATATTAAGGTCCTCAGAATATCACTGGAATTTTCAGTATATCCATTTTAGTTTCCGATTACACAGAGCCATGCTCATCTTCGGCTTAGAAAAATGAGCTTATTCGATATGCTTTTTGTTTCTATTGAAAGTAAAGGTAATGAAATACTAGTGTAAGGAAAACATTCTGGAAATGTTCACATGAAAGTTATTTTTATGTTATTTACTGAATATTCATGTTGTTCAGAATTGAGATAAAAAAAATGTAGAAAAAACAACTGATATATCTTATAGAATATAATATATGTTATATACCTACTCCTCAAACATGAAGTGCTTTGAACATGCACAAGAAAATATCATATTATACAGCTAGCATTGCCTATACTGACAACTGACAACCACATTTTTCTGAATCTTCTACATCGTATCCTACATTTATGGGAGACAAGTGAAAGTTTTTGAGCGTTCGTTTTACTTAAACGAGTAATTTTTGGTTGAGTTCATTAAACAGCCAAATCGTACAGAGTGTTCCATAAAATATGGCCGTTCAAAAATTTTTTTCCTCACTATATCAGACAAAGCGAAACCCATCGAAGGAAATGTTGAGGCAATATGCAAGATGCTCATAATAAGCTTCATGCAAAATTTTGTGGCGATAGTATAAACAGAACCATAGAAAATTCAATTGGAATATTGAAAAGAAGAAACTTAATTTTTTCATAAAAATAATCCGATTCGAATGAAATTCATTTTATAAATAGAGATTGATACACTGAATATTCATGCAGAATTTTGTGGCCGTAGTGTAAACAGAACCATAAAAATTCGATGGGACTATTTGAAAGAACATTCTCTATATTTCCATACCTAACAGGATAACTGATTCGAGTGAAACTTATTTTGTGAATCAAGACTGGTATACTTAATGTTCATGCAAAATTTCAGGAGGATCGCATCATTAGAACCATAGAAATTTGTTCTGTAATTATTTATTTTTACACATTTCATGTTTTGAATAATTTCCAGAATTGTTGTGCCGTGTGCTGAGATTCTGCATTTATATGCATTCTTAGTATCATTCTCAAATCTCACATAAAATTTTGAGGTAAAAGTCTTATAGCTCCACCAAAGAAGGAGCACTCAAAAGCTCCTGCTCAGGGCTTTTCTCAAATTTTTCATCTTCAGTTGAGAATAATATGGTTTCTGTTTATCCAATTAGAATTATTGACACTTCAAATTATAGATTAATCACTTTTCTAGAAATGGCCTCGTTTCTGCATGATCTCAATTTCCATTAATTTTCATTCAATTGCAATATAACCAAGATTTTGAATACAATATTCATACGGAAGGAATCAGTAATGATGAATCATAAATTATGTAAATACATATATACATTGCTCATTAAAAAAATTTTAAACACTGTTTTCATTCGAAAGTAGGTTATTTTATGGAACCAGGTATAAATTCAACACTTTCCTAATCCTCATGAAAACAATTACCTATTCTATATAAATCTTATAACAACAATGTCTTTCGGTTTATAATGAAACTAATCAGCATCACTATAAGTCCCCCAAATAATTGAATGTGTGAATGTTTCCTGTTTCTTTTTGACTTCTGTGGTCGACATGACTGTGATTGGAGTAGGATATTCCGTCGTTTCATGTTCAAACTCTTCAGTAATTATTTCTGTGAATGGAGTAGGCGATTCTTTTGTTTTATTTAAAAACATGTATGTGGATGCCTCTGTGAATGGGGTAGAATGTTTTGTGGTCTCATATAGTAATTCTTCATTGGATGGAGGAAACCACTGAATGGCTTCATCTGTAGGATCTTCTATTTCTTCATCTCCTAAATCTTCAGAAGATGTCTTCGTGATTGTAGAAAACCATTGACTGGTTTCATCTGTAAATTGATCTGTGGATGTCCATGTATTGGTGCTAAGATATTCTGTTGCTTCATCTCCTGATACTTCAGAGGATTTCTTTGTAGGTGGGGAATACCATTGTATTGTCTCATATAGTGAATCTTCAGTGACTGTCCCTGAGATTTGTGTAGGATTTTCTGTTTCTGTATCACCTAAATGTTCATTGGAAGACTCCGTGATCGAAGGAAACCATTGTTTTGCTTCATCTTCAAAGTTACTTGTGGGTATTTCTGAAACAGGATTAGAATTTTCTGTTGCTTCGTCGTGTAACTTTTCGGAGGAGGTCCTTATCGTTGGAGAAGACCATTCAGATGTTTTTGCTACTGACTCATCTGTTGATATCTCGGAGGTTGTAGTGAAATGTTCAGATGAATTATCTATCAACTTTTTTGTGAACGTCTCTTGGTTCAGAGTAGAATATTCTGTTGTTTTGTTATCCATGTACATTCGGCTGGGCGTTTCAGAAGCTTTTTCGGTGGTTTCATTCATTTTGTGCCCCGTAGAATTTGCTGATGCTGTAGTTGCATTGTCGATATAGTCGTGATAATCTTGGCCTTTTCTCTTGAGAGAATCTTTAGACGGAGCCTTGGCTGGAAAAAATTATAGTTACCCAAAAATTAACTCGATATAAACTCATCGTCACCGCATCTGCAGAATTCTCTCTTAGTTTCATATGACATCGAACCCAAATGTTCGATATGATGCCAACCATCTTCTTTGAAAGGTTTTGTAGAACTAAACCAATACAACAAGCTAGTGCAATATTTACCACAACAACGATGGTCACTGAGACAGAAGAGCTATTTCTGTACCCGTTATAGGTACGGACATTTTTTTAATAGAAATGTAATAAAATATCTTATTGAAATGCCAAAACTTGTCATTCCTGACTTGACGTATCATTCAAGACTTGATTGACCTATTTAGCACAGAAAATGTTACGGGATACCTAGCAATGCTTCATGCTGCAGAATTACCTATACTCCGTCTTATACTTATAAAACTCTATACTGCTAACGTGAAATAAAAGTTGAAGCAATCTAGTTGCTATTTCCGATGGCTCCTTCAATCATCTGCGCATGTACAAACTTTAAATTTGACAAGACGTGAAAAATTGAGGTTATGATTTTCAGTTATTTTCATTTGATAAGTCATAATTTGAACTATTCGAGGTAATGTTTTGCCGCCTGCGCAGTGAATTTATTGAGTCATTGTACCACGTGATCGCTGCTTCAATTTAGAATAGAGAAGTGCACGTTGCCGAATGTACCCGGCCTTGTCCGACGAGTTTTCGAGTTATAAGAGCTATGCAATATTGACAACACTGCGTATCAATCTGACAAGATAATAAACAACATCTAATTTGACAAGACGTGAAAAATTGAGGTTATGATTTTCAGTTATTTTCATTTGATAAGTCATAATTTGAACTATTCGAGTAATGTTTTGCCGCCTGCGCAGTGAATTTATTGAGTCATTGTACCACGTGATCGCTGCTTCAATTTAGAATAGAGAAGTGCACGTTGCCGAATGTACCCGGCCTTGTCCGACGAGTTTCGAGTAATAAGAGCTATGCAATATTGACAACACTGCGTATCAATCGGACAAGATAATAAACAACATCTAAATTTGACAGACGTGAAAAATTGAGGTTATGATTTTCATTATTTTTCATTTGATAAGTCATAATTGAACTATTCGAGGTAATGTTTTGCCGCCTGCGCAGTGAATTTATTGAGTCATTGTACCACGTGATCGCTGCTTCAATTTAGAATAGAGAAGTGCACGTTGCCGAATGTACCCGCCTTGTCCGACGAGTTTTCGAGTTATAAGAGCTATGCAATATTGACAACACTGCGTATCAATCGGACAAGATATATAAACAACATCTAAATTTGACAAGACGTGAAAAATTGAGGTTATGATTTTCAGTTATTTTCATTTGATAAGTCATATTTGAACTATTCGAGGTATGTTTTGGCGCCTGCGCAGTAAATTTATTGGGTCATTGTACCACGTGATCGCTGCTTCAATTTATAATAGAGAAGTGCATCCATGTTAGCGGAATAGAAGTTTATAAGTATGGTCCGTTCACGAAACGTTGAGCCGTCGGTTGGCCATGACAATTTGGCATATTCCACTGTGTATATTAGAACTTAAGATTATGTTGTTTATTATCTTGTCAGATTGATACGCAGTGTTGTCAATATTGCATAGCTCTTATAACTCGAAAGTTCGTCGGACAAGGCCGGGTACATTCGGCAACGTTTACTTTATTTTACGTTATGACAGCAACTACTGCCAACTTCAGATAAATAAACAAAACGCCTACTATGCGCTTTCGTGAACGGACAATTACAGTATTCGTTTTGAGGAGTTTCGTGCTCCTGAGCTGTGCCAGTGCTTGTGCGCAGCCAATGGCGAGCCGTATTTCGAGGTTTTGAGTTACTTAGGAGAATGAAATACCTCAAAACGAATAGGCTATATATATGTACTTCGTTCACATATTATTGAGCGTAAAGTAGGCGTTTGTTTATTCATCTTCAACGTCAACGAGCTTTCGAGTTATCAGAAAACTCTATGTTATACTGACAATATTTCGTATCAATCTGACAAGAAAATGAACAATATAACCTAAAATTTTGATATACACAGTGGAATATGCCATATTGTCATGGCCAGCCGACAACCAAAAGATTCGTAAACCAACTAAGTATATGCAACATGTTGACTCCATTTTTGATATCGACGAACCGTCATTTTAGCTCAAAATTTGGGATGTATCTATACAATAATTGGTTATAAGCTAATTATCGTCACTGAAACAACTACATTTGAAAGATCGAATCTGTAGAATGCAGTCTACATTTTTAATGATGAGGAGGACTTCAAAAAATCAATCACACTTCCAGTAAAAGTCATATTGCTGCCATCCTTGCACGAATTCGTTTGTAGTAGTCGAAATTGTCTCAGAAAAAAAGGAAATATTTTTGGATAAACAATAAAACTCCAAAAAACTTACTTTGTATTTTTCAATCTTCATTCAGCAAGCACATTTTTTTCGAATGTATAACCAAAAAAAATCAGAATAATCAAAATAGTAACGCAACAGTTTCAGAAATTGGTTCTGCCACAGCCTTACTTCCTCTTATTGTACTTGTTCAAACTGACTGAGATAAATTCCCAAGCAATAAAGTTACTGATTATTTCTCCTAAACTGGATTTGTGCGAACCATTTTCAGGTCGAATTTTTCATCTGAGCAGTAAAAGCTATTTGTCATTCTGTAAACAACCGGAGTCCCCTCTACCATGTGTGCAATGCACTCGAGGTCGCCATCCTTTTACGGGCGCCAAAATTCTGTTGTGTTTTGTTTGCTTTATATTTAAGTCTACAAAAGAATATCTAGTTTTTGACTTCTTAAGTTCAGTTTTTCGTTTTATTTCGAGCACCTAGCTAACTTCCCACCTAATAAATAAAAAAATCCCAAATGCCTTAAGAGGCGCCAAAATTCTTTTCTGCACACAGGCGCCAGTAGCCCTTACAGGGGCCCTGTAAACAACAATGGAGTAGAGCATATTGTCGTTTTTTTCATTTCTTCAGTGGATGACACTGTGGTTGGACTAGACCATTCTGTTCCATCTGGTAATGCATCAGTGGATTTTTCTGTGACTCGGTTAGGACATTCTGTTGTTTTATTTTTAACCTCTTCTGTTGTAGTCTGAATTGCGTTAGAACACCCTGTTGTTGTTTCATTTGTAAGAATATCTGTAGAAGATAATTCAGTGGTTTCATTCATCTCCTTATTTGAAGAAGTTTTTGTTGAAGCTGTAGTACTGTCGCCATAATCGATATAATCTAGACCATGTTTCTTGAAGGAATCCGCAGTACTATTTTCTGAAAAGACTGCTGTTAGATCAAAAGTAGTTCGAGAGAAAATTATCATCACCACAACTGCAAAATTCTTTCATTGTTTCGTATGACATCGGTCCCAAATCTCCAATGTAATGCCAACCAGATTCTTTCAGAGGTTTCGGTAGAACCAACCCTATACAACATGCTAGTCCAATATTCGCCACTACAACGATTGTAACTGAGACAGAAAGAGCAATTACTGTACCTGTTATAGGTACGGACATTTTGTGATATAAGGTTTGATAATTTAAGTGAAACTTATTGACATAAATTGTCAATTTTGACCTGACGTAATTCAGTCCTTTTTTGTAGCTGCTCCGAATGCACTACTGATGTCTTTTCGTACAAGAAATTTCTGTGATTTTAGCAGAAGTGCGGTAATTATGTTTATCCACTCCATTAAATTAATTTCTATGTGTAATGGTAGTCTTAACACAACCGTAGACATGTCTATGAACCGAAAAGCGGGTGTTATAATAACACCCGCACATAACACCCGCTAATAAAAATACCTAGGAAGAATGAAATTGCTTACAAAAAAAATGAATAAAAAGTGGGATCGATCCGGAACTCTATTTCAGCCATCAAGATAACGTTCTAGCTATTCATTCCAGATTTATTTTTGGAAAACGTGAATTTTTGAAGTTGCCAATTAATGCCAAAGTACTTGATTGATTAGACTCTGATTTGATTCCCGACCACAGAGTACAGAGGTTTGACGAAATGTTGTCAATGCTTTTGACAACTGTTCAAAATTTTTTAAATGCAGATTAATTCGAATTTTACTGAAGAAGTCGTGGATAAAGTATAGTATTCAATTCGCGGTAATGCTCAAAACACACTTGATGAATTACACCACTCGCCTAACGGCTCGTGGTGCAAAATTCATCTGCGTGTGTTTTGACCTGCATTACCGCTCATTGAATAATATACTATTATCCACTCCATTAAACTAATTTCTATGTGTAATAGTAGCTAGAACACAACCATAGACATGTCTATGAACCGAAAAGCGAGTGTTATAATAACACCCGCCCATAACTCCCGCTAATAAAAATACCTAGGAAAATGAAATTGTTCACAAAAAAAATGAATAAAAAGTAGGATCGATCCGGAAATCTATTTCAGCCATCAAGATAACGTTCTAGCGATTCATTCCAGATTATTTTTGGAAAAAGTAAATTTTTGAAGTTGCGAAAGTACTTGATTTGATTAGTTAGAGACTCTGATTTGATTCCCGACTACAGAGTACAGAGGTTTGACGGTTGGACGAAATGTTGTCAATGCTTTTGACAACTGTTCAAACTTTTTAAATGCAGATTAATTCGAATTTTACTGAAGAAGTCGTGGATAAAGTATAGTATTCAATTCGCGGTAATGCTCAAAACACACTTGATGAATTAAAAAATTCATCTGCGTGTGTTTTGACCTGCATTACCGCTCATCGAATAATATACTATTATCCACTCCTAAAGAGTAATAGGTCAATTATAAAACTAATTTCTTTGTGTAATAATAGCTATAACACAACCCTACACGTCTATGAACCGAAAAGCGAGTGTTATGATAACACCCGCCCATAACACCCGCTAATAAAAATACCTAGGAAAAATGAAATTGCTTACAAAAAAAAATTAATAAAAAGTAGGATCGATCCGGAAATCTATTTCAGCCATCAAGATAACGTTCTAGCGATTCATTCCAGATTGAATTTTGGAAAACGTAAATTTTTGAAGTTGCGAAAATACTTGATTTGATTAGATAGAGACTCTGATTTGATTCCCGACCACAGAGTACAGAGATTTGACGGTTGGACGAAATGTTGTCAACGCTTTTGACAACTGTTCAAAATTTTTTAAATGCAGATCAATTCGAATTTTACTGAAGAAGTCGTGGATAAAGTATACTTAGTATTCAATTCGCGGTAATGCTCAAAACACACTTGATGAATTACACCACTCGCCTGACGGCTCGTGGTGCAAAATTCATCTGCGTGTGTTTTGACCTGCATTACCGCTCATCGAATAATATAGGTACTATTATTACGACCATTAATATAAAATGATTTTTACAAAGAAAACGAATGATTTTTGTCGAAATTACTATTTACTCTTCAACATAGTTCCCTTTCAGCTGGATTCACTTGTCCAACGATTTGTGAATTAATTCAATTAATTTAATTTTTGAATCGTTTTAAAATACAAACCTACGATAACAATGTGTTCTCAAACAACTTCATGAATTGGTAATTGTTGTCTTAGTTCATATGTTTTACCACCACATGCTGCTTTCTTCTTCTTAAGTCCTGATTAAGGACAACGAAATTCTGTATATAAAAAAATAAAAAGGGCGAAACGTCGACAACGTTCATCTGGGTTTAATTTCATTATTTATTCCCACTTAAGGTCCACCAAAGCCACGAAATTTTTTTTTTATTATTTTTTATATTATTTATAATAATGTACACCAACACTCAGTATCTATATGTATATAAGTCTACATCCACAAAATAAGTTTCACCTGAATCGGATATCTTGTTATGAGAATATGAAGATTCTTTTTTTCAATATTCCAATTGAATTATACATGGTTCTGTTAACACTATGACGTCAAAATTTTGCAAGAGTCCTACTATGGGCATCTTGAATGTAACCGCAAAAATTTCATGTCGATTGGTTCCGTTTTTTTCGAGATGGGAGTCGAACCCAATAGTTCAAATCTCAAAATTCGAAAATAACAGACATTTGGGCGAAACCATACAGCACTCGTTTAATTAAAACAGGCCCTCAACGAAGCATTCCAATTCGAACATGATGTGTTGGACAAAAATAAAATAGACTTAAACTCCATAGTTATAAATTCTTGTAGGCAAATTTTGACGAAAACAGACACCGGGGAATTCAATATAAAATAAGTGGAGCCACAAACGAAAAACCAAATGCATTTTTAATATTTGTCATCCTTCAAACACTTACTGTCGAAGATTGAGCCGAATCTATGTATCAATAAATTCATTTGTTTTGAGCGTCTAAAGGGAACCACCTCAGTGAATCTTTGAAAAATGGAAAACAGAGATACAGAGCAGTGATTTAGTTCCCTCATTTGAAATGAAGAACGAATGATGAAATCAAATCTGAACTGGATTCTGTTTATGGTATTCGTTCGCCTTCGATTGCAAGTTCAGATGATCGCACGTGAACGCGCGTTTGTAGCTCGTTAACGCGCTATTCATTTGAACACGTCAATGCCTGACGTTGTACTTCAAAACGCGCGATTGACGCGCGACCATATAAACATTTGTATAGGACTACTCTGTATCTCTAGTCGCGCGGTTTGTGAAACGCGCGTTTACGCGCGATCATCTGAACTTACGGTGGACAGCTGAATTTAGACGTGATCGTACGAGCATTTTTGACAAAGACCTACCAGGTCGTAAAAAAGTAGTGACTACCGAAGAGATGATCGGAAAAGTACACGATATTGTATTGGACGACCCGAAAGTAAAAGTACGTGAGATTGCTGAGACCTTATATCAACAGGGTCCGTGGTTTCTATTTTGCAAAATGCTTTGAGTATGAGAAGATGGCTATCGTGTTTGTTAATAATCGATCAAAAACGTGAACGTATTCGCACTTCTCAGCATTGTTTTGACCTTTCAAACAGCGCCGATTTGTAACTACTGAAGAAGCATGAATCCACCACTACACACCAGAATCGACAAAAGAATGGGTAGGACTGGGTGCAATTGCACCAAAGTAGGCAAGAACTAAACCATTTATGGGCAACATTTTTTGTAAGAGGCCAAATGAAAGAAATCCTCGTAGACCAAGCGCCAAAATGAATTTTCAACAGTAATGAAATGTATCCAACAAAATTTAAATACACCTTACAATGGAAGAGATGAAAAAAACTTAAACTGATATAATTCAACAAAAAAACTCCGTAACTCATCAGTTAGGAGTTCTTAAGTTCTTATCTAATGAGACACCTAAGATTGCGTTTTTTTCGCAAGAGTTTTCTGTAATTTTGAACGACTGCTCGAATGAAGATTGCTAAAGGTGCTGTATCAATGATCTCAGTGCTTTCATCCAATGCTATAGAAAAACAACAGATTATTTCACCACTTTCCAAAAGCGACTTTTATATTTATATCTATTGCATCTATTTGTCTTGTGACTGATAGATATACTTCTGCTAACATTTTCTTTCATCTGGATACAAAGTATATTTGTATATTTGTATATTTATTCTAGCGTCATCAAAAAGTTTACATGATTAGTCATAACAAATCACAGTGGACAATAATAAATGTTTCATATATCACAATATCACAAAAAGTCAAATCACACATTCACAAAAATTTATACTTAAACACAATACTGAATTTGGCTGATAGTCAACATACAGATGTGGAAGAAACGGATGGAAACAGGGGAGTTTCAGTGTTAAATTCACGCTGGTTCGGAGTCCAGTGGAGCAGTGGAAGAATCGAAACCTCGAGCGATGCGATGTTGAATAAGAGGCTGGTCTGTTGGAATGGCAGTCTGTAGTGAGTGGGGAAGCGCGCAAGCAACGATCTAACTCGTGTCTAGAGACACGAATTCTACTTGGCTTCCGGGCTTCCGCGTTCGCCGCAGTCGCAGTGAGTTGGAAAGCAAATTAACCGGTGACTTCTGTTAGTTTTAAATTTTTTTAGATTCGTGGCTAAATGGCATAAATCCTCATAATAGAAAGTGAATCGAGTTCTACTTAATTGTAGAAATAAATAAGCCGGTGATATATTCCATTATAATTCAGCAAATTTATGAAAGGAAAATATCTCTGCTTTTTTTAGAACGTTAAATGATACAATGGTGCGATAAAGTGAAAACATGAACGTTTTTAGTAAAATCACTAAGCTAATACCGTTTTCCTGTTTAAAATTCGTTTACATAAGAATTTATATACCGGTTTTTATGAAAAAATTACTATGCCGGTAACAACTTGATTTTTTTGTGTGACTCATCCGTGAATAAGATATTGCTCAGAAAAGAACTAATCTCTCATTCTTTTTCCATCATCTTTTCCCAGAATTCCATTTTTGAAATGGTCAGTTGGAAAAATTTTCCTGAAAGGTTTGCACCTTATAACATTTGTAACCATTTATTTTCAAAATATTCCGAACAGTTCTATCGCCCAATCGACTTGCTGGGCAATTTTTCTGCTAGAACAAGGTGCACTGGTTTCAACAGCAGCACACACATCCACTTCTCTTGCCAAACGAATGCTGGGTAATTACATGATAGGGCCAGTTTTCATCGATGGTAACCTAAACGCTACAAAATATTTGGATCTATTACAGAACCAAATTATTAATTCTGACAGTTCGACAGCTACCCATTAATCAATTAGGTATTTATTTTCGAACCAGTTATGACGAAAAAGAACCTGAATATTAATTTTCACAGGAAATTATTTGTTTCATTCATTGGGGCAAATAACTTCCGCCCATGGCGCCATAAGAGTGGAGAAAATTTGTCGTATTCATTTTCAATAGTCATGCGATGTTATCCATCTCCCGTTTGCAGTGTTACTGATTCGATATTCGATCCTAGATCGTTGCCTGCGCGCTTCCCCACTCACTACAGACTGCCATTCCAACAGACCAGCCGCTTATTCAACATCGCATCGCTCCGAGTTTCGATTCTTCCCACTGCTCCACTGGACTTCGAACCAGCGTGAATTTAACACTGAAACTCCCCTGTTTCCATCCGTTTCTTCCACATCTGTATAACTCAACGACAGGTCAAGAGAAAAAAAACATATCATAGTTAATTTATACTATTGTCATTTCATGTAAGTTACGCTCCAAAAATTCATCAACCGAATAGAATGCACCATTGATTAAAACGTCACAAATACTCTTACAGAACTGTCTTAATGTAAGCTGTTTAAAATGATCCGGCAATCTGTTATACATCTTCACTCCCCAATAGTCAACAAATTGTTGTGTGTAGTTTTGTGTTGTAGTGATGTGGTGAAGTGTTCTCTTAATTCGTGTTCTTCTCATGAAAGTGACTGTTGGTATTAATAGATGTTTGTTCGTATGCACATATTTAAGGCTTTCTTTTTATCTATCTGCGAGTTCCACAAGCACTCTTCATAAATTCATCTTCTGAAAATAGCTCCGAGTATATATATATTCAGCTTCGTCATTTTCACAAAGATAAGTATTCTGCTGTCCAACCAAATTCTATTTGAACTTCTTTCATTTCCAATTGTTCAGTCCAACTTCCGTATTGTTGCAAATATTTGGTGGTAAATGTCTTCTTAAAATATTCTTTCACAACTGCTACGATCTCATTGCATATTCAAAGTGCAAATTTGAAGGTTTTTTACTGTGTGAAAAAATTTAATGGTGGGCCAATAAAATTTTATTCCGCGGGCCGCATGTTGGACGCAAGCCGTTGGTTACCCATGCCTGGACTAAACCATCGGCCCGGTTTTTTTTTTTTTCAAGTGGGTAAATTGTTCAAGTACTATTCGGTAAAAAGAAACAATTAATAGCGACCATTACTGTGCATTATGGACATTGGATCGATTGAAACCCGATATCTAAAAAAAACGGCTATATCTATCGAAGAAAAAATGCTTTATTCTGCAGGACAATGCAAAAATCAATGAACTACACTTCGAGTTGCTTCCTCATCCTCCGTATTCTCCAGGTTTAGCCCCAGCGATTATAATCTCTTTCAAACTTGAAAAGATGGCCCCAGGGAAAGTAATTTGAGAACAGGTGGAATTGCACATTATGGGCTCCGACAAATCTTACTATTCAAAAGGCACCGCAATGTTGAAAAATCGTTGGACTTAGTGAATCCAGTAAAAGTAAAATAAATTGTAATTTGAATAAAATCATTCGTTTTCTTTTTTATACTTAACAAGCTGCTACTGAGCCATTTGAGCAGCTGATTTAATATTCGCTCAGTGTAATCGTGTTCAATAAAGTTGAAAGATGAGCTACTTTACACGCTAAATCGCTGGCGTTTAGGCTTGTTGGCATGTAAACAAGCCGTGTGTAATCACAGTTGCTACTAAACAATCTGACAGTTTCACCTACTCGGTGTCGTAGATCCTTGACACGATATCATAAACCTCACATGGATCGCTAGATTGTTGGCTACTCAGCGAGTAGAAGTTTGTGTGTAATCATTACAATCTCACGGGCTAATTCACTCGCTTCTAAATTCGCTCAGTAGCAGCTTGTAAAATATCTCAATGTAATCTGCCCATTAGGCTCACTAAATATTGAACGCCCTAGTATAGTAGATTTAACCCTATCATCAAAATTCAACGCAATGCACCATTCTGAATATTTTCTCGCTCCAGTAACCTCGACATTAGCGTCAATTCATATTTGCAATCATGTTATTCTATTTATTCTATCTTCAACAGTAAACAAAAACACAACGTGCTGGAAAAAGCTGACGAAAACAATTGTATCGAACACAGTTGGAAAATTAATTCCGGTTTTGCATTTATCATCCCGGCTTTCAATCTGCGAATACCAGTCATCGAATTTTTATATCCGAAGTCGGCAACGAATTTAAAATACCGTCGAATAAATTCCATGTTGTTCGAAATGGTAGCCCGAAACGCTATTCGATTTTGAAATATTGTATGTGTAATTTTAAACTGTGCTACATTAAACAGCTCCGAGTATGATGGATTCACGCAGGGACCTATTCATATTGCGTTTTGGTTCATCAATCCAGATTCACAGATATCGTTTGTTTGATGTGACGTTATAATTGAATTGATTTCGTCTGGAAAATGTTTATTTGGGGCAGTAGAGTTTGTGGTTGTTTCATTGGTTTTTCATATATAGGTATGGTTTATTGGGTCATTGTTTATGAGAGTTGTCATTAAGCCAAACATTTCAGCTGTCAAAAATTCTGCTTCAATCATAAAGATATAAAACTTTATGACGAAAATGACTTGTTTGAAAAACTATCGAAGCATTGAAATCCTTATTTGAGCCTGTATCAATATCAGTGAAAACCACTACCTACATGTGACGTCGTTGAAATTTCAGTTAAAAGGTTACGCATATGGCGGCTAAACCATGGCGACCATGTTCAGGAAGTTTGGTACATGGTACATGCATAATTAATAGAAATCTTGCTACAGAAAACCATCTTTTTTCGTACAATGAAATCCTGCTATCCTAAAAACCCCCTACATTAGGAATTGATAGCAAAACTCTTCTCACACTTCTTATCTCACTAGACGATTAGACCATAATGGTGTGGTTTACAGTTCTGATTTGAGAGATTATTATTTATCGTACAAAGTTTCAGAGTTCAGTAATGGCAAATTTCTCGGAGAGAATGCACCCAAACTACTTTGTTAATTATATATGCCCTAAGGAAACATTTCTTGATCATTTCGCAACCCTCATCAAAGATCAATATCTACCAACTTTCCTAACTCATCCACCCTCACACGTCCATCTCCTGCAGATCCTCACACCATCTTTGTAACTCCGACTTACCCCCTAGCTCCTTCAACTACCAAACAAATTCATAATTCTCTAAGTTTTGGGGGGCATCGCGATCAGCTTCTGCACGAGGGTCAACCCCAAACGATAACTCTGGCGCAAGTGCGCCCGACTGATCTGGTCCGATTGATTCCGAGGCGTTGCTTTTCGTTAGACCTTGGACTAAACTTTCTTTTCTCCATTCATTAGATTTAACATCTTCGAATTACATCTGAAAAAAAAACAAAACATCAGAAGTAGAGAAAACCACTAAAAAGTAATACGTGATGTAAGAATCCCATCTATACCACAACTCACAGGCATCTTGCCGAGAGACAATGTCATGTTATTCTTGATGAGATCCAAATACTTTTTGGAAGTTGCACTTTTGAAATTCCGAAGGAACTTTTTGGAATGATCTTTTCCCGGAAAATGCCTTCAATTCTTCCATCTACAAACATTTTTTCAGGTGCATTTGCTAATACCAGAAAAGAGTCCAGGACCAGAGTTAGTGAAATTTGTACCCCCTTTTTGGGTGTATTAGCCTCTACATTTCCTTTTAATCCTCTGCAACCAGGAATCCAAACTAAAGAGACCTTATTGTTCTTGACTACTTCATTGGGTTTTTTTGATACTCCTATAATTGAGTCGATGACATAGGTGTTCAGTGCATCAATAGCAGCTAGTTTATGTGTGCAAATTGACATTTGGCAGAAAGACCTCGGTAAAAAGCCCTCCAAAAGTTTTCAATGAAATCATTTTCTCTCTCTCTCTCCTTCATTCCTAGGGTAGAATACCCCCAAAATACACTGTAAAGCATCGACGTACTAATCGAACATCTGTTAGTTATTTCGCAACCCGGCAACCGCCATCAAAGATCAATACTAACCAACTTTCCATACTTATCCACCGTCACACGTTCATCTCCTGATCATCCTCATACCATCTCCATAACATGGTGGACATATATGTTAATGTACAATTTGTTTTCTTATGGGGGTCAGTTGATATTCGGCTGGATTTTTTATATCAATGGGTTTGGTCATTTTTTATGTATAAGATTTCAAATTTTTGTTTCATGCCTGTTAGTATAAATTTTTGATGATTTCTCACAATTTTCATGTAATTGGGTGTTAACCTTTTGAAAATGAAGGACTTATTATATATACTATAAAGGACTCATTATAATCTCGACTTACACTCTAGTCCCTTCAACTACCAAACAAATTATAATTCTCCCAGTCTTGGGGAGCATCGCGATCAACCTCTGCACGAGGGTCAACCCCAAACGATAACTCTGGCACTAGTGCGCCCGATTGATCCGGTACGAAGGCGTTGCCTTCCGTCCTTGGACCAAACATTCTTTTCTCCATTCATTAGATTCAACATCTTCATCTACATCTGAAAAAAAAACATACCATCAGGAACAGAAAAAACCATAATAAATTATTAAGTGATTTAATGATACTCTCTATACCACAACTCACAGTTACCTTGCCGAGAGACAAGGTTCTGTAGAAACCTAGTAAAGAGGCAAAACTTATTCTTGCTAAGATCTTAATAATTTTTGGAACTTGCAGTTTTGAAATTCCGAAGGAACTTTTTGGAATGATCTACGTACTCCTGGAAGATGCCACCATGCCTTCCACAACATTCTTTCTTGTAGGTGCATTTGCTAATACCACAGAAGAGTGCAGGACCAGTGAGTGACATTTGTTTTCCCGTTCTGGCAAGCTCTATTTACATTTCGTTTGATTCCTCAGTAATCAGGAATCCAAACTGAACTTTTTCTTGCCTACTTCACTGAGTTTTTTACACTCCTATGATTTTGCGTTCAGTGCCTTAATAGTTTGATTATGTGTTTTCCATGTTTTTAAGTTCACTTAGGGCAAATTGACATTTGGTAGAAGACCTTGGTCGAAAGCCCCCCGAAAGTTCTCAATAAAATTATTTTCTCTCTCCCTCACATGTTCATCTCCTGACCATCCTCACACCATCTCCGTAACCTCGATTTACCCCCTAGCCCCTTCAACTACCAAACAAATTAATAATTCTCCAGGTTTTCGGGAGCATCGCGATCAACCCCTGCACGAGGACCAACCCCAACCGATAACTCTGGAGCTCGTGCGCCCGACCGATCCGGTCCGATCGGTTCCGAGGCCTTCCCCAACGTGCGACAGGATCCCGTAGCGCGCTCTGGATTGTAATGTTCAAGTTGTTGCAATTGTAACATTTGTGTTACATTTCAGACCTGAGGTTACGGTAATACTTACAATTCTAAATTTAGTCGAAAGTGTTACAATTTCTGTTTCAGCAGTTTCGAGTGATGATTAAATTAGTGGAAAGTGTATTCAACGTAGGATAAATGCGTTACTTCACTGAAAATGTACAAATTCGCATTTAGTGGACTTAAAAAAATTGAGGAAAGTCCTGAGCAGCTGCTTCTGAGCACTCGTTCATTGGTGGGGCCAGTGGCGCAGCCAGGATTTTGTTTTGGGGGGGGCTGAACTGAACAATTTTTGATGATACAACAAATAACGAAAGTTGCAAAAAAATGAAGAAGAAAGAAAATACGAAGAAATTAATCTTTGTGGAGGGGGGGCTGCAGCACCAAAGCCCCCCCCCTGGCTGCGCCAGTGGGTGGGGCAATAAGGTTATCACCTCAGAATTATGTATAGGACTTGAGATTTATATGAATACTAAATCTCAGCACGATCGGGACCATATTCTGGAAATTATTCTGAAAATTGAATACTCATGCAAAAATCGATAACTTAAAATATCTAAATTTTGTGGTTTTGATTTTACAATCAGACAGTACAGGGTTTTTCACTATAAATGACCCCCCCTTCAACTTCGTTACTTAAGGAGATACAAACAAATTTTTCATACAAAAGTTCCACGAAATCAACTGAGGTTTTTTAATATGACTTCACAAACTGAAATATATACAGGGTGGCCAACATATTGATGGCAACTTCATTTTTTCAAATGGAACACCCTGTATATTTCTCCATATTTGGCAAGCTCTTTATCCCCTGATTTTGAATATGTTGGTCTATCTCTCTTATTCTGAGCACCACAGAGTTTGAAATTTTAAGAACCATTTAGTCAAGTAATTGTTAGCTATTCATTTTAAAATAATACTTTTAGGTAAATTGTTTGAATATAAAGAATTTCGTAGGTGTTTCACATATTTTTTTATTCGGTGTCATCATTTCAAAACTTTGAAACCCTGAAAATTGAAGAGACATTCCACATACGCATATATATTCGAGATCAGGAGGAAATAGCCTATCAAAAGATGGAAGAATATACAGGACAGGATGTCCCATTTGAAATAATGAAGTTGCATTCAATATGTTGATCAGCCTGTATAAATTCCAACTGAAGTTATCATAACTATAAAAATGGGCATTTTCAGTGAACGCAGTCTGCCATTTGAAAAATGATTACATAGCTTGCCAGGTGGTTCTTAAAATTAGAAACTTTGTGGTAATCAGAATAAAAGAGAAAGACCTACATACGTTACATATTATTCGAAATCAAGGGAAAAAGAGCTAGCATAATATGCAAAAATATACAGGTTCCATTTGAAAAAATTAAGTTGCCATCAATATGTTGGCCACCCTGTATATATTCCATTATGTGAATTCATATTGTGAAACCTCAGCCTATTTTATTAAATTTGTGTATGATACATTTTTTTGTATCTCATTTAGTAACAAAGTTAAAGGGGAGGTCAAATTATAGTGAAAACCCCTAAAGGTACTTTTGCTTCGCCAATTGACATCTTCACACTCGATTTCAATTCTACTGCGTTCGGATCGACAAACTCTGAATTATTCGAAAAAATGGATAATTTGAACGAAATAAAATAAATGAATTCTATGTTTCTGACTATGCGATCCTCATAAAATACTGCACAAACTTCCAATACAAGAATCTTTACTCTAATAGTGAATTTTCCTGGTATCGGATATTTTGTTGTGAAATTAAAATATTTTTTTTTAACGACTGTGGTCCGTGCTTTTTTACCCACTTTCCCGCACTAATTTTAGTTTGTAAAGTATCACTTTCCCGCACTAGTGCGCAAAAATCTGCACTTGTTAGGAAAATAACTATTTTTTTCGATATTTGGATTAAATTTCCTATGGTTTTCTTGACACAGTGGCCGCAACATTTCTCCTCAGGCTTCTTATGAGTATCTTGCAGGAGACAAGAAAATTTCATATCTGTCTGAGATATAGAGGAAGAAACATTTAGAATTACCTAATTTCATGGAACACACACTTGTACCTAGTACAAGCGCCAAAAAAAGTTAAAAAGATCATGCAACATCTATTGATATCGATTGAAATATATTCTGGGAGGATTCTGCTTTTCTTAAAAACTTTATAGGTTTTCACTCCCAATCTCTGAAGCAGAAATAGTTGAAAATTTGTAATTAAGGAGAAGTTCTCCTGCGAGAATCTTTGCACTTATTTGTCAGGAGCAAATTGGCCTTGAAAAAAGTGTTGCCTAACAGTGAAACTGAAAAAAATTTATAAATTAAAAGGATAATGTAACTTTTCGGTGTCTATATCAGACACCTTCTTCAGACAAATTCGTAAAATCTTCAGAATTGTGTGTTTTTTCATTCGCAATCTGATTGACATGTCAATCAGAGTGCGTTACATTATCCTTTCAATTTATTTCCTTTTTTCAGTTTAACTGTTAGGCAACAATTTTTTCAAGACCAATTTGCTCCTGACAAATAAGTGCAGAGGTTCTCGCAGGAGCACTTTACCTTAATTACAATTTTTTTAATTATTTTTGTTTCAGAGACTGGGAGTGAAAACCTATAAAGGTTTTGAGAAATATCTATTGATGTTACGAAATGTTACAATTCACAATTTCGGCTTGTTACGCTTTATGGAAGGCCGAGAACAACGCTGGCTCTGGAGCCCCCGATCTCAGTCTCATCTGGGAAACCGCCCGACCCAATCCCGAAAGATCTAACGATCCCGCTGCCACCTGCCCACTGCAGCATCGCTCGCGAGTTTTCCGCCCTCGTGATCGAATCTCGGATGTCAGTTTCGCAGATCTGATCCTTGGAGGTGTTTTCAAAGGTAATTTGGTTTAGTTGGGCTTGAAATTCATGAATAGAGATGAAAGGGAGTATTATTTCAACATAAATGTAGGTTGGAAATCTTAGAGTATGTTGGTTTTCTTTGATTTTTTGGTTCTGCATTGTTGTTATTCATCTAGAACCTTCATTATATGCTTTCAGAAATTATTTTTGAAGAGAAAATTCTAAAAAATTATATTATTTATTCTTATTTTGGTTATTTTTCCTCACGCAGTGTACTGTTTGCCCTCGATTATTCTTCCAGTTATGTTTCTCATTCTTTTCGGATGTGGATCCACCAAATTTCTCGTGTATGAAAGAATAGTGCATGTTTACTGCACAGTGCACAGCATTAACGGAGAAAAATGTAAACGGGGTGCGATAGATTTTTGAGTATGATGCGAGACTGCGAGAGCATAGACAAAAAACCTCAGTAAAAACTTCTGCTCCCCCGTATATAAGTGTAGTCGTTCAACGAATAACCTAAAATATTCATATCAAAGCTCCTTTTCGTTGAACCAATTTTTTTTTCATTCCTCATTTGATTTGTCATCTTGAAATTTTATTGCTTCTGGAGAAAAATCAACAACTTATATAGAAAAACCACTAGAAAGTAATAGGTCAGTAATATAAATATCCCCTCTATACAAAAAATTACGTCAAACTTGTCTTCGAAATTCCTTACATATTCTAAAATAGCTGCTATGAAGGCAGGAGGGTTAATAACCAGATCTGTCTCTCTAAGTGATGATCTTCCAGGTTCTTGGAGCTGTCTACAGACCAATGATTTTGATGAGTAATCATCTTCTAAAGATTTGGGCGGCGTTATTTCGCCCTAAATGTCGAATTAAATTTCAATCTAATGATGTAAAACTTGTGACAAACTTCAATAAATGACGATTGTATATAATTGGATTCGTTCGAAGAATAAGCTGAAATAATTCAATTGAACCTTTTTTCATTTAATCCATTCTTTCATCCTTTCGTCTGGTTTGGCTGAATGATCCCTTGAAAACGACCCTGAAAAAAAAACAAAAGTTTTAAAATGACCAAGCGCGACGAACTACAATCAACTCAATTGTTCCTTTTTTAAATTCCTAAGATATTCTAATGAAAATGCCTTTTTATAACCAGGAGTCGTGTTCGCTTCTACAAGTTAAGATTTCTCAGAACCTTTCCTCCCATTGATATGAACAGTAGTAGTAGTTTCATTTCACTAACAACATAACTAACAATATAATAACAACACTTGTGACAACTGATAATATTTTGAAGATGAAGCTAATTCATGGAATGATTTCTAGTCCTTCGACAACCACTGAAATTATTAGAGTTTTTGAATGAAATAAGGAACTATCAACATACAAGAAAATAATCAAAATTGAAATAGAGAAACTTTACATTTGTCATTTGGTTGATCTTGCTTTCTAGTAATTTAAATTGAAATCGACATTATTGTACACAATATAAAGAATTTTCTTATTTGTTTGAACTGACATAAAACTACTGCTGTAAAATAACTATTACATATTCGAACTTTGACTCGAACGCTTACTTCTTCCTCGTATCGTATAAAATGATCATTCTTAAATATTTTGTTTTGAAAACATTCGAATGGTATCTCTTGCTTTCCCTGGAAATGTATCAATTCGTAATCATAATACATTTTCACTACTTTGAGTACCTAGTATCTAGAAATAATCATTCCATTTTTCAATTGGATATCATCATTATAACTGTTAAATGAATAAACAATCAAATAAATCAAGAAGTACATCGAAGAATCACCTAGAAGAAGAACCTTGGTTAATTCATTTCTTATGATCATTGCAGCATTTACTTCCAGTTCATATTTCGGAGAAACAAAATTCTTATATTTTCATAACATCAAAAACGTAATCAAGTTAATGTTATTTACGGATTTCCAGAACACTGGATTATTTCTTCATATCAAATCAAAGAAAATCCTTGTTAGTTGGGAATGAATTCTTTGACGAATTATTCCAATATTCGATTAGAATATAAAATTTGTTTGGAATAAGAGCCTAATATCTACAAAAAATGAATAATATTTCGCCTCTTTCTGCGTACTTGTAGTAGTACGATCCTCATGAAAACCTATTATTCAGTTATACATAATGAGGCACATATTCAGCAAATCATAATTACTTCCACATCAAATAAATTGAATTTATTTTCTCCACGGCTCAAGATACGGAATTTGCTCCTCAAATATCTTATTTTTGCCTAAGGCTTGCAGCTTTGCTCAGTTAGAATTTAATCAATTTTGCCGAATAATTAATTTGTCTACCACTTTTACCACTTTACTAGCACCTATAGTCCGTTCACGAAAGGTTGAGCCGTCGGTTGGCCATGATAATTTGACATATTCCACTATGTATATTGAATTTTAGGTTATGATGTTTATTTTCTTGTCAGATTGATACGCATTGTTGTCAATTTGCATAAAGTTGTCTGATAACTCGCAAGCTCGTCGAACGAGGCCGGGTACATTCGGCAACATTGAATTTATTTTTGTGTTATAACAGCAAATACTGCCAACTTCAGATAAATAAAAAACGCCTACTATGTGCTCAACCTTTCGTGAATGGAGTATAGTTATATTTTTAGTTCACCGATTATGTGAGACATTTCGAATATTTTAGAAAAAACACTAAAATATCTAATGGTTAGAAGGAACCTGAAGGTAGCACCTCATATGGAGAAGACCAAAAGTTTTAACTATTCTGGCAGAATCTGAAGAAATAAGCAATGCAAAATATTCAATTTGAGACACCTACATCAAAATATGCATAACAGTAATTCATTCTATTCTGAAAAATGACAAAAATTCATTCATTAGCGAATGATTTCATTAATCAAGAATGAGTCTGATATGCATTGTCATTTTATGAATAACTATAATGCAACAAAGGATAGGCATTACAAAGTGACAATAATCATCTCTTTGTGGAGGTTGTGCTGATGAATTCTATTCAATATTCATTTCACATCAGCAAATTCAATTTTAATGAAAACCAGGATCATGAACAATTATTACAGCACACACAGGAATGTGTTATCACTGCTAGCATCATGATGATTTCCATCGTGGTTCTTTTCTCTAATGAATGATTATAATCATGCTTTCCAACAACTTTGAAATATAAATATTATTATGTAGGTTATTTTAACGCTGATAAGCTGTGCTTCCAATTGATTATATGTTGACATAAATCTGAACAAAGATTATGAGTTTTGATCAATACCTAATATCTTCTCGATGGAAGCATCAAATATGGATAACTGATCACAATTATGGATGTTCGAAAAGAACGATGAACTTGCTTCGTTTCAGAAACTATTTTGGCAGTTTGATTAGACGTTCATCAATATAATTTTTTGCGAGTCCCTCAGAGTTGTGTCCCCGGTCCTCTTTTTAATTGTTCGCCAATGATTCACAATGAATTTGGAGATATTGTTGATGTCAATTATCGCGAAGTTGTGCAGAAAATAATTAGAATGATACTATTAGTTGATCATGTTTCCCTACAGCTCGAAACTCTTGAGAGGCTCCATAATTAGCTTGATCTTCTGGTACTTGGTTTCATCAGATGATGTCACATGAGTGGAGTGAATTTTAGGATCAATGTCAATGAAATGTGATGCATTCACTTCACATTGTTAATTTATAACACTATATATCAGTTTCGTTACAGATTTAGATAAAAAAAGATGTGAAAATATCCAAAAGAATCATCAAACTCTCCCTTCACTTGCGTTTCTCGCATTCGTTTCCAGATTGTGTACCTTCCATTATTCATCAAAATTCTTCGGGAGGTGCTAGCAGACTCCTCCTGGTCTCCTGACGACGACGAAGAACTCTGGGATTTACTTACCGGACCGTTTCCAACGATGATTCTTTCCGATACGGCGCAACGTGCGCCGATGCGTTAAATTCAAATTCAACTTTCCGACTTTTCAGACTTTCTTGAACTTAAATATGTATGTAATTCATTAGGGGACCTACTGGAGAGGAGCCCCTGGAGAAGCTGGGAAGAAGCCCTTAGCTCGCTGGTTGAAATTTCTAACATACTTATTATTTACTTTATTGTCGGTTTGATGAAGAAGAATGCTGGGCGATATTGAATTCTCCTCATAGGTAACTGGACTCTTTCTACATCTTTCATGAGTCCTGTAGGTAAGGCTTCAGAATGCACATGTGAATAAACAGCCAATAGCTAAATATACTGATGGACAAAATTAGCGCACCATCTAAAATTTCGTTAAATTTTAACAAATTGATATCTTTCCAATCTTTAGTCGGATTTTAACGTTTTTTTCAATAGTAGCTCTGTTATTTCAAATTCCTCTATATTGAAAAATTTGAACAGAAGTCCTAAAAATAAAACCTTTATGTTGTACAGGCGTTTAAATAATGTCATTTTTATGGTCAAATTTAACGTCTTCTGTGGGCAATGCCAGGTTGCTGAGGCAAATAAGAACAATAAAACTTTGTAGCCTAGTATCTCTTGATTTTTTTGTTTTTTTAAAAATCAATTTATCTTGAAGTCGTCCAGAGAATATTCAACTTTTTATCAACTCTTGTATTTTATGTATTAGCCAGAATATCTTCGCAACCATTTGTCCGATTTGAATGTTTTTTTTAGTGTAGCTCTTTAATTGGCGAATATCATACTACAATGAGATGTTCAAAAAAAAATAAATGCATCATGCTGTACAAGGCGTTTAAATTTTCGGGTTTTTTCATTACGTTTAACGCCTTCTGTGGGCAATACCAGATATATGAGGCTTCTTAAACTATAAGTGATGCAGCCTGATGATATATATTATGAAAGACATAAAATTTCGTACAAATTGTACTACCACAGCTTGTTTTGCGACAAACCGTTCTGGTTAAAATAATAGTTGAAAATGAGGTATTTTCTATGACTTAATAAATGAAAAAAAAAATAATTCTATGGTTCCGATGATGCGATACTCTTGAAATTGTGCATGAACATTCAGTATATCAGTCGCGATTCACAAAAAAAAATTTAATCGAATCGAACTTTTTATTATGGAAATATAAAGATTCTTTTCAATATTCCAATTGAATTTTCTATGGTTCTGTTCACACTATGGTCACACAATTTTGCATAAGGATTATTATGAGCATCTTGCATTTGGCCGCAACATTTCTTTCGATTGGTCTCGTTTTGTCTGAGATATTGAGGAACAAAAATTTAGAATGGCCTTGTTTTATGAAACATAATACGGCCATTCAAATGTTGTTTCTCAATATCTCAGACAAATGAACCAGTCGAAATGAAATGTTGCGGCAACATGCAAGATGGTCATAATAAGCTTCATGCAAATTGTGTGACCATAGTGTGAGCAGAACCATAGAAAATTCAATTGGAATATTGAAAAGAAGAATCTTTATATTTGCATAACAAATATCTGATTCAAGTGAATTTTTTTTTTAGAATCGAGACTGATGTGCTGAATGTTCATGCAAAATTTCAAGAGAATCGCATCATCGGAACCATAGAATTTAAGTTTTTTTCATTTATTGAGTCATAGAAAATACCTCATTTAAACTATAATTTGAGCGAACAGGTGGTCGCAGAACAAGCTGTGGTAGTACATTTTGTAGGAAATTTTATGTACTTTCATTTTGTATTGAGAGGATTTTCACGAAAAGTTGATAGTTTCCGAGTTATAAGCAGAAAACTGCAAAGAATGATATTTTTTCTCTCTTTTGTATTTTTTTCAATGTTCCCTCACGAAATTTTGTTAGCAAACCTCAGATTCGGATTCAGCACCCCAAAAAACATAAAAATCGAAAAAATCAAGACTACCCAGAACTTTTCTGCTAGGGGTTCTTTTGAGCACAAATTGACTGGACTATTAGCTATTTCGAGGAGTCGATATCATATCTACCACTTTCTCCCTTATTTTTAACCATGCAATCGAAATTAATCATTTTGAAGCAACGCCCGAATCACCAAACTCCCTTTTCTCTCATTCGCTTCAGATTGTGTACCTTCCATTATTCATCAAAATTCTCGGCGGGTCGGCAAACTATTTCTGGTCTCCTGACGACGACGGAGAACTCTGCAATTTACTTACCGGACCGTTTCCAGAGATGATTTTTTTCGATACGACGCAACGGGCGCCGTTGCGTTAGCTACGAATTCAACTTTCCGACTTTTCAGACTTTCTAGAGCTTAAATATTTATGGTATTCATTATGAGGCCTGGTGGGGAGGAGCCCCAGGAGACGGTTACGGGGATGCGGAGTGAGAATCGGTCCGCGAATCTGCAAGTTTGATTCCGGCATTTTTGTTACGCTGATTTCGTTAAGACGCGGATGTCAGATTTTCTGGCTTGTGTGGTTTGGGAATTAAGGATGGTCTTGTTCTTACGAATGGCGGTAAAGATGGAAAATCAGTGATGAATATGGAATGGTGGAAGTTTTTTGTTTGCTTTGTTGGGTTGTCGATGATTTGTCAATGAGAGACTTGAAATATTCAAAGAATACAGATTCGTTGAAAATTAATCAAGGTTCTCAACTGATCGTTGTAGAAACATACGGAGGGAGTATTATAATAATTGGTTTAGATACTCCTCCAAAGAATTCTCTCTATTATATTTCAATTTTTTTTCTCATCAATTATTCAGATTTCGTATTTCCTAGGTTACCCTCTTGTCTTTGTGTTTATGGTGTCTATGTTAAAATGTCATCGATTAGTCAGTTATCATTTAATGTGTGGATCCGTTTCTATATCTTCGATCATAATATTTCAAAGTATTGCTTTTATTCCATCATTATTCTCACGATCTTCTTCAGATAATGTCAACGGATATTTTCCCAAATGTCAATTTGTGAAAGCAGCATAATTTCACATCGCTCTCGAAAATCATTATGTTTTCAATTATACAGAGTCGGAAAAAAAATCAATAAAATTATTGTCTTTTAAATCAAGGATTCAAAATAAAATTGAAACAAGTGAATTATTTATAAATTTAACTTATTTTTCAATAACGACGAGAAATACTTTTCTTCTACTAAGCTGGAATAGCAGGTAACTTTCATAAATCATAATATTTCGATACCTTCTTGTTGCTATCTACTATAGTGGATTTAGTGTAGTATATACTGAAAATGTCCTCCATACGATACTTGATATGCTGCTAGGAAATGGTAAAACTTGTCTATAGAAATCCGAATGGTTACAGCTGGTATAGTTTTTTCACCCTTATTCTATTTTTTTGTCGTTGTCTGTGATACATCCCTTGAGAGAATATTCCAATCTGCAAATATGATTTCCTAATAACCACATAAGTAAAATAAAACTATGTAAATAGTTTGGTGAGATTCCATCCCTCACGATGTTTTTAACGAGCCTACAAAAGACATTCGTTTGCATTTGAGAATAAATAAGGTAGGGTATAAACTAAGGGGTCGAAGAAAAATATTCCACTTTGTTATCACGTCTAATTCAAATCAATCTCCGTGGTTCTGCTCTCCACTGACTCAAAAGATATGAATTTCATCAAGGAAGTTCAAGCCTGATACTATCAATAGGGGAGGTTCACTACTTGCATTTTTCTAAACTCCATCAACTGTTCTCTCATGTGTGCCATAGTACTGAAAGATTTATATTTAAGGCCGTTCTTATTTTGTATTTCATTGTTGTTATTTTCAGTGATATTGATTCAAATGTGATTCAATGCTCCTGGGTTTAGTTATTTCCATTTATTTTCTCGGATTAAAGTACCAATTAATACATTATTCAAACGCTTTTGCTCAAGAGATCGATAAGATAGATTAATATTTTTTTTATCCAGAAAATGGAGAATTATAGGTATCACTTTCAATAAATCAGAACCTAATTATTTTTTTGACACAAAATCTTGGTATATTTTACAATTTTGTAGAGTTTGATATTGGAGTAGTTTTCTGTAGAATATCAGACCAAAAAACTCTTGGGAAATTGTTTGAAATAGCATTCTTATTGGGTTAATCAGATTTCAGTTAGGTACTTTTCCTGAAATATTTGATTGCTTTGAATGATTTCCGTAATTTAATAGATTTCCATTTGTGTCGATTTTCACGCTGCCATAATATGATCATATTCTATTCTATCTATTCAGGTTATAGCTCATACGGGTATCGTGTTCACTATACAGCAAAAAGGGCACAATTGAATTTGAACTTGTTCATTGTAAAATGAATTCTAACTCCCTTGGTATCCTACGGATAATCCGACCAATTGTTGATTCCATTTTGACCTCTTTTTCGAAAATTTTTGAGAAGATCCTTTGCAATAGATTGTCAAGTTTTTTTCATAAGTTCGGTTTAATTTCGCCAAATCAACATGGCTTCATCAAGAATAGAAGTGTTGAAACCGCTATCTTTGAGCTACTCAATGAAATCACTCTCGCTTTTGAGGAAGGAGAAGTTCCGTTGAGTATATTTTTGGATCTCTCCAAAGCGTTCGACTGCGTAAATCATGAGATGCTTTGGATATTCTTGAAAACTGTGGAATAAGAGACACTCAGTTGAAACTTTTAAAGAACTACTTGACATCAAGAAAACAGAGAGTTGTCATAGAGGTTGACGGTGAGGTTTTTATGTCGGATGACGTCGACTTAACTATGGGCGTTCCCCAGGGCAGATTACAGGCCCTTTCTTATTTATTGTTTACATAAATTACTTGCCGGGTTATGTTTACGCTTATATAAGGATTTCGCTGAGATTGTTTGCTGATGACGCAAAGGCTGATTCGTTCAAAATGTGTTTCACATGCTATCAATGATTCAAAAATTGTAATGAATCTGGTTATTGAGTGGTTAACAGTACAAATTCGAGGGGTAGATCTGTTGTATGTATGGCTATATCATTATATAATGCTTTACTAAAATGTTCAGGAATATAACGCCTCATAATAATTTTAAGAAGTTATTGTATAGTTTCATCTTAGATTGTGAACCTTACAGTTTGAGTGAATTCACAGAATTTTGTAAAAAGTCCATTATATAGGTTTTGTAAACAACTTGTTATTTTGACTTGTCTCACTTTTTATGTCAGTAGATTAATTATTTGAGACTAATAAACATTATTATTATTATTATTATTATTCTGAATCATATCGAATTATTTCAATGCTTTCAGTTGAATTGTCCACTTCTCATTATAGCCCGAACGTTAATATTATATCGAAATGAACTGCGGTAGATTAATACGTTGTTCAGTAACCGAAAATACGAGTATGTATGTACTTTATTTTACTATAATTGAATTTTTTACTATTCTGCAAAGAGAACACAAGTTGCTAAAACTTCAATTATTAGGTATACTTCACAGGTTATTACTAACGAGTATGGAATAAACGAGGGAATAAATTAGAGGGATCATCATCACAGCGAGCACTGGTGTCTTACTGTCGAGCAAGAGCTTGAGGCTAAAAATTTTCAGAGTAGGTGCAGAGTACAAAAATCTTGGTTTATATTATTAATGAGTGCAAATAGAGTTATTGGCCACTAAAATTTTTTACTTTTAATCCACATTTACAGTGTGATCAATTCAGACAATTCGGCTCGAAAATAACTGTGATTTTTGTACACCGTAGGTATCTACCTTGAGCATTTCCAGTATCAAACTTTTTTCTTTTCCAATTGAAAGGAAAATATCATGCCAATACGCTGCGACAATAGAGTCTATTCTATATTTTCAGATCATTACTGAAGAAATAACTGTAGTTTTTCCAGAGGCTTTTAATTTTAACCATGATAAAATCGAAGAAGATCCTTCTCCTACAGTTTCCTCTGAAATTCTTGTATTAATTTGAAATACTCCGAATCCTCAATTGAAACAAAAATAATGAAATGCAGCACTTTTAACAACTGAAACAAACATTGATTCGAATTTTCTCGAAACAGGAACAGAAAAGCAACAGCATAACGCATTCTCTCTGCAGTGTCGTTCTTCTTTGATAAATTCAAAGTTTTAGATTAAAGGAGCCTTGTTAATTTTTTTTTCATTGCATTTACTGTAATCCATTATCATCAAAGCGCATAAATCCAGGTTATTCTAATGGAAACTGAATTAAGGGATTTCGCCACTCAGCGTCTTCTTCATTTATTGCCGTACAAGCTTACTGCCTTCTTATCCGCTCCCAAGGATATCTCTGAGTGAATACGGAATCTGAAAAGCAACTGCATAACTCTCTCTTTGCAGTGTCGTTCATTTAAGATATCTTTTAAGTTTTTCAATAGTATTATCTTGAAACCTTGATTAGTCCTGTTGAAAGGTTTGGATTGAATGAGTCACTTTAATTTTTTGTTCCATTGAATTCATCGTAATCATTATCATTAAAGCGCAGAAGTTCTTTCAAGGAAAATCTTATTCTAATGCAGACTGAATCAAGGGATTTCGCCACTCAGCGTCTTCTTCTTCATTTTGGCGTACAATCTAGCTCTCTTCTTAGCCGCTTCCAAGGATCTCTCCTAGTGAATATGAAATCTCCAGCATCTTCCGCATTTTTTTCATTAGAGACTCTAACGAATTTCTCATTGAATCCTGAGGTGAATTTCCGTCATTCATATATCTGAAAGAAACTTCGCTGTAGGGAAATGAAGCACGCCAAAAGTCCTATTGATTCGGACCTTCAGATCTTCGTCGGCCTTTTTTAATGAGCTGTTTTCCTTTATTCTGGGCTCAATTTATAAAAACTGTAATATAATAATGAATATCATCCGTCAATAATTCAGATAAACAAGAGATATATAACAAATCAGAAAGAACAACAATGGAAAAAATGGTTGTGTTTCTACATTTTATCGCATTAAGTATAATCAAAAGATTCCTCTGAACACTTTGCTTTTCTGAAATAACACTGAAGCCTTGGTTAAGGTGAAAAAATAAAAATCCAATAATAAAAAACAATAAGTGACAATAACACTGATTTGGATTTTCTCTAAAGAGGAGCAGAAAGCAACTGGGAGAATCATGATAAAACTATAGAGATTGATTGTTGTCCTTAATTTCGTCGTCACACCCAGTATTTTCTCAGAAAAAGTTCCGTTGTCTCGGATGACTCTGAATCCTTGGTTGATATGAAAAGATTGAAATGCAGTCTTAAAACGTCAACTGAAAAGAACACATAATTGGATTTTCTCGAAACAGGAGATGAAAAGCAACTGCATAAGTCATTCTCTCTGCAGTGTAGTTCATTTAAGATCTCCTTTGAGAAATTAGATAGTAT
The DNA here is from genome assembly GCA_013421045.1 of Propylea japonica. Taxonomy (NCBI): domain Eukaryota; kingdom Metazoa; phylum Arthropoda; class Insecta; order Coleoptera; family Coccinellidae; genus Propylea; species Propylea japonica. The sequence goes on along the minus strand of CM024241.1, from coordinate 12,036,675 downwards.
CATCTTGAAACCTTGACGTATCCTGTTCAAAGGTTAGGATTGAAAGGGTCACTTAATTTTTTTTGTTCCATTGAATTCATCGCAATCCATTATCAACAAAGCGCCCAAATCCTTCGAAGGAAAATGTTATTCTAATGCACTGGATTAAGGGATTTCGCCACTCAGCGTCTTCTTCATTTATTGTCGTACAAGCCAGCTCTCTTCTTAGCCGCTCCCAAGGATATCTCCTAGTGAATATGAAATCTCCAGCATCGTCCGCATTCTTTCATTAGAGACTCTGACGAATTTCTCATTGAATCCTGAGGTGAATTTCCGTCATTTATATATCTGAAAGATAACTTTGCTGTAGGGAAATGAAGCACGCTGAAAGCCCTTTTGATTCGGAACTTCAGATCCTCGTCGGCCCTTTCTAATGAGCTTTTTTCTTACTCTGGGCACAAGTCATACAAACCGTAATATAAGATCATCCGTCAATAATTCAGATGAACCAGACATAGATAACAAATTAGGCTAAAAAAAATTGGTTGTTGTTCTAAATTTTATCCCATTAAGTATAATCAAAAGATTCCTCTTAAAACTTCGATTTTATGAATGGCACTGATGCGTGGGTTAAGGTAATAAGTCTAATAACATCAACTGACAATTACATTAATTTGGATTTTCTCTGAAAATGAGCAGAAAAGCAACTGGTAGAATCATAATAAAATTATAGTGATCATTTATCAATATTTCAGAAGAAAAGGAGATCAGTAAAAACAACAGTGGACCAGCAAATTGATTGTTGTCCTTAATTTCGTCACATCCAGTATTTCCTCAGAAAGAGTTCCGTTGTCTCGAATGACTCTGAATCCTTGGTTAAAATGAAAAGATTGAAATGCAGTCTTAGAACGTCAACTGAAAAGAACAGTAGTTTGGATTTTCTCGAAACAGGAGCTGAAGAGCAACTGCATAACTCTGTATCTGTGCAGTGTCGTTCATTTAAGATCTCCTTTGAGAAATTCAATAGTATCATCTTGAATCCTTGATTAATCCTGTTGAAAGGTTAGGATTGAATGGGTCACTTTAATTTTTTTATTCCATTGAATTCATCGTTATCCATTATTTTCAAAGCGCAGAAATCCTTTCTGGGAAAATGTTATTCTAATGCAGACTGGATTAAGGGATTTCGCCACTCAGCGTCTTCTTCATTTGTTGTCGTACAAGCCAGCTCTCTTCTTAGCCGCTCCTAAGGATATCTCCTAGTGAATATGAAATCTCCAGCATCTTCCGCATTCTTTCATTAGAGACTCTAACGAATTTCTCATTGAATCCCGGGTGAATTTCCGTCATTCATATATCTGAAAGAAAATTGCTATAGGGACATGAAGCAGGTCGAAAGCCCTATTGATTCCTTACCGTGGCCTCAACTTATAAAAACCATAATATACAGGGTGTTTCATCATAAACTGGACAAACATATATTTTCGTGTAGAGGACATCGGGATCATTTTTGCCTTATACAATATAACTCGTTTTCGAAGCATAAGCGCGGAGATACAGGGTGTCACGTCATTTTTGAGCAAGATTCTTATGAGTGTGGTCAGTTATGTATAAAACTTAAAGTAACGATTTATGGTCAAATCTCAGTATTTTTGGGTCCTCCATTCAGAAAAGTTGACGAACTCCGAAAAAAAAATTACAAAATGGCGGAAGACCTGCAATGTTCCAAATTTTTTTTAGCGTTTGTCAAATTGACTTTTATTTTCTGAATGAACACAATTTTCTAAGAATTTCTGTGAAAAATTTTTTCCAAAAATCGAACACAAATTTTTTGTTACATGTCTACAGCGATGAAAAAATTTAACTCGAAATGAATGAAATTTTGTACAATTGTACTTCTTGAATTATCAATCACGAGTATGAAAACAAAATTGTAAAATATCGAACGGTTCCGTTACTACAGTCATTCAAATGTTTCGTTCAGACCTCTGAAATAATGAAAAAAAATTGTTTTGAGTTCTAGAGTCAAAATAATTAAATTATTGACATGTCCAAATATTCTAGACGAATGTATACAAAAAACAAATCAGTGAAACTTAGTTGGACTCGAACCGACGTAGGTATTAAATAGGAAAATGGCACTGTTCTAAGGATAATAATATTCGTTGCCAGGCAACGGTAGATCGTAGTTCAAGTACAATTGTACAAAATTTCATCCATTTCGAGTGAAATTTTTTCATCGCTGTAGACATGTAAAAAAAAAATTTGTGTTCGATTTTTGAAAACATTTTTCACAGAAATTCTTAGAAAATTGTGTTCATTCAGAAAATAAAAGTCAATTTGACAACCGCAAAAAAAAAATTTGGAACATTGCAGGTCTTCCGCCATTTTGTGAATTTTTTTTCGGAGTTCGTCAACTGTTCTGAATAGAGGACCCAAAAATACTGAGATTTGACCAAAAACCGTTACACTAAGTGTTATACATAACTGACCACACTCCTTAGAATCTTGTTCAAAAATGACGTTTAACACCCTGTATCTCGCTTATGCTTCGAAAACGGGATATATTGTATAGGGCAAAAATAATTCTCCCGATGTCCTCTACACGAAAATATATGTTTGTCCAGTTTATGATGAAACACCCTGTATAATAATTCAGATCATCCGTTAATAATTCAGATGAAAAAGAGATAGACAACGAATTAGAAAGACAACAGCAGAAAAAAATTGGTTGGTGTAATACATTTTATTCCATTTAGTTAATCAAAAGATTCCTCTGAACACTTTGCTGTTCTGAAATGACACTTAAGTCTTGGTTAAGATAAAAAAAATGAAATCACAGTCTCAGAACAGCAACTGACAATAACACTAATTTGGATTTTCTCTAAACAGGAGCAGAAAAGCAATTGGAAGAATCGTAATAAAATTATAAAGATAATTCATAAAAAAAGAGATAACAAATCAATGAAAACAACAGTGGATCAGCAAACTGCTTGTTGTCCTTAATTCCGTCACATCAAGTATTTCCTATGAAAAACTTCCTTTGTCTCGAATGACTCTGAATCCATGGTTGAATTGAAAAGAATAAAATGCAGTATTAAATCGGCAACTGAAAGAACACTAATTTGGATTTTCTCTCGAAACAGGAGCTGAAAACAAACTGCATTACTCATTCCCTCTGCAGTGGTTTCATTTAAGATCTCCTTTGACAAATTCAATATTATCATCTTGAAATTTAAGGATTGAATGAGTCACTTTATTTTTTTCTGTTCCGTTGAATTCATCGTAATCCATTATTTTCGAAGCGCAGAAACCCTTTCAGGGAAAATGTTATTCTAATACAGATTGAATTAAGGGATTTCGCCACTCAGCATCTTCTTCATTTATTACCGTACAAGCTAGCTCTTTTCTTAGCCGTTCCAAAGGATATCTCTTAGTGAATATTAAATCTCCAGCATCTTCCGCATTCTTTCATTAGAGACTCTAACGAATTTCTCATTGAATCCCGAGGTGAATTTCCGTCATTCATATGTATATCTGAAAGAGAACTTCGCTGTAGGAAATGAAGCACGCCAAAAGTCCTATTGATTCGGACCTTCAGATCTTCGTCGGCCTTTTTTAATGAGCTGTTTTCTTATTCTGGGCTCAATTTATAAAAACTGTAATATAATAATGAATATCATCCGTCAATAATTCAGATAAACAAGAGATATATTACAAATCAGAAAGAAAAACAACGGAAAAAAATGGTTGTGTTTCTACATTTTATCGCATTAAGTATAATAAAAAGATTCCTCTGAACACTTGGCTTTTCTGAAATGACACTGAAGCCTTGGTTAAGGTGAAAAAAAATAAAATACCAATAAAAACAATAAGTGACAATAACATTGATTTGGATTTTCTCTAAATAGGAGCAGAAAGCAACTTGGAGAATCATAATAAAATTATAGAGATGATTGGTGTCCTTAATTCGTCACACCCAGTATTTTCTCAGAAAAAGTTCCGTTGTCTCGAATGACTCTGAATCCTTGGTTGATATGAAAAGATTGAAATGCAGTCTTAAAACGTCAACTGAAAAGAATACTAATTTGGATATTCTCGAAACAGGAGATGAAAAGCAACTGCATAAGTCATTCTCTCTGCAGTGTATTTAAGATCTCCTTTGAGAAATTAGATAGTATCATCTTGAAACCTTGACGTATCCTGTTCAACGATGAGGATTGAAAGGGTCACTTAAATTTTTTTTGTTCCATTGAATTCATCGCAATCCATTATCAACAAAGCGCCCAAATCCTTCGAATGAAAATGTTATTCTAATGCAGACTGGATTAAGGGATTTCGCCACTCAGCGTCTTCTTTATTTATTGTCGTACAAGCCAGCTCTCTTCTTAGCCGCTCCCAAGGATCTCCTTGTGAATATGAAATATCCAGCATCGTCTGCATTCTTTCATTAGAGACTCTAACGAATTTCTCATTGAATCCTGAGGTGAATTTCCGTCATTTATATATCTGAAAGATAACTTTGCTGTAGGGAAATGAAGCACGCTGAAAGCCCTCTTGATTCGGAACTTCAGATCCTCGTCGGCCCTTTCTAATGAGCTTTTGTCTTACTCTGGGCACAACTCATACAAACCGTAATATAAGATCATCCGTCAATAATTCAGATGAACCAGACATAGATAACAATTAGGAAGAACAACAGCTAAAAAAAATTGGTTGTTGTTCTAAATTTTATCCCATGTTGTCCTTAATTTCGTCACATCCAGTATTTCCTCAGAAAAAGCTCCGTTGTCTCGAATGACTCTGAATCCTTGGTTAAAATGAAAAGATTGAAATGCAGTCTTAGAACGTCAACTAAAAAGAACACTAATTTGGATTTTCTCGAAACAGGAGCTGAAGAGCAACTGCATAACTCTGTCTCTGTGCAGTGTCGTTCATTTAAGATCTCCTTTGAGAAATTCAATAGTATCATCTTGAATCCTTGATTAATCCTGTTGAAAGCTTAGGATTGAATGGGTCACTTTAATTTTTTTATTCCATTGAATTCATCGTTATCCATTATTTTCAAAGCGCAGAAATCCTTTCTGGGAAAATGTTATTCTAATGCAGACTGGATTAAGGGATTTCGCCACTCAGCGTCTTCTTCATTTATTGCCGTATAAGCCAGGTCTCTTCTTAGCCGCTTCCAAGGATCTCCTAGTGAATATGAAATCTCCAGCATCGTCCGCATTCTTTCATTAGAGACTCTGACGAATTTCTCATTGAATCCCGAGGTGAATTTCCGTCATTCATATATCTGAAAGAAAACTTGCTATAGGGAAATGAAGCAGGTCGAAAGCCCTATTGAATCCTTACCCTAGCCTCAACTTATAAAAACCATAATATATAATAATTAAGATCATCCGTTAATAATTCAGATGAAAAAGAGATAGACAACGAATTAGAAAGAACAACAGCAGAAAAAAATTGGTTGTTGTAATACATTTTATTAAATTTAGTATAATCAAAAGATTCCTCTGAACACTTTGCTGTTCTGAAATGACACTTAAGTCTAGGTTAAGATAAAAAAAATGAAATCACAGTCTCAGAACAGCAACTGACAATAACACTTATTTGATTTTCTGGATCTCAAACAGGCAGAAAAGCAATTGGAAGAATCGTAATAAAATTATAAAGATAATTCATAAAAAAAAGAGATAACAAATCAATGAAAACAACAGTGGATCAGCAAACTGCTTGTTGTCCTTAATTCCGTCACATCAAGTATTTCCTATAAAAAACTTCCTTTGTCTCGAATGACTCTGAATCCATCGTGGAATTGAAAAGAATAAAATGCAGTCTTAAATCGGCAACTGAAAGAACACTAATTTGGATTTTCTCGAAACAGGAGCTGGAAACAAACTGCATTACTCATTCCCTCTGCAGTGTTTTCATTTAAGATCTCCTTTGAGATATTCAATAGTATCATCTTGAAATTTAAGGATTGAATGAGTCACTTTAATTTTTTTTGTTCCGTTGAATTCATCGTAATCCATTATCATCAAAGCGTAGAAATCCATTCACGGAAAATGTTATTCTAATGCAGACTGAATTAAGGGATTTCGCCACTCAGCGTCTTCTTCATTTATTGCCGTACAAGCTAGCTCTCTTTTTAGCCGCTCCCAAGGATCTCCTAGTGAATATGAAATCTCCAGCATCGTCCGCATTCTTTCATTAGAGACTCTAACGAATTTTTCATTGAATCCCGAGGTGAATTTTCGTCATTTATGTATCTGAAAAAACATTCCAGAAATGAAGTACGCCGAAAGGCATATGAATTCGGAACTTCAGGTCCTCGCCGGCCTTTTTGATGAGCTATTTCCTTACTCTGAGCGCAATGAAATAATGAAGATCATCCGTCAATAATTCAGATGAACAAGAGATAGATAACAAATCAGAAAGAATAACAGCGGAAAAAAATTGATTGTTGTCCTACATTTTATCCCATTTAGTATAATCGAATGATACCTCTGAAAACATTGCCTTTCTGAAATGACACTGAAGCCTTGGTTGAGGTAAAAGAATGAAATAACAATATCAGAACACTAACTGCCAATAACACTAATTCGGATTTTCTCTAAACAGGAGCAGAAAAGCAACTGGTAGAATCATAATAAAATTATAGTGATCATTTATCAATATTTCAGAAGAAAAGGAGATCAGTAAAAACAACAGTGGTCCAGCAAATTGAAATGCAGTCTTAGAACGTCAACTGAAAAGAACAGTATTTGGATTTTCTCGAAACAGGAGCTGAAGAGCAACTGCATAACTCTGTATCTGTGCTGTGTCGTCATTTAAGATCTCCTTTGAGAAATTCAATAGTATCATCTTGAATCCTTGATTAATCCTGTTGAAAGGTTAGGATGGAATGGGTCACTTTAATTTTTTATTCCATTGAATTCATCGTTATCCATTATTTTCAAAGCGCAGAAATCCTTTCTGGGAAAATGTTATTCTAATGCAGACTGGATTAAGGGATTTCGCCACTCAGCGTCTTCTTCATTTATTGCCGTACAAGCCAGCTCTCTTCTTAGCCGCTCCCAAGGATATCTCCTAGTGAATATGAAATCTCCAGCATCTTCCGCATTCTTTCATTAGAGACTCTAACGAATTTCTCATTGAATCCCGGGGTGAATTTCCGTCATTCATATATCTGAAAGAAAACTTGCTATAGGGAAATGAAGCAGGTCGAAAGCCCTATTGATTCCTTACCCTGGCCTCAACTTATAAAAACCATAATATATAATAATTAAGATCATCCGTTAATAATTCAGATGAAAAAGAGATAGACAACGAATTAGAAAGAACAACAGCAGAAAAAAATTGGTTGTTGTAATACATTTTATTCCATTTAGTATAATCAAAAGATTCCTCTGAACACTTTGCTGTTCTGAAATGACACTTAAGTGTTGGTTAAGATAAAAAAAAATGAAATCACAGTCTCAGAACAGCAACTGACAATAACACTAATTTGGATTTTCTCTAAACAGGAGCAGAAAAGCAATTGGAAGAATCGTAATAATGGTACATTATATACCGCGGGACTGAAGTAGTACATTTAATCCTGAAGGTAGAGTTTATGGCCCGACCGCAGGGAGGGCCATAATTTACCTGAAGGATTAATGTACTTCAGTCGCAAGGTATATACGATACTTTTCGTACTTCCGGTATGATTTTATTAAATATTTCAATAATTTCATTCAGTTTTTCTCTCTTCAACTCATTTAATAAACTGTCTTTAAAATAAGTTACCATAGTAACATTGCGTTGTGACAATTATAATTTAGAAACATTGTCATTACTAGTGTCATTGTAAAGAAACATTGTTATTGATAATTATTGGTATCATGAGTGAAGAAGGTGTATCTGATATTGATAAAAAAGCAGCCGAAGTAGGTGAAGAATTGTTACCACCGAAATCTAGAAAACTATACGAGCAGCAGTACGATGCTTTTAAAAAGTGGTGCCGCTTAAAAAATGTGAGACAACCTACTGAAAATGCGGTGTTAGTCTACTTCAATGATAGATCAAAAGCGGTTTGTGCCTCAACTCTCTGGGCACATTACTCAATGATGAAATCGGTTATTAACATTAGAGAAGATATTGATATAAGTAAATTTCCAAAATTATTAGCTTTTTTGAAGAGAAGAAATGAGGGATTTAAGCCAAAGAAGTCAAGAATTCTCACGTCTGAGCAGGTAGATCAGTTCTTACGGGAGGCTCCGGATGATAAATATTTAATGTTTAAGGTAAATTTGGAAATTTGTTTATATTCAGAAATTTTAAGAAATCAATTTTTTTGTAGGTTGCACTTATTTTGGGCGTTGCGGGAGCTTGTCGTGGAAAAGAGTTGGTTGATTTAGAAATCGACGATGTGAGAGATTTGGGCGATTCCTTCCTAATTGCGATTAGAAACACCAAAAATAAAATTGACCGAAATTTTGTGATCAAAAATTCAGAAAACAGTGCCATCAGTTTTGTGGCGATATTTCGGAAATATGTGGCATTGCGAAAGACAGGGACACCTCATTCAAAATTTTTTGTTCAATACATCAACAAAGAATGTACTACGCGAGTAGTAGGAAAAAATGTTTGGTACATTTCCACGGCAAATAGCAGCTTTCTTGAAATTATAAAATGCGACGTCTTATACGGGACATTGTTTTAGACGCACATCTGCGTCTTTGTTAGCTGATTCGGGAGCAACAATAGACGTGCTGAAGAGACATGGAGGATGGAAATCCTCCAACGTGGCCGAGGGATATATTGAATCGTCTATTAAAAATAAACAAAAAATTTCAGATAAAATATTTGGTCAAGTCGCCGATTCGTCCACTATAGTTATGCCACAGTCCTCATTCTCGCTTCCGTTTTTCGCAGGATCTTCGAAACAAACACCAGTTCAATATGAAACGGACCTATCTGTTACTCGTCAGTTACCTGCTACATTAACCCAGGAAAGACTGGTCAATATGACGAACTGTCACAATATTAATTTGAATATTAACGTTAATTACCATTCTAATCAATTATATTTTTCAATAAAATATCCCTTAAATTCGTTTGTTTGTGATTTAATCGTTCCAGGAGTTTCGTCAATATTTAATCCCGGAGGGATTAAATGTGACACTTTAGTACCTGTCACAAGGGAGTGAAGTTGTCACTTTAGGACCGGAAGTACGAAAAATTATAAAGATAATTCATAAAAAAAGAGATAACAAATCAATGAAAACAACAGTGGATCAGCAAACTGCTTGTTGTCCTTAATTCCGTCACATCAAGTATTTCCTATGAAAAACTTCCTTTGTCTCGAATGACTCTGAATCCATGGTGGAATTGAAAAGAATAAAATGCAGTATTAAATCGGCAACTGAAAAGAACACTAATTTGGATTTTCTCGAAACAGGAGCTGAAAACAAACTGCATTACTCATTCCCTCTGCAGTGTTTTCATTTAAGATCTCCTTTGACAAATTCAATAGTATCATCTTGAAATTTAAGGATTGAATGAGTCACTTTATTTTTTTCTGTTCCGTTGAATTCATCGTAATCCATTATTTTCAAAGCGTAGAAATCCTTTCAGGGGAAATGTTATTCTAATACAGACTGAATTAAGGGATTTCGCCACTCAGCGTCTTCTTCATTTATTGCCGTACAAGCTAGCTCTCTTCTTAGCCACTCCTAAGGAGTGAATATGAAATCTCCAGCATCGTCCGCATTCTTTCATTAGAGACTCTAACGAATTTCTCATTGAATCCCGAGGTGAATTTTCGTCATTCATATATCTCAAAGAAACTTCGCTGTAGGGAAATGAAGCACGCCGAAAGCCCTATTGATTCGGACCTTCAGATCTTCGTCGGCCTTTTTTAATGAGCCGTTTTCTTATTCTGGGCTCAATTTATGAAAACTGTAATATAATAATGAATATCATCCGTCAATAATTCAGATATACAAGAGATATATTACAAATCAGAAAGAACAACAACGGAAAAAAATGTTTGTGTTTCTACATTTTATCGCATTAAGTATAATCAAAAGATTCCTCTGAACACTTTGCTTTTCTGACATGACACTGAAGCCTTGGTTAAGGTGAAAAAAAAATACCAATAAAAAAACAATAAGTGACAATAACACTGATTTGGATTTTCTCTAAATAGGAGCAGAAAAGCAACTGGGAGAATCATAATAAAATTATAGAGATTGATTGTTGTCCTTAATTTCGTCACACCCAGTATTTTCTCAGAAAAAGTTCCGTTGTCTCGAATGACTCTGAATCCTTGGTTGATATGAAAAGATTGAAATGCAGTCTTAAAACGTCAACTGAAAAGAACACTAATTTGGAATTTATCGAAACTGGAGATGAAAAGCAACTGCATAAGTCATTATCTCTGCAGTGTAGTTCATTTAAGATCTCTTTGAGAAATTAGATAGTATCATCTTGAAACCTTGACGTATCCTGTTCAACGGTTAGGATTGAAAGGGTCACATTTTTTTTCCATTGAATTCATCGCAATCCATTATCAACAAAGCGCCCAAATCCTTCGAAGGAAAATGTTATTCTAATGCAGACTGGATTAAGGGATTTCGCCACTCAGCGTCTTCTTCATTTATTGTCGTACAAGCCAGCTCTCTTCTTAGCCGCTCCCAAGGATATCTGCTAGTGAATATGAAATATCCAGCATCGTCCGCATTCTTTCATTAGAGACTCTAACGAATTTCTCATTGAATCCCGAGGTGAATTTTCGTCATTCATATATCTGAAAGAAAACTTCGCTGTAGGGAAATGAAGCACGCCGAAAGCCCTATTGATTCGGAACTTCAGATCTTCGTCGCCCTTTTTAATGAACTTTTCCGTAGCTCTGAGCGCAGCTTGCGAGAAAAGTTTCTCGGAGATTGTGATAGTACGGATTTAAGTAATAAGGTTGATTAATAATTTCTACGTTTTGAATAACGAATGGTGCAGTACGGTTCAGGAAATCAAGAAGTAAGAAGCGCTCTGGGCATATTTTAAAAGTTTTTTCTCGATTATTTCTGTAAATGAGAAAAGTGATATTTCGTCTCCGAATATTCAATATTTCGAGGAAATGGTTACAAGCAAGTTGAGGGCAGATCTACTCGAGTTTAATTCTTCTTTGGTTCTCAATAATGGAATAAAAAACATTTGGATTTGTTTCTCGAACTTATGAATGAATAATAATGAAACTCGCTCTCGAAATGGTATTCTGTTCGGAAATAAATGGTCACCTCGGTGTAACTGAGAAAAAGATCATAACATCATTACTATCAATCTCTTCGGTAAGAAATAAAAATTGCTTGGTAGTCGGAATCAAATGTCGGTATTTATTTGATGAACTTGTATATGCTCCGAATTTGAACATTGTTGTTAAATTATACATTTCAGTCACCGATCATGCTCTTCTGTTTTCCCGAAACAATTGCTTTAGTGAAAAATGGACTAAAGGGTTGTCATCTTGTGTATTTGTAAAACTAATCTTATTTAAGAGATGAGTATTTATTGTATAAAAACTGTCATATTTCACAGTTACTCCACTACTCCAAAACCAGGGGTTTCGTTCTAATAATATTGAAAAACAATATATTACAGGGAGCTTACTTTTGAGTTGAAAAATTTTTGTTATTGTTTTCAATAGCACCGAGAAAATTTTTATCAGAATTAGTAGAAGATTCTGAGAAAAATTCAAGAAAAGCAATGAACTTGAATATTTCTCGGGGTAAATCTCACCTACCTAGGTAGGATATACAGTGCTATAACTTGTATAGACAGGGACTGGAAGATCGAAAATCTTCAGGAAAACAGGATTGCTCACATGACGAAAAAGGTGCGTTATTCAAGGATAAGTGTGATGTATCCAGAATATCTTCAACGGTTCCCGGGATATTTCGAAAAAAGTGAATACGAGGGGCAAGTAAAAAATAAGGTTCCCACATTTTTTTCAGGGTTAAAGCATTTTTTATTGCAATAAATATGTATACCATCTGAAAGCTTGTATTTCAAACTATTTTTCGACATAGTCGCCAGATCTTACAACGCATTTTTTCTGACGAGTTATCCACTTCTGAAAACCCGCTTCGAAGAACTCCACCGCCAATGTACTTGGTGACCGCTTCCTTCACCTCTTCATCTGTACTGAAGCGTTGTCCACCCAAGTGTTGCTTCAATTTCGGGAACAAGTGAAAGTCGCTGGAAGCAAGATCAGGGCTGTAGGGGGCATAATCAAGCAATTTCCAGCCGATGGCCTCCCGCTACTTTGCTCGTCGTGAACGTCTGTGCGTCCTTCGGGGAACTCCCTGCACCATTTGCGGACGTTCTGGACGCTGATGCAAGCTTTGCCATAAACTTCTTCCAACTGTCTATGAATTTCAATAGGTGTAAGCTTCTTCGCGTTTAAAAATCGAATCATTGAACGTTGGAATGGAGTGGGGGGATCTACAATTAAGGAGGTGTTGCCAGATTTCTCCTAGTATCTCGCGCGGCGAATGTACAGCGTTGGGAACCTTATTTTTTACTTGCCCCTCGTATCTAAGTTTTTTTTTCATTGAAACCTATTCGTTTCTGGATATAAACTCACAAAATTCGGTTTGTAGCTGTTATATTATAGCGATTCTACTGGTGTTGTTAGACTTTTACTATTAGTTTATTCATTTAAATAAATTTATTCATTTATTGGTCCTCTTAATAAATAATGGAAGATAATTTAAACCCATCAAAAGTATATGGGGAGTCAATATCTTATACAAAACAATATGAAAAAAACAAATAATGTTAAAAAATATCATGAGCATAAATGGTTAATAAAAAAAACAGATACATAACAGGTCACGATAATATTCATTCAAGGAGTAATGGGCCCTCTCCAGTAGATTCTTCAAATGACATTTGAGGGTTCTTCCTTTGAGTTCTCTGAATCTTTGGGGTAACTAAACCTTCAACGCTGTGTGATTGATGGTCAGCTGTGAAGATCTTACCTATACATATATGATGTTGAAGGGCAAGGTTGTCAGGATGTCTGGTAGAGTAGTCGTGATGGAAGTTGATCTTCTGAAATGTACCCAGATTATCATGAACAAAGAGTACACAGGCCAGTATCAGGATATGGTCCATTGTTTCAGAGATGCGATAGTCAAATTATTCTTCCTTATGGACGCCATTTCGGTACTCCTCGCTGGTTAACGAAGAAAAAACCTATGGATTCAACATTGTATCGTACCCCACCAAAACTTTTTACATCATCACATTCATCCCCCTAAATAACGCAACTTTTGTGTAATTTCAACCATTTTCCATCTTCTCTATGGGTGTAACATATCCCTTTGAATAGTTCCAAGCCTGTATAAACTTTAAAGTTAATACCTATGCCATCTTGTTTTCATGAAAACTCATAAATTTATAGCTATAAAACCAATAATTCGACTCTGTCGGTTTTCGAATTTTATCGATACCAGAATTGCTATTATGAGAATTTTCTCACTCAAAATAAAATTATTCGAAAAGTATATCCCACCTGCATTCGTAAGATTTGAAGTTTTATTGTGAAAGTTATTATCCATTGCTAGTTTTATGACCCAGATGTAGGAAACTATCTGTCTTTTATATTTGTCACCTGTATGTATAGGATGATTCACTTATATTGGCAACCTGAATTTTCTCGAGAAGGGATGAATATTTTTTTATTCTGTTGACTATATTTGGTACAACTCAATGTTGACTTGAGATGTGCGTAAAAGTCGGAGAAAAGATTAAATTGCTAGGCATCTCGGTAGTATCAAAAAATTTTCTCCAGGGATAATTTACTTCTGAATGTTTCTTCTGAATACAATTTTTCACTTTCAGCGACCCGCATAGTGTTTTATATTAATTCTTTTCTATTATTTTTTTTGTATCGTGACAGTATGCCTTGATTTGGAGCCAAGGATATGATTTTGTTTCTTAAAATCGAGGAGATTTTGTAGCAAATTATTTCTCGAAGATTATAATAGATGCAACATGTCAAATCATATGTTCCATATAACGAACATTATGAACCATACATAAATTATATCTTTTTCTCAATTCATCATCATTGACATTGACAAAATAACTTACTTTGTCAATGTTAAGTTGACACATGAGAAATTTTTGGAGAACTTATACCATATTTTGTAAGTTGGAGTACTTTAGAATATTGCAGAAATATTAATTTGAAGATAATATGGAATCTGAATCTATAAAGCATCTGAGAGCAGTGAATAATATCTCATTATTCATTTGTGATTAATGGGTATTATTATGGCCGAGCAAACAGAGGTATAAAGGGTGAATTATACAATAGTCGTGGATAAACGTTTTCATTTATGAGTCACGTCTTTTTCATTAGTTGATTTCGTTGACAATGTGAAAATATAGCAAACATTTTTTGAGGCGTACTGCCATATACCTGCTCAACATAATGCGGGGAAACATAAACAACATTTCATGTTTTAACAATAATCCTTTTTTTTAAGATTTTTTTGCGACAGGATATAAAATTTCATCTTAGTTTTTCAACATAGTGTATCTGCAATGAAAAATAATTTTGAGAGATTCCACCTCATCCTGTTTACGCCTTACGTACGACTGACCGTAAATTTTCAGATAATTCCTGCGAGAGAACTTTTTTCTTTAGTTTTGAAGATTATTCTTGTCATCGAATTCTTCATCTAACGGAGTCGTTTTGGAGCAACTTCAGGCTTAAAATATAAAATAAATCAACTTGGCTGGAAATATCAGAGAGGCACCTATAAACTTTCAATCATGGTTATTTCAGGGTAACTTTGCACAAACGAACCAATAAATATAAATCATATATGTATGTATTGTAAACCTCACCTTACGTTCAACCAAAATATAACTGAATATTCTCTCTGTTCTAGAAAATAGAAATTTCGAAATGAAATAAGAAATTTCACGATTCAATACATACTCTGAATTCATCAATAACAATAAGTTGTCACGAGGCGACAGATATTTGAGTATAAGTTTTAGCAATTATATACAGGGTGTTCCAAGATGTTCCATACAGCCAATATCAAGACTCTCGGATAAGGTAGATGGTTCAAACAAAAAGTGTTTTTAATGGAAGTAAAAACTTCATACCCTGTATGTCATAAGTATTGTTCTCGATTAAAGTAAGTTTCTTCTCTATGAACACAACATCAAAGATCTTGATCCATCTCATAATGAATAGAAGCGAAACGAAAATTCGTTATTTAGTATAATTTATAGCACAATCTTCACAGCTTCAGCTTCAGCTCTTAAGTGCCTCTTCAGTTCAGAGTACTTTTTACCACCTTTCATTCTGAGTTGCAGAAAATCATTCATTTTCAAGAATTTTAGTGGTTTTTCTTCAGTGCGGTCACGAGAGCACAAGAGCTGATCTTTGAAGTTTTGAAGGTGGGAGGTATTTCCATACTAAATTAGAATTGAACTGACAAGTATAGTAAAATAGGTAAAAGTTCAGAGAAAACCAGGTCATAATAATCTGTACAAAGTTTCCTTCAATCACGATTGCATCATTATTTTTTCAGGAAGCAAATGTCAGATTATTATTAATTTCCATTTCAGAGAATATTACTGGCCAGTTTTACGCCAAACCATTTGTTGTGCCAATTTTTCATTATCCGTAAAACAAATTAAAACAATCTTAAATGTTTCAAGGACATAACGCCTCCACACATGACGCTAGATGGGTTAAGGATACTTCAGCATATGCATTTTGAATATTTTTGTGCTCATCAATTATTCTAAAGGTACCCACAAAATATATTAAACTGTTTTCATTTTATGTCAACCTCCTGTTATTTTCGAGTTATAAGCAAAAATCGAAAGGATGAAAATGTCGAAATAAATTGTAAGTCTCCGCTAATACTCATGACAAAGCTTTGAATTGTAACATTCTACAGATAATTTTCTTACGTAGAATACAGCACTATTTTCGTCTTTTTAGTAGGGTTTTTATTAATAGAGCTATGTCCCAAAGTTATGTCGTTGTTACCAAAGGAAACACTCGAGAAACTTAATTTCCAAAGATATAAAAGTATACAACATCGTATGATTTGGGTCTCTGTGATTGAAATTAGAACGATCGCTCAAAATCTCCTGATCAGGGTTTTCTTTAAATTTTTTTGAAAGAGAAACACTCGAGAAAATTTATTTTCACAGATATCAAAAGTAGGCAACATCTAAGGGCGGATTTACTGGCGGAGTAATGGGGGTAATTACCCCCCCATGAATATCGAAAACATAAAAAAAAATTACGCAACGTGGTGCACATATTATTTAATAACAATTACGGTCAATAACTAATTTTCATATTCTAATCTGTTTATTTTTTTTTACTGATAGTACTTTACTACTATTTTTCCTTATTATATTATTGCTCCTAAATATTTTGATTAAATGTTTTTCAAGTTTTGAACCTAATTTATCGATCTTGAATCATTACTTCCCCCTATGAAAAAAGCCCTTGGCAACATCGTATGATTTGAGCCTCTTTGATTTAATTCACCGATTCTACGTATTTCGAGGAATTACTCATATCTCAAAATACTGAAACTTTGTTTTGTAACACCTGGTAGATAGGCAGTATTATGCCTATTCGGAGCGACAATCGAGAACTACTACTTACTCGATTTATGTTCACAAACTTGTTGAAATACAGGTTAGAATTCACACCCCCCGTTTCAATAAACGCCTGTTAATTTTCATCTCAGGCGGTTGCAGGCTTTACGAGACCTGTCTTGAACACTCCCAACTAATTTCATACCCGGATTTCTATTTAGGTGCGAGTTGCTGCGGGAACGTAGAACAGCGGTGACAGATTCTTATGCAGTTTGAGGAAGGGAATAATGTCGCCTCTCGTGCTGAACTACATTGTTCCGAACAGCTCTTCGATCAAGTTCATAGGAGATATGAGAACAGGGATTATTATGTCAATTCTGCAATGCCATACATTGGAATCGGAGTCTGCATGACGGGCTTATGAGTTTTGATTGTTGATGCCTTCATAGCTCGCGATATTATGTCTTCATTCTTCTGCATTCCTCCCATGCCTTGTGTCTTTGTACTTATTTATTTCAATTCCCTTACGTATGAAGACAATGTATATCGGGAACAAATTTCGATAATTGAGCACTAGGACTTTGAACCAGAGACGAAATCTGATTGTTGAGTTTGTTCATAATAAACGTTATTTTCATATGTTATTTCACAT
This sequence comes from Propylea japonica, assembly GCA_013421045.1. NCBI lineage: Eukaryota > Metazoa > Arthropoda > Insecta > Coleoptera > Coccinellidae > Propylea > Propylea japonica. The sequence goes on along the minus strand of CM024241.1, from coordinate 12,019,409 downwards.
TGATTGTTATTTGAAGGGTGCGCATTCATTCTGGGGACTTATAAAATGTATCTTCTTATCGTCCATCGCCTTTGTAACGTTAAATTTTACCTGATGGGTATTCGAGCATGGGATTCTAATACCTATTTCTCAATGTAGGCTTGATTACCCCAGCATCGAAATTTCTAGTCAGGTTTTCAACAATATATTACAAAAAAAACAAGATGTACGAATATAAATTTACAGTTCCAATCCCAATCTCTCAAATTACATAAACTCATAACTACTTATCCTAAACGAAAGTAACAATAGTGGCTCCGCTTTCAATGCACTATCTTGTGTTCTGTAGTGCCTGATGTTCTCGGTAACGGGATGCTCTCAAGTCGGCTTCGATAGTATGCTTTCAGCTCTCTGCCATAAGTTAACTTCCGAGCAAATATGGGAATGTAACAGCCAAAAATTATTGAGCCTCAGCCAATGATTGTATTTCAGTCCAAAAATAAGCTTCAGCCAATACTATAGTTCAGGTAAAATCCAGGGAAAAATTGTGGTACAGTCTCAATAGTGCGTGGTCCAAGCCGAAGAATGTGGTTCAAGTTGAAGAATGTGGAACAAGTAACAATGAGATCCAAACCAAGGAATGTGTTCCAAGCCAAAGAGCGTGAATAAATACAGAGTGCGGCAGCATAACTTCCTTTTTTTTAAACTTAATAAAACGCATTATTTGAATCAGAAAATGTTTATTCTTTTTTTATAATAGGTATAGGCACATACATAAAGTTTTGTTTTACCCAGTTCTGAAGATAAAATCAGGTAGGTGACTAAATTGTAAATTGTACTATTTATCTCGCAGGAGTTTGGGTTGAAATTATGGAGGAGAAAAACAGCACGTTCATTCATGTTCATGTTCATCATATACATGATCTTTCTTGATTGATTCCGGTGGTAGATACATACCATTTCCGTCCAGCTCAAAATGAAAGTGTACACTAAATTGATCAGTAACGATCCATTTTATTGCATTATCACTTCGATTTTGGTGTATTATTGTCATGGAAAAACGAACATAAAGTATTCAGAAGCAGAAACACAGAAACTCATATTATATTATATCGAGTATCTCTTATATAAAATAAAAAAATATTCTTATCAAAAATTTATAAATTATAAATATAATAGATACATAATATATATCTTGTTATCGATTCGTTTATCAGTTTAGCTATAAATGGTCTCTATCTATCAACGCACATTGAAATATCTTGACCATTAATCGCTTCCATTAATGAACTGGTTGATAAACTGATATATTTTATGCCTTATGACAGTCTTGCATCAAAATACTACAGATATTTTTTCAAGTTTACTCACAAATCCCAAACAACAAACTATTTGCCCCTTTTCCGAGCTCCTGACTTAACCATTATATGAACCGAATCGATTGAAATGAATTGATTACTACTATATTCAAAATACACATATCAATTTTCAACGGCCTGTTTGATTAACCCGACACGCATAAATAATATTTCGTGTTAATTAACTCTACTGTTTACATTTTATTATGTTTATAATCCAATGTTTCCATTGTCCTGGGGCTCGAAAATTAACCTGTATCAATAGTAAACAAGAAGCCAGAAGGATCCAATGTTAAAACGGTCCTATCCAATCGAAAATGCTCAATCCTGCAAAAGGCTCATCTTCGCGAGATTGAACTAAAAGGGTTCTAGAGAAGTGCGGAAAACCCCAAATGGTAAGTGGTCCTAGCTTGCCTCTTCAAAGTACATCATTGAGCCTAATGAGTGCGAGAAGCCACGAATATCTCAGTTCTCGTTCTATACACAATGCCTGTTACGCTAATTCAAATGTCTCGACCATTATTCGCTGTCATTATTGAACGAGTTGATTATATTCATTACTTCATTATATTATTTATGACGATTTTGTTTTAAAATACAAAATATTTTTATCCACGAATATTCTATTATTAACACATTTATAAATCAAATGTGAACTTGACTTCTTCTACACTAGTATTAAAAGGGACATATGACGGCCGCAAACTATTGAAAACTTCAAGAAAAAATTTTCAGTTATCGTGGATAAAGTATAGTGTTCCACCTGCGTATTACATATTGCATATAGCCTTAACTTCACCTTCATCCATTCCAACTACCGCCCTATTAGTCTTATGTCTACAGTTTCCAAAGTATTCGAAAGAATAATTACTGACCATATTCTTGATTTCGCTAAGTCTAATAATTTGATAGGCGATAGTAAGGTTTTCTTCAGGGTCGCTCAACTGTGACCCACCTTCTCATGACAGTGAATTACTGGTCTAGGTGTTTGGACGATGGTATTCCGATCGATGTTATCTATTTGGATTTCGCCAAGGCATTTGACAGAGTTCCTCACCGTCGTTCAATTCATAACTTGGAGCATAGGGAATTCGAGGAAGATTGCTCTCATGGAGTCCTTTCTCAGTGACAGAACGTTCATGGTGAGGGTTGGAGGTGCTTTTTTTCACGTGATATGAAAGTTACCAGTGATATGCCTCACGGTTCTGTTATTGGTCCTATACTTTTTTTACTGCATACAGCAGATCTTCCATAATCCATAGTTTCAAAGTGTCTCCTGTTCGCCGACGATGCAAAATTTTACAGTCCCTTACTTCTAATCAACTGCAGTCGGACCTGAATCTGGGTTGAAAAATGGTTGTCAGCTCTCAATACTAACAAGTTCTGTGTTCTACACCTCAGAAAACAACCCCAGTCTTCCGTCTACGCTGGGTGGACGGCTCCTCACTGTAGTCCGGAGCCATCGTGATCTTGGCGTGATCGTCAACTGTAATCTTGACTGTCTGAGCACATAACGGAGACTTGCAGTAGAGCTAAGAAAGCGGCCTTTCTCATTCAGCGAACTTTCGCAGGTTGTGGTGTGCAGACCAAAAAATTACTGTACACAACGCACGTGAGGCCAATCCTGGATTACGCTGGACCAGTTTGATGGGTGGTTCTTAGACATTATTCGCAGCTTCTGGTGTACACAGGAATCCCATTTCCCAGTTTTTCTCGGTCGTTACGAGGCAAGAATGAGATTATTTGAGCTGACTAGCTTCAAGGACCGGCGTGCCAGGGTTGATATGATAGTGGCTTTCCCGTCGATGCTTGTATTTTTCTGTGTGAAACTTGAACATCTATTCCGTTCTGATACAAACCATCTTCGTGGACATAATTTCAGGCTATCAAAGGAATCTCAGAATTATGGACACATGGAACCGTCTCCCGAACGAAGTAGTCAACGAAGTGTTAACCAATTCAAGAACGTCTACGACTGACGAGGAGAAATACTCAATTTTATTTCTGTTACTAGCATACGTTTCATATATTTTTGTATTGAGTACATAGGTTTAACCTCCACTCTTCTTGTTTTTTAATAATTATGAAAATCTCTTTGCATAATAATACCAATTTTCACATCATTTGAATTGACAAATGTCAAACACCAAAATATTTTGCCCATTGCAGAACTGTTGACCAAATCTTCATTATAAACCGAATTGATTCGAAGGAATTTATTACTATTATATGCTGACTATACATATTTTCAACATCATGTTTGATTAACTCGCCATGCCTATGGAGAACGCATAAATAATATTTCGTGTTTATTAACCCCACTGTTTACATTTTATTATGTCCATAATCCAATGTTCCCATTGTCCTGGGTTTCGGAAATTAACCTGTATCAAACGTAAACAAGAAGCCAGAAGGAAACGATATTACAACGGTCCTATTCAATCGAAAATGCCCAACCCTGCAAAAGCGCAGGATGCTCAACTTTGCGCGATTGAACTGAAAGGGCTCTAGTGAAGTGCGGAAAACCCCAAACAGGAAGTGGCACATGCTGGCCTCTTCAAAGTACCTCGTTGAGCCTAATCACCAGTGGACTCGTGAGAGGCCATGAATATCTCAGCTCTCGTTGTATACGCAATGCCCGTTTGGCTAATTGTAGCTATGGAACACGCCTCGGAAACAGGGTTAGTCGAGAGGGTTTTAAATCGACCTCCGAGTTGGGGCAAAATGAGATAAGGGAAATTGAAAATGGGTTATACCAAATTTCATGAGTGCGAGGGGGTGGTTATTTTGATATCTCTCGCTCGGAAGCGTTAACTTGCTGTAATTTTGGATATTCTGAATTTACATTTATGAAATTATCTTTCAATAATAATGAGTTTTTTTATGTTACTTTTAACGATTTCTTAGACTTTATGCAGACGATCTGGATGAGATTTGGTACTGAGTAATGAAATGATGATGCGCAGGTTTTCGCAGATTCATAAAGAGAACACAATACATAGGTAATAATTCAACTTTCGAATGAATAAAGCTATTGAAATTTTTGAGATATGAAGCTGAAATATCGGTTCATTGAAAAAAATAGATACTATAAATAGCAATCATGAAAACATACGTAAATAGATCAGCTAAAATTATGTTCAATTGGAACAGTGGCAATGGGACCAATGAGAACTTGCCTGAGTTACCATTATGCAACTAAGGTATTCATTATTAGTCGGGTTTGGGGTAAGAGTAAGCTTGCGACAATGAAGTTTCTGCTTTGGCAGATTATTGTACTCTAGTTTTATGGCTTACCTTTGTAATCAATAGATTGAAAGATTCGACCATGCTGATCGATATTTCCCGCTAGTGATAGTGATATATATAACTCTACAGTAGTTGAAATTAACCAACCTTTTATCAATAATAATTGTAATAATATTGATATGCTTCATTTGGAGTGGGAAAAGAGAAAAGAAAACAATTAAACCTCAGAATTGTCATAATTCCAGATGCCCGCACGTATATGTCCGAAAAACCAGGCGTCTCTCTTGGGCGTAAGATTCCATGAGAATAGCGATAAATAAAAAGCATTAAACATGATAAAAGCAATTATTAATGAATAAAAGCAATAAATTATACTTCATTGAAGGAAGAACACGAAAATAAGGAAATAAACATGTTAGCAAGAAGGTTACGAGAAAAATTACAGGTTGTAGGAAAAAAGAAAAAAGAACAAAAGTATGCTCTGTTTGTGAACATTTGGATATGATTATGACATGTCGTGGCGGTGTCGTTCATTTGTTAGTTGAGCCCATGTTAAGAGTACTAGTGCTGAAAGAGCTTCATCAGTTTAAATAGGTGCATGGTCGATTTTGCTCTTCAATGTGTTGGTCATTTGTTAGTTGAGCTCATGTTAAGAGTACTAGTGCTGAAAGAGCTTCATCAGTTTAAATAGGTGCATGGTCGATTTTGCTCTTCAATGTGTTGGATGTTTACCTACCGGTCGATATTACTCGTTTTTTTCTTTTTTTATACCCAACGCAATGAAAAAATTATACCTATTTATGAAGAACCAAGAGAACGCCTTCATACTGAAAGAAATAATTAAGCAACCTGTCTGTTTTGATCATATTAATACAAAGCTTAGAGAGTGATATCTTGATTAGAGCTTAAGTAGTCGATATTGCCCCACTCTCCCCCAATCTAACATGGCTAACTCTTTCACTTAACACCCAAAATGAAAGTCCATGAACACCCCAGCCTCTAACCTATACACTGGTCAGGTAGGCAATACCTCTTCTGCTAATTGTAGCAATGAAACAGGCCAGTTGGAGCAGTTTAAACCCGGACCGGGAGCTGGAACGAATTACGGCCAGAATAGGAGTTCCGGAACGATAACAAAACACCGTTATGTACGAGATAGAGCCGGTCGGATTTATGAAGCGCCCGGCGTTTTAGCCGTAAAACGCCCAGTCGAAGTTTTTCGAATAATTAGCGGATTATGGGACCCCAGAGCCGTACATTTTTTCGTTCGTTTCGTGCGATGAGAAGAGAATGGGGTCTGAAGATTCATAAGTATGTGGGTGTTGATATAATGATGATGAATAAAGAGCAGAGTTTTGAACACTTGTCACTTGGGAAACAAAATGCTTAACTCTTGCTCAAGTGCATGCATTTTTTCAGATCCAGACAAATTGGCTGTCCAATTAAATCTGCTGATATGTTATGCTGAAGTATCCTTAACCCATCTAGCGTCATGTGTGGAGGCGTTATGTCCTTGAAACATTTAAGATTGTTTTAATTTGTTTTACGGATAATGAAAAATTGGCATAACAAATGGTTTTGCGTAAAACTGGCAAGTAATATTCTCTGAAATGGAAATTGATAATAATCTGACATTTGCTTCCTGAAAAAATAATGATGCAATCGTGATTGAAGGAAACTTTGTACAGATTATTATGACCTGGTTTTCTCTGAACCTATTTTACTATACTTGCCAGTTCAATTCTAATTTAGTATGGAAATACCTCCCACCTTCAAAACTTCAAAGATCAGCTCTTGTGCTCTCGTGACCGCACTGAAGAAAAACCACTAAAATTCTTGAAAATAAATGATTTTCTGCAACTCAGAATGAAAGGTGGTAAAAAGTACTCTGAAGAGGCACTTTAGAGCTGAAGCCGAAGCTGTGAAGATTGTGCTATAAATTATACTAAATAACGAATTTTCGTTTCGCTTCTATTCATTATGAGATGGATCAAGATCTTTGATGTTGTGTTCATAGAGAAGAAACTTACTTTTATCGAGAACAATAATTATGACATACAGGGTACAAAGTTTTTACTTCCATTAAAAATACTTGTTTAAACCTTCTACCTTATCCGAGAATCTAGATATTGGCTGTATGGAACATCTTGGGACACCCTGTATATAATTGTGTCTTAAACTGCTGTAAGTTGTAACCAAGGGGGAATACATCTTGAGGTAGGGTATTCCATAGCCTTGCAGTTCGGTAAAGAAAAGCCTTCTGATACACCGATGTCCTAGCTGTAGAAAGATGCACGGCAAACTGGTGACTATTATCGGCTAGCTTTGTTTGTCGATCAAATTGAGCCCCTGGTGGAATTATGGAGGCAATGGCAGCAGAACACCTTCCGTGATAGTATCTGTAAAAAAGGCATAAGTCTCCAACCTTCCTACGGCGATCGAGACTATGAAGATTGGCAGTTAACGTTGGATCATCTATTAGGCGCACTGCTCTTTTTTGAATGGAATCAAGTAGGAGTAATGAGTGCTTAGGAGCTGAACCCCAAGCAGGAGAGCAATATTCCATAGCTGGACGTACTTGAGCCTTGTAAAGTAATAAAAGCTGCTTTGGAGTGAACAATTTCCTCGCACGAAATAGATAGCTAAGCTTCTGTGCAGCTGACTTGGCAACTGAGCTGACGTGCTCATGCCAGGTTGCATTTGTACTGATATTGACCCCTAGAAGCTTAAGTCCATTAGTTGGCTGTCCCATATTCCATGATCACTGGGAGCATCTTGACAACCATATGGGCTGAAGCAAAAAAATTTTCAAGGACTCCCGATCTTTTTTCAAAATAGTCATTTGCCAGCAAACAGATCCCAGATATCTGAAATGGTTCTCGAATTACAGGGCGTTTCTGAAAAATTGCTGTTTCAAATATTATACCATATCTCGTTTTCTGTTGGAGATATCATGAGAATTCCAGAATGTTTTCTTTCGTAATTTCAATTGCCTTTACGCTGCTTCTTCATCTGATCTGGTGACAGGATGATACCCGGTAAATCTGCGGCTAAGTATCAATGTTTCGAGATGCTCTCAGTGATCATCGAATTTGGGATACCCTGTACACAAGGCACTCGGAGAAATCTCAAAACTCTACTGGAACATAGAAATTTCATTAGGTTAAATGTTCAAAATGAAAATGTATTTCAATAAAGAATTCAAATCCAATTTATATCAAGGTCGTCGGAAAAATCTTGTAATCAACTCATTTATCAATCTTGGGACAGATGATCTCGAAATATTAACGCTTTCGCTCCGCTCACGATTTGAAATATATTGACCATAAGTCGCTTTAATTTCCTAGTTGATTAAGTAACTATAAACATGAACTTCAAATGTTATCTTTGATGATGGCAAAATAGTTGGATCGTTATACACATATCTAGGGTTTTGTTCTAGTGAATTTCTGAATCAGCAAGTTCCTCTGTCTTATCGCTATATGCTGATAATCTACAAATTCGATTAGCTAACGCTAACCTATCAACTGATCTTATTGAACTCCACAAACTTCATTCAATCGATGAATATTCCCCATTGCGATACCTACTTATCCTTTGATAAACATTAGTCATTATCCACAAGCTGGCAACCTCCAGTCCTTCATTTCCTCTTTCTTCAGGATTTATAATATCCCCGATTCCAAAGAGAAGTGCGTACACTTCAGCAGAGCGGACGGGAATACAAACAAACTCCTGGACCGCCCATCTCTTCCCGAGGGAACTGAGTGGATTTTAATTCGAGACCGGCGTTCTTTTCTGGCGAGGAAATATTCATGAAAGTTTTTGACGGGAGGCATTGAAAGTTTGAGGATGTTTTAGGTTATCCAAGAGGCGGAACAGGTTTTCTTTGTGGCGGTGAAAGCGTTCGAATGAGCTCGAAACAGGACGAAGTGGAGGTTGATTTGATATGAAAAGAATCGAGCTCTGGAGGGAGCGGAAATGATTAGGTATCATGAATACTGGGTGTAATTTTACATCGCATCTGGATATTACTCGGAAATAATTCTAAGGAAAGATTTATGTCCTGTCGGAATGAAATCTAGAAAACCATAATTTATTCAAATGAACTATGTAGAGCATACATAGGTCTTTTCGTTACCATCTGATAACCTAAGGTAATGTGAATAAACATTTTCAGCGGTATTCAAAATTTGAACAATAACTTCGAATTGGAAGGTGTGAATTGGAATAGAAATCTATGAAGAAACGAATTACCTACTTTTCGACGGTCCACAGAATATTCATTGGTATATTATTTGGGCTAATCACATCATATTAACTTCTTCTGCCAGCATTTGCCAGCCGTCGTCATCAAAACACTTTAAACTCTTAACTGTCAGAGAAGCAACTGTCGTCACTTCTTGGAAAATGTTTTTCATTTTCAGCAGTTCTCTGAGTGACTTTGATTTATTGTTGATTTATTAGTTGTCAGAAACTGATTCAATGTTTTTCAGACTAGATCTTATCATACGAATTTTGTATATAAACATACGGTCGACCTAAATGATTTTAGGTAAATGATATGAAAGCTGTTGAAACGTAGACTTTGGGAAGCCCGTCTCAATGCATGAAAGGCTCGCGGCCACACTCAGTGAAGACGGGAGTGAGTTCTATCGGATGGAATGTAATGGGCGCCAGGTAGAGTAATGCCTGCCTACTCAAGGTAAATGAACTGCTTACTCCTCTACCAGAGTAAGAGTTAACAAAAATCCCTCAAAATACAAGTCACAATAATTCATTACCAAAATAAAAATATATGTGCAGTGTTTGATACAATACGGATAAATATTTTCACCAAGGGGGTAGTCAGAAGGAAAACTCACTAATAAACACTAAATCATATGAAAACGAATCATCTAAGCTAACAATATAAACCGACCTAAGTCAATAACTACTTTACATAAACAATGGTTCCTGAAGGGAACACAGATCAATCATCCTATCACAAAATCCTGACCGAGCTAAGTCAATAACTACTTTACATAAACAAGGTTCCTGAAGGGAACACCGATCAATTATCCTATCACAAAATCCTGAAGGGATACACGAGCACCCTGGTTGGTACCCAACGCAACTTATGAAGTGCACCTCATTAGAATGGCTCACATTACACATAAAATTACCTTACAAAACAATATCACAAATTATCAAAAGAAAATACCAATAGTTTACAATATCAAAGCCAGTGCTACACACTGGTTACCTTCACAAACTACTCCAGAACGTAGATACCTCCAAGACAACAGGCAAGTGGATGCCAATCGATACCTCTAACTGGCAGGTTCGTGAGTACCTCTAACTGACAGGCATAGATAATTCAGCCAAGAAGACATGCCAGGCACGTGGAATAATTGACAGGTTACCTCCAATAACGTGGAATAACTGATAGGTTACCCCCAATAACGCCAGGTACATGGAAACTGTACTCAACACCTGTCACGTGGAACTCAGGTACACTCGATACGTGGAGATACACCCAGATACGTGGAGATACACCCAGATACGTGGACCCTAACAAAATACTATAAGAAACGGTTCATAAGCTATAAAGGATGTCTTAGTTACCTCTGTTGTTCGAGGGATAGGTTCAACCTCCAATTCAGTCGAGAATTTGTTCCAAATAATTCCAATAATATTCGCTACACAACAACCTATTAAAAGAAGATGGTAAGACAACTGGTTCAAGATAGAAAATGTACGCATACCTGGAGGTGCAAGATAGATTCCGTACGGACTCCATGTGGAAAAGTCTATATTTCCCAAAACATTCCAAAATACTTCACGCAGCTATGGAATGACATAACAGGGAACAACGACACTCGAAGATATAATCCCTCACAACGAGGATGAATCTAGATTCAAAATTCTCTTCCAAAATGTCCAAACCTTCCACAGGACCTCCGCACAAGGAACCTCGTATCACAAAATGTCCGCTCTGACAGTCGCACAGAAATTTCCGGATACTCAAAGTTCACAGAGCCTATCAGTTGTCATAGCGAAGAAGAAGATAAACACATCAAAACCAAAATAATATAAAGGAATCATTACGGTACTGATAATCTACGCAGTTTATACCAGAGGAGGGTCTCTATAAATCCATTTCTATAATTCTTCCACGATTTTGCGAAGTACTTTACTGAGGCCAAATAATAATGAACTAACCAAAAACGACAACACCACTAACCTCACAATTTTAAACAATAATAAACAAACCGTTTTCTGATGGAAAACAATTCAAAAAGGTAGGTAAACGAAGTGAATAATTACAACAATAAAGAAATTTAGAAAATGAACCATCCCAATAAATTTACTAACTAATAATTTCTGGAAAAAGATGGCAAAACTACATTTTATGATAAATTCCAAAATAATAACGTTACACTGTTCCTCTCAATTTTCTACTTCTCAGTTTTTCTTTTTTTGTAAATATAGAGGGATCACACTAAGAAATCCTGTGCTCTTGATTCAGAGCATGTTGGAAAAGTTTTTTGACTTCACAGTATCTCCAAGTTGAGGTATCTTTTTTGATGTTCTTTGATTTGAACATTAAGGAGACGTTAAGTTTCTCCAAAGGCTCTATCGCACTCACAAGGTTTTCATATATGCAATAATTTGCTTGAGGCTTTTGCGGCCATCTTTAACTTAACCTAAAGTCCCGAAAAACCATCAGAAGATTCATATATTCAGTTGCCTTTCTGAGAGTTAGGAGCCTTGCATGCCTCTCTGACGATGGCTCGCGAATGCTGCTCAAAACGTTGAACAGAAAAAATAAGCCTATTGAAAATAGCCCAAATAATATATCAAAGAGAAAATGCCGTCGGAAATTCTTACTCCCTATGGATCCATTCATAATTTCTATACAGAAAAATTCGCGTTGTATTTATGTGATACTCCTTTTTATTATTCCATCATATACAATAGATAAAATGAAGTATTTTGAACCCAAAACATTCCAACCAAATGAGAGTTTCTTCACTTATCGAGAACTAATTGTTGATTCTTTTATTTGACGTTGTTGTAATGTACCTATATTTGAGCGAATAAACTTGATAATTGAACGAAATAAATAGGTAAATATAGTTGTTCGAAATTATCTGCATTATTGACTAACTACATAATCTAGTTTCTACTTTCCTCTTCACCTTTCTAACTTTTGATTTTATTTTTTTTTATTTGATTGAGTTCTTTCATAAAGAGCCCTGACGACTATAGAAAGCTGTTACAGTTTTTTCAGTTTTTTTAAGAATTCCAAGTTCTTGTTCCGAAGATTTTGATTGACTTGGCGAGTTCACAAGTTTCTAGATAGTAGGTATAATATAAAATAAAGACGTTTCGTTTCGAAGCAAGAAAACATTATCTGATCATGTAAAATATTGAATTCTTACTATATAGCCCAATGTCCTTTGAATTTTTTCAGGTTTTATGAGCTTCCTCTCAATTTTCTCCATATCTGTTCCCACTCTTTTCCATCGAGAGTAAACTTTTTGAGATAGACTAACCACTCGAAAAACTAAACATTTGGATGCGCTGAAACGTGCTCCATGGGAAAAACGAACAATTTTATCCCTATCACGTAACAGCATTATTGAAACGACTTCATATCTTTTTCGCGAGATAACTTCATCACGTATCACTAATTCATTCCGATACAAAAACCAATAGGGGAGCGTACTTGATATTTAATGCATTCCCGCCGCAGTTCGGCATATCCCGTCAAGACCCGAAAAAACTAAACTACATCATTCTTCCAGAATCCCGATATATCCGGGCGTATAACTCACGTCCAGAGACGGCATTCCGGCAACGCCGATAAATTTTTTATACGCGGGCTGTACCGAATTTTATTCGGTCGTAAAATTTCAACTGCCATCCCTGCGTAAGCTTTTTCCCGCATTTATCATGGACTGCCATGTTCCCATGATGACGTATGACGTGTCGGAATGACAGCTTGTACAGTATATATGTCGGATGGAATTATATTTGAGTGCCCAGTTCGTATTTGAAAGTGGAACGTCTGTTTTATTCCTGTGTACTTTTATTTTCCCCTACATGCTTCGGTTTGATGTGATGCGTCCATATCTGTTTGTTTTTATGCCGTTTGAAATGGGTAATGTCGGTCGAGATTGGAGCACTAGAGGCAGTATTTTAGATTTGTTCGAGGCTATGTTTACAAATTCAGATCAGGTCAAAAAAAATCCAGATTGATTGGCGATTCGAAAGAATCATAAAACAGGGCGATTATCATCGCAAGTGAGCATATTTGAGGAGACTGAAACCCCAAACCATCTTTTTTCCGTATTTATCATGGACTGACATGTTCCTATGATGTATGACGTGTCGGAATGACAGCTTTTACAGGAAATATGTCGGATAGAATTATATTTGAGTGTCCAGTTTGAAAGTGGGACGTATGTTTTATTCCTGTGTTCATTTATTTTCCCTACATGCTTCGGTTTGATGTGATGCGTCCATATCTGTTTGTTTTTATGCCGTTTGAAATGGGTAATGTCGGTCGAGATTGGACCACTAGAGACAGTGTTTTCGATTTATTCGTGGTTATGTTCACAAATTCAAGTTGACTTCGAAGATTTGGAGCAACTGGCGATTTCAACGATACAGAAGTAATGTCTATTATTGTCATTACTCAGAGTTCATCGATTCCTGAGACGATCGTTATAAATATGAGATTTTAGATTTTCAGGATAGCTGTAGGACCTTAATATCTTATTTATGTTCCTTAGAGAGCCAGATCATCGGTTCAGTAGTTTCGAAGTTATTGTCACTAGAATATTTTCCTTATTTCAATAATAGCTCATCCGGTCGATATGATTTCGAATTTAAATTTTGAGGTAATAGTCTTATTGCTCCACCAAAGAACGAGCACTCAAAAGCTTCTGCTCGGGGCTTTTCTTGAATTGTTTTATCAAATTTTCTCTGTTCTACTCTATATATTATGACCACTAAATGTGGTTCATTTGGCTAGACTAGAGCATCGGACTAGTCATTGAAAGGATGGAATTCGTTCCCAGACTGAGAAAAAAATTCTGGGTAGTAATGGCCACTGTTCACGGCTTGGTCAATAATTAGCAGTTACCTATGTACCAAAGATGGTGTGAGAAAGCAGTATCAAAGTCTACAAAGAATACAAATCATTCTCCTAATTTGCAACAAGCTATCTGAACGGCTTCAAAGAAGTCTTAAGACCAAAGCACTTTGTCAAGTTTTCTCCAATTCAAATCCTAGAACAGAAACATAATATGAGGCCCTGTCTATTTGAAGCTACAACACTTCCAAACTGATGCAAAATCAGTTGATGAGTGTTCTAATTGAAAATGTTGTGATTTTGAACTGATGCGCATCACTTCCAACTGATGTTGCTTTCTGACAAAATCAATTCAATTTCCACAATCACTTCAGTTCATCATAACAATAACATAACATAGCATTTTGGTAAAAATTTACAATTTACTTCTAAACATAACAGAAAGTTATTATCCTTGGTTTTCATTGCTAGTTATGAATAATTCATATTACTTTTAGAATTTCCTTTCGAACTATCGTCAATATTAGGACTCTGATTTCCAACCTTATCGTTTTGTTGATTGTCATCCGAAAATGGCATGTTCTATTTGTCGAAATCACTTGTAACTTCAACTGAAGTAATTTTGGAAATTATTTTGTCAAAGCTAGGATTAGGTCCCACTGGTGAGTTATGAGAAGTCAGTTTGTGATGCAAAAGCGAATGCCGATATAAAAGGAATTTTTCCTAATGGCAACCCCGCTTTCTTTGGAAGGCACGCATTTCTCCTAAAATACAGGAAGGACTATAAGATTCCTGAATAGGAACCGAAGATATCCAACAGTCCGTGGTAATGGAGAAATTAGGAGTCGCTCCTGCGCGAGCGATAAGAAAAAGATCCGGTAGGATTCGCCGAAATTGGACTTTTATGGGGAAATATTACCTTCCAATTAAATTTCCGGGAAATGGGTGCATCGGATCGTTTGAAATGTCGGCGGATAAATTGAATTTCAATGGGAGGGCGGTGAACGGTTTCTTTTATTACGGGGAATATGGTCTTTTCTTCTATCCCTGTGGAAAATTATGAACCCCAATTCATTTCGAAAATAGAGAAACAGAATTTTCCGAACAAGCCAGGGGAGTTAATTGGAAAACACATATTTACATATTCAGTGAAATATCTAAATTTATTCATGGAGCGTTTTCACGATTTTTTCTTTCTGTTGTCCTACATAATAAGATATATTTTTCGATACATTGATGAATATACAGGGTGTGTTGATTTGTTTCCGACAAACTGATATGGATGATAGATCACATCATTTTAAGCAAAAAAGTTCCTATGAACATGGGTCCGGAAATGCTTCGTTTCCAAGATACAGGGTGTTAAGTTGAAAAGTAATTCGCGTTTTCTTCAATATCTTTCGTATTCCAAATGATTCCAATATTGCATGAAAGTTGGTATATAGGGTTTTTCTGAGGTGAGAAATTCAAATTTGTTTCTGATTTGGTTGTATCTTCTAGAGGGCGCCACTTGCAATCATTTCGTCCCTTTTAAAAAAACGTTGCAACTTTTTTGTGCTACTCTGTACGTCATTTTGGGCCAGAAAAATCGATTTCCCTGACTTTTTTAGTTAAAAAGGTACCTATACCTCATTTAAGTTGCTCGGAGCATCCGTTTCAGAGAAAAACGCGGGCAAAGCCAAATCCATATTATTGTAATCTTTAAATGGAAATAATTTCAAATTTAATATTTTTTAGATGTAACAATTAGAACAAAACAAAATGAATAAAAATTTTTTAAGAAGGTGTTCCAAATGTCCAAAATTGCATTGACTTAACTTAACTTTAATTCCCTGTATCTCGGAAACGAAGCATTTCCGGACCCATGTTCATAGGAACTTTTTTGCTTGAAATGATGTGATCTATCACTCATTTTAGTTTGTCGAAAACAAATCAGAACACCCTGTATAGTGTTCATCAATAATACGTATCCAATTAAATTTCCAGAAAGTGAGAAATCGGATCGTTCGAAATGTCGGCGTATAAATTGAATTTCAATGGAAGGGAGGTACACCGTTCCTTTTAATACGGGAAATATGGTCTTTTCTTCAGTTCCGGTGGGTGAATTATGAACCGCGATTCATTTCGAAGATAGAAAAACAGAATTTTCCGAACGAACAGGGGAGTTAATTGGATAAAACATATTTACATATTGAATTGAACATTCATACTTATTCATTGAGAATTACTACAAATTTCATCCATTGGACTTTCTTACACCAGAAGAAATTTCGTTCGTAATGAGAATTCAGCAGATAATAAACTCATTCTCCGGAGCTGTTCATGCATATCGCCCAAAGATTCTGCATGAAGGTTATGTCACCCACAGAATCCGCAGAAAGCTTTTTCTTATTTTTGGTCGTTGCTCATTTTAGCTCCAGAAAATGTCATTGAGAATTAGATCAGACATTGACGACTATTCAATCAAAAGACATTTCCATCGTTATTCAAATCGACCTACCCCAGCATTTTTCGGAAAATTCTACTTGTAAAAAAATACGCCCCAAGGGTTCAATCTATTCTTCATCACTGAATCAACATAGAAATTGGAAATAATGAGCAAGAAAACTACGTAATTTTAGACTTTTATGGCTCATTTAAATTACAGAAGTTTTTGTCATTCCGCTTGAGAATAAGAAACAATCACGAATATTCAATTACAAGATATTTATATAGAATTAAAAATTACCCTGTGTCTGATTTTTTTGAAAAACTTCTACTAATAAAAACCGCGAACTATTTTATGAAACCAGCTCTGCTTTCATCATCATAAAAATCGAAAATAATGAACAGAAAACTATGCACTTCTCGACTAAAATTGCTAATTTAAATTCCAGAAGATGTTGACATTCCGTCATTTTTCAGTGAACTTCTAGTCACGAAAAACTTTGTCAAAACTGTCTTATAACGCGGCTTGTCTCTATTAATGATTTACCATAACAAAAACATAAATTAGAAAAATGGCTTGTCCGTAAATAAATAAATAAATAAATAAATAATAATTGCCAAATATACAACGAAGCGCACTCGTTTTTTATACCAACTGTTGTGAAATATTCATCTTCACAGGCTAAATGCTTTTCCAATTTCCTGCATGCATCCTCAACGACCTCATCATATCAACCGCAGGCTCATCTGGACATGTCAGTCAATTCCGAATACGGACTAAATATTTACTCGGTTCACTCCCCCTTCATTTGAATATTTCCTAGGAAATCGAAGAGCATCATATTTTGAGCACTATTGGAGCTCAATGTGGATTCCTGAATGAAGAGAGGTAGGTATATACGACGTTAACTCAAATTTCAAAGAATACAATTGAAAGGAAATCCTTTAAATTTATTTCTAGGGATATACATACAGACAAATCGTTTCACACGAGCTTCTGTATTTTTCGAATCTGACCAGAAAATGATTCGCAACTTTTATGGTTATACTCTCTGGGGACCAATTCAAGGCTAAATAATACGACACAATATGTTAGCTCATGACCTAGAACATTGAAATGATCAACGAAATAATTAGTTCTGAATATCTTGACTGATGAGCTATGAGCCAAATTCAATTTTTGAGATTAAAGCATGCCATTGTTTCTTCGAAAGTTTCGGATTTTGAGCTCAGGGTTGATTCAAAAGGAATACGAGACAACAACGAGTTTTCAGAATCCTCAGGTTAGTGATTTCTTCAATTTAATTAACTCTGATATGAACAAAACCTTGACTCCGAGAACACATGACTAATTTTCTGCACTCTCTTACTTTATTCAGTTTAAAACACACTGAAAACATTTTAATATCTTGTTTAACTTCAATGACAACATTTTGTCGGAGTAACATTTATGTTTTGTCTTCTTTGATGCAGGAGATACATCCTAAAATGATTCGAGTTATTCTAGAACTGCAGAAAGACATACATACGGGGAAACATATGTGTTTACTGACGTTTCTCCTCTGCGTCTATTATCATGCGTTGATTTCTTGATGAATATTATTTTTTACTTCAACTAGTCATTTAAACTCTAGAGCTCATTTGAAGTTAAACTTCATCAGATACTTCAACTTCGTCTTCTTTCGATATACCAACTGAGTTAAGAGGATCCATTGGTAACACAAAAACTTCACTTGAACGGCAGGAAATGATGATGTCGCTGAAAACTGAAGTTCATCCACTCCCACTTGAAAACTACCAGAGAGATCTCCGCTCTTCCTGAACCCTCGTCTGTCAACTCAAAAACCATGGGCGAAATTCGCATCCTACAACAAAAAGGCGGTAATTTATAATCTCCTACCTCCGATAGAGTCGACATATCACTTCTGCGGGAGTGGCTGAAATCCGAGCCCTCTCCCGCGGTATTGAAATACTTCTTCTTGCGTTTTCACCCCTGCCTCGCTCAGCTAAGGTAGGTGAAAAATTCTAAAGGCATACTCGAAGTTTTCTCCCGAATATTTCTCTCCGACGTAGCTGGGTAGATTACGGAGTAAGGTTTCGGTCTAGATGGCACTTCAACGAAGATTTAATTAAACCTGTTGCAATATTTATACCGAGTTACGTTGTCGCGGTGGAGAGGGCTGCAAAATTTTTTTTCCGATCGAAGCAGAGTTTTCGGTTTGTACGAGGCAACTACTTCGGAAAAGCATGATTTTTATATTAGTCTTCGTGAACTTATCGGTAGCATAGATTTATTATTCCGTCCAAACGTTTGAAAGAAAGTTACAATTGATGAACATAGATAATTTGAAGTCACATGTCATATCATCAGTTCTGGTCGAGTTCTGGTATTTACCTTTAATCCTCAAAAGGGCCATTGTTATTCCTATTCCTAACAATGACGATATACAGGGTGTCCCATTACTCGATGTCAACCCGGAACCGGGTGAGAAGGCAAGTAATGCTGGTTGTCAGAAAAATATAAAAAAAAATCTAAGTTGCATGATTTCAAAATAATGCGCATTTAAAAAAACAAGCAAAATTCCACTCCCTGTGACAGTCTTTTCGCTCCTGTTGCCACAAATATCAACTTTTTCCAACTTTTTTCTTTGCTGTGTAACCTTGAATAATGCTTGTCTAAACTGTAATCAAAATTTTGATACCAGCTGCTCTAGGTTTCATAAAAATAGGGCTCACTTCTCAGAACGTCTGATCCATCTTCCGGGAAAAAATGTTATCAGAAAAAAAATTTCCAGCGAGAATAATTTTTCCAGAAAAAATTTTTCCGGAGAAATTCCTCTGAAATTTTTTTTTTCTGGTAACATTTTTTCCCGGAAGATGGATCGGACGTTCTGGTCCAATCTCGTGGCCGGCCCGTTCACCGGACTTGAATCCATTGGTCTTTATTACTGGGAAGAAGTTAACGAAAAAGTGTATTCAAAGGCAATCGAAAATAAATTTGAACTACGGCAGCTACAATTAAACAAGTATTACACCATTTTGGAATCCTTACTAAATGCGCCAACTTTTGAAAAAACATGCCAAACCTACGTAGTACATTTTTTTTCAATACAGTCAGTTGAAACTAGGCAATTGTTTATTTTGATTTTTTTTCTGATAAGTAAGCCCTATTTTTATGAAACCCAGAGCAGCTGGTGTCCAAATTTTTATTACAGTTTAGACAAGCATTATTCAAGGTTACAGCAAAGAAAAAAGTTGAAAAAAGTTGATATTTGTGGCAGCGAAAAGCGAAAAGACTGTCACAGGGTGTGGAATTTTGCGTGTTTTTTTAAATGCGCATTATTTTAAAATCATGCAACTTAGATTTTTTTATATTTTTCTGACAACCAGCATTACTTGCCTTTTCACCCGGTTCCGGGTTGACGTCGAGTAATGGGACACCCTGTATATGCAATTTTAAATTCCCTTCAATTTCCCTTTTGAGTACATTTTCCAAAGTCTTCGAAAGAATCGCATTTAATTGGTTTGCGGTCTGGTCGTTTAACCCAAATAGCAGCGATTTGCCTTGTTGAATATGTTTACATATGTCTCGATAAGGGCTTTCATGTGGCAGTGCAATTCTTTCATCTCTCTCGAGCATTTGATAGTCTATCTTTTCAGTTTATTCTGGACAAATTTTACTACCTTGGTTTTCAGGTGTGTTCTTAGACGGGCTTTGTAGCTATCTGGAAGGTAGATCCATGCGAGTCAAGCTTGAAAATTCATTGTCTGCAGAATATATTGTCAACTTTGGTGTACCACAGGGTTTTATCTTTGGGCCACTTCTATTTCTACTCTTTATCAATGATCTCCCTGTGAATCTACGGATGTTTTTCGACCTGCTGGCCCATCGGGATACTTCTCTAACAAAATATTTATTGACGCCATTTGCAAATGATGCTTCGGTGGTTGTGAGAGCTTCATCGTTTGAGGAGCTACAAGTGCTTTGTTGTGATCTTGTGAGTTGCTTCATGGACTGGTGTCATGAGAACCAAATGATGATGACAAAATTGAGTGCAAAATTTCTTGGCATCTACTTGGACAGTGGATTGAGGTGGTCCACTCACATCGATTCATCGTAAGGCAGGCTCAACAGTTCTTATTTTGCAATAAGTATAGGGTAATAGGTCTACTTATTCCTCCAGAAGCTCCAAAAATCACTATGATAGTTTGGTCTACAGTTATTTGTCTTATAATGTTCTTCTCTGGGAAAATTCTTCTGATGTTGCCAGGGCTTTTATTTATCAGAAGCGAATTTTGCGTATGATATATCTACAATGTACCTCCGCGCCAGTCATGCAGACAGTTGTTTGTAGAAAGTGGTATACTAATCTTGTCTTTCATCTTTATTTTCAAATGTCTTTTGTGTGTAAAAAAAATGAACTGAGCATGATTAAACTATCACCATTCATGAATATAATACTAGAAATGAGGCATTGCTACATTTCCCTAAACGTAGGACTGCTTAATTTGAAATGTCTCCTTATTACCAGTCCATAAAACTTTATTATCATCTGTCTTATAGCTTTAAAAATCTCAGTTATAACGAGTTCAAGAGAAACATTAAGAAATCATTGTTGAAAAAATGCTACTGTACTGTAAATCAATACTTAAATGATTGTAAAGAAACTTAATTTATATTGTTATTTCAACTTGTCCTAGGCATGTATATACAGGTTTGGAAATTCACATCTGAAATATACGATATACAATGCATCAGACAGAGAATTCTTCCCTCCAGTTGCACAGATGAATAGTCGAGACAATCACGTGCTGTAACACATTGAATTCCGTTGTCTTACTTCAATATTCTACTCTTGTCTCTCTCTTATCGTTTAGAGGAGCGTAATTCTTTAGTATGTTAGGCAACAGTAAATACTTGATTCGAGTATTAAGGGCAGCCTGACAAATTAACATGTAATGCAGGTTCCCTACCATACTGCAATAAGAGAGAGACAAGACTAGATTATTGCAGTAAGACAGTTGAATTCATTCAGTTATCGCACTTAATTATGTCGCCTATTCGTCTGTGCAACTGGAGGGAAAAATTCTCTGTCTGATGTATTGTATATCGTATGTTTTCAATGTGAATTTCCAAATCTGTAGATGTCCGAAAGGATCAATAAAATTATTATGTATTATTTTTCTGTGACGGAAAAAAATTTGACATTTATATTCTTGACAGATCACAATATATCTTTCTACGAAATTACTTTTTTTCCTGTCGAAAAAATGAGTCTCTATGTATCCGAAAAAAAGTAGGTACTCACTTTTGTTCCGTGGAAAAAAGTTATTTCAAGAAAAGTTAGATTTCTTTCACTATTGAATGGTCATTATTCCTCTCACAGTAAAAAATAGTGTATTATATACGGAAAAAATATTAGATTTTAGCTCTCGGGAGACAACATAATCTCGAGCTGAAATCTTATACTTTTTCCCTTGTATAATAAATAACTATTATTATATTTTAAATTGAGTTTTCGCTAATAGTTCCCCGATTATTTGATCGTTTATTCTGACAAAACCTATTACTATCAATTCAAAGTGACAATTTCAAGTTGGTCCCTTCATTTTTTCTCCTAAAACTTTTCGTATTTTAATGGGGGTAAAGTTGTTCGCGTCCGTGATATAATTTCACACGTGCCTCCTGGGTAATGCTGAATGAACAACAATAATAATGAATACCAGACTGTCTCCGGATCTCCTGATGAACGCACTGCCATTTCAACGAACATATATTGGAAGACTCCTGATCAATGCAAGACACACAACAGACGAATAATCAGCTCAAGAGGTAGAATTGGACTATTATTCTTAGAATATGGCAATGTGTAACTTCATACGAATATATATATATATATATATATATATATATATATCAATTCAGATAATTTTACATTAGCGGGGGTAGTTGCAATCCGAGCCCTCTTTCGCGGTATTGAAATACTTCTTCTTGCCTTTCCCTTGCCTCCCTCGCTAAGGGTAGGCAGGTGGATAATTCTAAAAGCATACTCGAAATTTTCTTCCGAATATTTCTCTCCGACGGAGCTGGATATATTACGGAGTAAGGTTTCGGTCTAAATGGTACTCCAACGAAGATTTAATTAAACCTGTTGCAATATTTATACCGAGCTACGTTGACGGGGTGGATAGGTCTGCAAAATTATTTTTCCGATCGAAACAGAGTTTTCAGTCTGTTCGTGCAACCATGATTTGTATATTAGTCTTCGTGAACTTATTGAAGGTCGCGAGGCTTTTATCATTCCGTCCCAACGTCTAAAAGGAAAGTTACAATTTTTAAATTTTGATGAGCTTAGATATAATTTAAGGCCACAGGTTTTATTTCAAATGGAAGTTCCACTAATAGCATTCTGAAAATTTATTCTGTCAAAACCTTTCATTATCAACACAGATAATCCCATTTCTCGCTCAGCGAAGGAAGGTGAAAAATTTTAAAGGCATACTCGAAGTTTTTTCCCGAATATTTCTTTTCGACGGAGCTGGGCAGATTAAGGAGTAAGGTTTCGGTATAGATGGTACTTAAACGAAGATTTAATTAAACCTGTTGCAATATTTATACCGAGCTACAATGTCGCAGTGGTGAGGACTACAATATTGTTTTTTCGAGCCGAGTCAGAGTTTTCGGTTGGTTCGAGGCAATTACTGCGAAAAAACATGATATTTATTAGACTTGGTGAACTTATTGAACTTCTCATGGCTTTATCATTCCATCCAAAAGTCTGAAAGGAATGTTGTTTTTGAATTTTGACGAGAATAGATATTTTAAGGCCAAAGATTTGATTTCAAATTGAGTTCTTACCGATATTATTACTGATTATTCGATCTTTTTTTTGCCAATACCTCTTACTAATAATATATATAGTACATTTCCTTCTGAGGTAATGGCTGCAGATTACGGAGTATGGTTTCGGTCTAGATGGTACTCAAACGAAGATTCAATTAAACCTGTTGCAATATTTATACCTAAGAGGAACGATGTTTCAGTGATGAGGACTACAATATTATTTTTCCGGTACGAGGCAACTACTTCGGAAAATCATGATTTTTATATTAGTCTTCGTGAACTTATCAAAGGTCGCATATATTTATTATTTCGTCCAAACGTCTGAAAGGAAAGTTACAATTTGTGAATTTAGATGAATAAGATAATTTGAGGCCACAGATCATATTTCAACATGAGTTTTCACTAATGGTAGTCTGATAATTTGATCTTTTTCTGACAAAACCTAGTACAGATAATATTACTTCTTCGGGAGCGGGCAATCCGAGCCCTTTTCGGTGGTATTGAAATATTTCTTCTTGCTCTGCCTCGCTCAGGGAAGGTAGGTGAAAAATTATAAAGGCGTACTCGAAGTTTTTTCCCGAATATTTCTCTGCGACGAAGCTGGGTAGATTACGGAGTAGGGTTCCGGTCTAGATGGTACATCAACGAAGATTTAATTAAACCTGTTGCAATATTTATACCGAGCTACGTTGTCGCGGTAGTGACGACTACGAAATTGTTTTTCCGGTCGAGGCGAAGTTTTTGGTGTGCAACTACTTCGGACGAACATGATTTTTATATTAATCTTCGGGATCTTATTGAAGGTCACAAGGCTTTATCATTCCGTCCGAACGTCTGAAAAGAACGTTATAATTTTTGAGTTTTGATGAGCGTAGATATAATTTAAGGTCACAGCTTTTATTTCAAATGGAAGTTCCACTAATAGCATTCTGATTATTTGAATTTTCATTCTGCCAAAACCTTTCATTATCAACACAGATAATCTCATTTCTTTCGGAGTGGCTGCAATCCGAGCCCTCTTACCGGAATTGATATTTTTCTTCTTACGTTTCCATCCCTGCCTCGCTCAGCGAAGGCATCAGGTGAAAATTTTCAAAAGAATACTCGAAGTTTTTTCCTGAATATTTCTCTCCGACGGAGCAGGGCAGATTAAGGAGTAAGGTTTCGTTATAGATGGTACTTAAACGAAGATTTAATTAAACCTGTTGCAAAATTTATACCGAGCTATGATGTCGCAGTGGTGAGGACTACAATATTGTTTTTCCGGCCGATTCAGATTATTTGGTTGGTTTGAGGCGTACTACTTAGGAAAAACATGATTTTTATCAGACTTGGTGAACTTATTGAACTTCTCATGGCTTTATCATTCATCATATTTTTGAATTTTGACGAGTATAGATATTTTAAGGCCACAGGTTTTATTTCAAATTGAGTTTTTACCGATATTATTACTGATTATTCGATCTGCCAATGCCTTTTACTGATAATAGATATAGTAAATTTTTCTTCTGAGGGAATGGCTGCAATCCGAGCCCCCTTTCCCGGTATTGAAATACTTCTTGACTTTCCACCCCTGCCTCGCTCAGGGTAGGTAGGTGGAAAATTCTAAACGCATACTCGAAGTTTTCTCCCGAATATTTCTCTCCTACGGAGCTAGGTAGATTTCACGAAGTCGCAAGGTGTTAAATCACAAGATCTCGGTGGCCAATTGTGATCACCTCTTCGAGAGATAACACGACCCGGAAACTTTTCCCGCAAAAGATCAATGGTTACGTTGCTTGTGTGGCACGAAGCACCGTCTTGTTGAATGTAAACGTTGTCCAGATCAGTACTTTCCAATTTCGGCCATAAAAAATCATTGATCATCTCTCGATAGCGCAATCCATTCAGGAGGCGCCTAGAGCTTATCGTTTGTTTACTTGGATAGTCGCTAAGCGACCAGATAGGATCATGCAAGTAGTGCGGCACATCGCGTACATTGCAAAATGTTCGTTTTACTGAGCTACTAGTTAGATGAATCGCTAGGCTCTAGGCGTTAAGCCAGCCTCCTGCCTATGCGGACGTAGCCTTACTGTTGCTACAGCCTCATTTTCCGAAAAGTAAGGTTCAATGACTCCGCCGGACCATAAACCGCACCAAACAGTCACACGTTGAGGATAGAGAGGCTTTCCAACAATAACTCTTGAGTTTTCCTAGCCCCAGATGCGACAATTTTGCTTGTTGACGAAGCCTCCGATGTGGAAATGGGCCTCATCACCCAAGATAATTTTTCGATGGAATTCCGGATCATTTTCATGCATTTCAACGACCCAATCAGCAAAGACACGACGTTGTTGATGATCGGCCGGCTTGAGTTCTTGTGTTAACTGAACTTTTTAAGCCTTAAGACCCAAATCTTTATGCAAACTACGGTGTAATGACGTTTGTGGAATGACTTATTCCGAAGAACTACGAGGAATGGACAAACCTGGGTTTTCTTCAACACTTTCGGCGGCAGCAGCAAAATTTTCGGCTGTTCTCGAGCGACGTGCACGGGTTTTATTCTTCACATCATTAATTTGACCCAACAGCTCGAATTTTTCCACCAATTTCTTCATTGCGGTCCGATAATGTGCTTCTCGACGACCCAAAAATGTTCGAGTTTTACGTACCGTCTCTGCCACATTTTCACCATTTTTATAGTGAATTTTAATGATTTCAATACGTTCTTGAAGCGTGTATAGTTCCAAAAAATGTCAAAAAATGACAGCTTCCAATGTGACATCTACCGAAATAGCGGGCTATTCAAAATAACACCTCTTTTTGGAAAACCCTTTGTTTTGAAGAACTTTTTTTATTGACAATAGTCTCTCATATTTCTAAAAAGGCAATGAACAATGAACCGAGTCGTGTTTTGCGCCATGTATAATTTTCTAGGATTTTGTTCCGTTATGGTATAGCGTTCGTAAACTATATGTGTTTCTCAATTTTATAAACTGGTAAATACGCCACTTTAAAAAATAGAGCTTTTAGTCAATCTTTATTCAAAATGGAATATATCATATTTCACATTTTGCGCCCCTAGGTCGTTTGCGCCCGTGGCAAATGCCTCCCTCGCCCACGGTCCGGCTCTGGTCGTCGCGGTAGTGAGGACCACAAAATTGTTTTTCCGGTCGAGGCAAAGTTTTTGGTGTGTTCGAGGTAACTACTTCGAATGAATATGATTTTTATATAAGTCTTCGTTAACTTACAGAAAGTAGCATGGCTTCATCGTTGCGTTCAAACGATTTATAGGAAAGTTACAATTCATGAATTTGATGAACATAGATCATTTGAGGCCACAGATCATATTTCAAATTTGGTTTTCACTAATGGTAGTCTGATAATTTGATCTTTTTTCTGACATAACCTATTACAGATAATATAACTTCTTCTGGAGTGGCTGCAATCCGAGCTCTTTTCCGTGGTATTGAAATACTTCTTCTTGCCTTTCCATCCCTGCCTCGCTCAGAGAAGGTAGGTGAAAAATTTTAAAGGCATACTCGAAATTTTCTCTCGAATATTTCTCTCCGCAGAGCTGGGTAGATTACGGAGTAAGGTTTCGGTTTAGATGGTACTTCAACGAAGATTTAATTAAATCTTTTGCAATATTTATACCGCGCTCGGTTGTCGCGGTAGTGAGGACTACATAATTGTTTTTCCGGTCGAGGCAAAGTTTTTGGTGTGTTCGAGGCAACTTTTCGAACGAACATGATTTTTATTTTAGTCTTCGTGAACTTAAGGAAAGTCGCATTGCTTCATCATTGCGTTCAAACGACTGAAGGGAAAGTTCCATTTTTTTAATTTTGATGAACTTGAGGCTACAGATCATATTTCAAATCGAGTTATTACTAATAGTATTCTGATTATTTGATTTTTTTTCTGACATTACCTATTACAGTTAATAATAATTCTCCGGGAATGGCTGCAATCTGAGCCGTTCTCCTTGGTATTGAAATACTTATTCCTGGCTTTCCTTCCCTGCTCGCTCAGGGAAAGTACATGGAATTCTTAGCTAAAGAATTATAAAATCAAATAATCTGTTGAAACTTAAATTCAGTCTGGCGGTGAATTACAATTTAGTTAACTGAATCGTTAACCAAATCTGATTCACTTGGGATAGCCAAATTGAGGAAAAATTACGAACTGTGAAAAAATCAAGAAAAAATTACTTCAAGGAAATATGGGTAAAATAATTTTGTTGTATTGAATGAGCACAGACCTAGCACAACTTGAGTTATTTCGTCCATGAATATGTGGTGGATTGATCATACCAAGAAGATGAATTGAAGAAATCACATTCTTCATTGCAATTCTCATTAAGAACAAATATATTGGGTATGCTAAAGACTCGAACAACAAAGAAATGATGCGAACTTTCAGAGAAACATAACAAATATTACTGAATAATTATGTTCACTAAACACCCGATAAATATTACAGAGAAACTGAAGCTCACATATTATGTATGTTTTCGATTATTTTTTCATTTTCTATTAATCAGATTCCTGTGTTTTGAAAGGATTCAGAGAAATAATACAACCATTTCCACAAAAACATTTTCAGCGAAAAACTCACATTTTCAAATCCCAATATTGTTTCAACAAAAGGAGAATGCCCGAGGAAAAAAACGATAGCCTTAATAATACACTCTATAGGAGCGAGGCTATTTCGGTACCTTCCATATTCATCCACAAAATCAGAGCAGCAGTCCACATCAATGTAACAACCACTTCCAGAGCAAAATTCGCCCTGCAGCGAAAAAACATTTTCCTATCCCCAATTTCTTTCTTACAAAAACACCGCTGAGGATGAAGAAATAATAATGGCCTCAGATGAAAGAGAAAGGCCTAGGTGAACGCAGGGCGGCATCAGTTAGATACTAAATATTAGAGATATGAAGGTAATTTTATGATTTGAATAAAATTGATCAACTGTTCTATACTTGCAACTTTTTGAGTATTAACGAGGTAATAAATTGGACGCATATTTGTCACTCTACTTTCGTTTTTATATTTTCTCTCAAATAAACCGATTTTTTGGTTGAATCAAAACCATGAATATCAGTTCATATAAAATTCTTGATTGAAATGAATTCTCATTTCACATAAGATACATATTTAACATAATATAGAGTAAATCCCTATTGTTTTGGATGTAACATAATTCATATAACTTCTGAATACTTTATAAAATAGTAGAAATAATGGAATGAAATTGTTCAGCTTCATCAGTTTCATATACGTTAAACCCACCCTTCATTTTGAGGTCGACGAAAATAATTAGTCAACTATAGTTAATGATAGCGATTAACGGTCGAGATATTTAAACGCATGAGTGAGTCGAGCGCGCTGATAGTTCTGAACAATTAATCGCTAGATGAAAGAACGAGTTGCTTAAAATATTATGAATCATTATGAATTGAGTGTGAGTTCTCTATCGAAATTAATTTTTATCTTGAATTGGAGATACAATTTACTGAATATACATTTCCATTTCGCACTGGAGCTGTTATGGTGGCCATATACGCTACGAGAAATCGTTACGATCAGACTGTACAGTTCGAACGGTGCAGTTTATCGTAGCTGGCATACAAGCTATACACGCTACGAGAAATCGTTGCGATTAGACGGTACAAGAAGCGACGCCCCGCATACGTGTAGTGATGGCGTCGACGGACGACGGTTTAGCAATTATTGGATTAATATTCGCCCTGAAGGAACAAAAAGTGAAGCGGAAAAACGTAACATCTGGTGTAAAGAATGGCTAATGGAAAGAAGAGACCATTCTCATGTGAATTTTTTGGCAGAATTAAAGCTGTTTCCAAAAGACTGGCATAATTTTCTAAGAATGGATCACGATACGTACTTACATCTACCAAAATCAACCAACTGAACACGAAAACGGAAACACAAGCGCATACACGTTTCGATCAGTCGGCACAGTTCGTCCGATTCCGATAAATCAATTGAAATTTTGGTACTGTTCCGTTCGACTGTACAGTCTCAACAAATCGTTCGAAACTGCACAGTTTTATCACATACATGTAGCAATTTATCGGCACCGTTCGAACTGTACAGTCTGATCGTAACGATTTCTCGTAGCGTATATGGCCACCATAAGGTTTTGAATCAATTAGAGCATCACTGAGCTGCTGCAAATTTTCAGGAGTTGGTACGCGAGATCGAATTTTCTTCCCACCTGCGGTTGATGCGGTCAGGCATTATAAAGCAATAGCACGAAATTGTCTCCAATGAACAGTGTGCATACCGAACAACACGTCGAGCTGAAACTTTTCTTGTTTTATGTTTTCACTCAGTTTTCAGTTTATTTTCATAACATTCGGATTTAAGGTTAAATCTGTGAAATTACTTTCATAGCCATAGCGAAATTGTGGAGTGTAATGTTGCTCTGAAAACCCTGTATCTTTAAAAAAATTGAGCTATTGTTATCAATGAAGGCTTAAATTGTCAAGAGAAGATGTGTCTTGATGATGAAATAAGAAATCACACGGTGGAACAACTGGAACACACCAGGGGTGGTTCTGAAGTTAGGGTAAAAAACAGATTTTCTTTCACCCTGTATAAAATGACATACGCCAAGTTTTCTTGAAATTCAACACTGGTGATTGATGGAGGATGAACATACCAACAATTGAAAAAAAATTCTATCGAATCGGATTCGAAATAAAATATTTATGAATCAACATACTTTATCGATTTTTTGAATGGTCGATTATTTTGCCGTTGAGTGTATTTCATGAGTTGAGTGTAGACGGTAATAAACAATCTGCCAATACTTGAAAAATGCGTCATTTCCTTTCGAAAATAACTGTTAGAGAAAAGCGTGTTAGCAGGAAGAATCCCATCTCTAGTCAATATGTGAATCAGCCAGCCGACATCTCGACAGAGCAAGAGGGTCCTTCGCAACGTGCTCCTTTTGATAATGGAAGTATTTACATGAACGGTACGCTCTCGACTCCTTCGGGCCATCTGCATGGCTAAGGCGTCGCTTGTCGTCCGCCCATGTAAGCGAATGGCGACATTTGGACGCCTGATTTATCTCCCGTCGATCAGGGCCGGATCAGGATAGATACGGGGGGATTGGGGTCAATATTGCGGGGTTTTTGGATCGTTGGGAAATGCATGAGTTTGGGAATTGGGTTGATCCTGAATTATTCTATTTCTTAAAAAGCATGTCAGTATTTTTCGATTGCGAAGGGCTATGGGAAGATATATTGAAATATCTGATGAGTAATGGGGCCCACTCACTAGGAAGGAAGAATGCGCAGTTAAGTCTCTGCACGTTTGCTGTAAAGCAAACGTGTGCATTCATATTTCCCACACACATACACTTTTGCGTGTTGGTTTGGATGTGCGACAAGCGTGAGATGACGTCGAAAAAGACCTGATGTTAATGGCAGTGGCGTGTGTTGTTATTAAGGCAAAAAAGTCCAATGTATAAATATCTAACCCGACACTGTGTTGCTAAACATATGAAACGTGCAGAGACTTGTTGCCCATACACGGTCGTTTTTGGTCATTCTTCCACGTACGGTGAAGAATGCACACGCCACACGACGGAGATGATTGCGCATTCCAAATTTACGCCATACACACACTGTTTTAACTGTACCCCGTACAACGCGCATTCAAGTCTTCGCGCTTCCCTCTTAGTGAGTGGGCCTTTTAAGGTGACTGATGACAAACTCACGTTATTCATTCGTAAATATTATGGAAAATTTATGCCACACGTTTTGAGGAGGTCTGCAGTGGTATCGATCACTCGAAGAGAAACTTTTGTTGTGATTAATTTAGTAAAATGCAGGTTTAGTTACGTTTTTTGAACTCCTTTGTATACCAGGGGCCCGATTCTTGAAAAATCTCTCATGCGAGAATTGCATTTCTCTCTCAGTGACCAAGAGAATCTGTATTCTCGAATTCTCTCCCGACCGAGAACGAGTTCTCTACTACTAACTGGTAAGAGAGATGACTATTTCCATAGGAGAGAATCACAGAATGGAGCAACCTTAGCCAAAGGGAGCAACTATTCTGTGTCTAGTGTGAAGTGTGACTGAAATTATTCGAATTATGCGTGAGAGAAGTGAGATGACATCTCGTATACGAATAGTCGAACGAGAGTTGTCATCTCTACGAAGTTCAAGAATCGAGCCCCTGACATGTAATTCAACTCTCATTTAAAGTGACATATTCTACCTATAACAATTGACAAATGACTATTATGATAATTCGTAATTCTTAAATCAAAACAGTTTGATTTGGGCAACCATCATGGTATCCTTATAATTGAAACATAATATCAAGGATATTTTATTTGAGTGATTATTTATAACCTAAATGGAATTAACGACTAGAATGAAATCTATCGTGCTGATTAATGATGGATTTCAAATTAGGTCGGGAAGTTCTGTTTTTAATTCATTTTTATACATTTTCATTCAACTGAATATTATGATAATTTGTTATTTTCAATCTAAAATCAAAGATTAATTCATTGCAGAGGAAAATCAGAAAACATTCATCCCAGCAATTATTTGGTTATCATCATATAAGTACTTATTTTATTTAAAAATATATAATTGGAAATTTCTGTGCAAAGTATTGAAGAACTGTTGGTCTGAAGAAAGTTTCACAGTGAATGGTATGGGACATAATATCTACAAAACCAATTGAAAATTTTTCTGAAATGCTGGCGAAATTGAGAGAATTTATTACTTTATGAGCATTTGTTGATAATAATAATAACTTAAATAATTTTTCAGATAAGCGCGGCAAACTACCCAGTCCTGTGGAGAAAATATGTACTTCTAAGGTAAATATTCTTATTGATGAGATTGAATAATTTCGTAAATTGAGGCAGTACGTTTTCGATTCAAATTCATAGACCATCTTCGAAGTCACTGCAACGTCTAGCATTTATTTCTCGACTCAAAGACCATTCTCATCTTGAATAACGGAAACTCTGAGAAATCATGAGCCTTTATTCAGCCCCGAAGAATTTTAATCGATGTTCGAAACCAGTGAAAAACTCACCATCTTCATATACACGTGAATGACAGTAGATATAGGTACCTTCTAAAAATGAATAAATTGTTTATGTTTCTTATATACCTAATTGAACAAATACATAATTCTGAACGCAAGAAGTAGAAACAAAATTGAGCGAAGAACCCAAACAGTTTAGAATGCTTTAGTTTTCTTTAATCGCTTTCGTTCATCATCATTATATAAATGTACCAACTGCCGAGTAGCGAGTTACAAAATGGCGAATGCGCTTGCATCCCAAGATATTTTTTCTTATTTATTCAAACAAGAGAAAACCTCAACATCTGTTTATCTGGCATCCATTAAAACAGAATAGATTTTGCCGATTCAATCCAAATCTAGATGGCAAATTGGTCCTTGTTTGAAGGCACCAGTTCAACAGAAACATTCTTAGCCTATAATTAAAGTAATTCTACCAATATTTTATGGAATTCTCTTCCCTACCATATCTTAATATTCGACGAAACCAGACCTTGAAACTGATTCATTTATCAATGAATATATTATAATTTCATAATGTTGACACTTATTATGAAGGTATTGACAACGAATAATTACCACAGAAAATGTTTTTTTTCTGAGTCAAGTTAGGAAAAACCAATACTTTTATAAGCATTAAAAAGAACTCCGTTTTATGTCGGGTTCTGCATGGGAATCAATTCTGAATAAAAGTAATTTTTCTGAATTGGAGCAAAGAAACAAAAATATCGATTAAAAGTTCATAGAGTGGAAAATTTATGTAACGAAGTTATTCCTGAGGTAAACTTTTAAAATATTTGCTTTGATCGAAAGGGTTTCTTTGAGAACTGTGGTGATATTTCGATTCAGAGAGGTTTAGCAATTTCCATCATGACCTCACAACAAAACATTGGTGATTCTACGATGCTGTTCACACAGATCGGAAAAACAGGATTAATAATGATAATACAAAATGATCAATGAAACGATATATTATGTCATAGAGGCTTATGAATAAGAAACTTTCAATCATTATAAATACCATAACCAGAGGAAACTCGTGAAATGTTCATGATTAAATTAATTTTAAGGGTAATTCATCTCATCATTTAATTGGTTTCATTTGAAACTGCTATCTTGAAAAGTTCTTAAACACACTCGAAATTTTATTCTAGATAAAAGGATACCCTAACTTCGATGTTTTAATTGACAGAAGTTCATACCGAACTTTGTATATCGCAACTTCGAATACAAATAATTAAATATTGTTTGACAAATACTTCTCTAAATAGTTTCACCGGAAGCCCTAGTATATTCCCCTTAAACCCCCAAAACTCTCATCAACTCCCTAATATACCCCACGTATAACGTACTCCTCAATTTACCCCGCCATATTTTACTAACGCAAATCTACCCCAAAGCATTCAACGACCCCAATAACTCCCGGCGACAGAATTACGCACCCCCAACGACAATGCCAACCCCTCCTCCAACCCTGGACCGAATTAATTACCCACCCCCCGATCGGATGATAAGTGCGTCCGGCGAATCTAATTAGCCGAAACATAGAACAAGTTGTGACCGGTTCGCCTTCTGTGCGTGTTTGTTCCGGCCGTGCAACGGTTAAGGAGAAAACGATGGAGTTTAGGTTGGGGGTAAAATGGCCCGGCAATTTGCGACAAGGGGTTGGAAATAGGAAGGTTGCTTTTGGGACGCGGGATGGTTTGGCTGGATTCTGTTAGCATCAATGTGTTAGTGAGGGGATTATGGAGGATTTATTCACTCAAGTGTGTCAAGGGAATGAAGAGAAGTGATAAGGAGGATAATAAGGCAAGATGAAAAGTGTTCGTTGATAAATATAAAATTTTCAGTAGTAATATCCCTAGGACATTGATAATAGACGAGATAATTTTATGACAATCGAAAGCTCATTACTTGGTAACAGCCCGAAGCCGAAGGCTGAGGGCTGTTACCAAGGAATGAGCTTGAGATATTTGTCATAAAATTATGAGGCATTTGTCAATGTCCGAGGGATATTCGGAACATAGACATAGAAAAGGATGGACAGGGCGTCACGTGACTTTTACTCTACGTTTCGTGATCCCAACATAAGAGAGAGAGATACTGTGAAGGATGGAGTAATATTAGTGTGGTGCATAGACTAAACTAAAGTAATATTACTCCATCCTTCACAGTATCTCTCTCTCATAATGTTGAAAAACTGACAGAACATAAAAATATCTAATGCGATTCAATGTTTTTATTATATGTTCTGTGCTTCGCACTAATATTACTCTATCCTATTCTGAAGTCAATGTTCTCTCTCACACGTCCTGTCCATTCATTTATAAGTCTATGATTCGGAAGAAAATTTTTTGACAAAAAACTGTATAACTCAGCACAACAAAACATTTATTTATTTATTTATTAAAAGTACAATTAGTGAAAGTGCAATTACTAAAATTTAACGTAACATTAGATTCGTTGCTGTTCTCTACATTAGAACTATTACCACGCATAATATTTATGATCTTGTTGTGGTGTTCTTGATCGAGGTTCAGGTATGGTTTAATGGAATTTTGATTGCTATGACCAGTAATTTTCAGCAATTGCTGTTCTTCCACACCACTTTTTGCCAATTGGCTAACAGCAGTTGATCTATTGGAATGATTTGTGATCTTTTTGTCCTTTATGTTCAAGCCAATTGCTTCGGCAGCAGATTTAGTCCATCCATTTATGGTATTTCCTCAACAGGTACATTATCGTACCATTTGTCATTTTGATTTTTCCAATGTCTATTTGGTTTTAAGAATAGTCGTGGCGAGGTAATATTTTCACCTCGTTTTGATATAAGTTTATGAAAAAGACGTACAGGGCAGCTTCTCTCTTACTATTGGAAACCAACCATTTACTACTTGTGCAACTTTTAGAACCACCTTGGCACGTTTTACTAAATACTGGATTGTATTCAATGCGATTTGTTGGAGAGCCATCGTTATTTTTTTCGACTTGAAAAAAATCCAACTGCCTCTCCTCCCTCTCCACGCTAATTCGACTGCAGCAATATGGTAAAATTTAAGCATAAGGCCTTCAGGAGTATTTTCATCCCATAGCATTATTATTTTGTTAACTTCAGACAAACTTAACGAAACTGAACTGGATTTACGTTTACATGGGTTTGCTTGCAATTTTTTTCGGATTGCATCGCGGGCATCTCGGGCTGGTTTAAATATTATACTTTGGAACGGGTCAATCATAATGTTGTAGTCCTTATAATACTTTTTCTTGTAGGAGTTTGCTCGAAACATTCCACATAGTTTTCACCGTAGCTTCTTTGAATTCTGTCCCGTCTTTTTTTCATATTGACCGCCCAATCTTTGAGAATCAACGCCAATTCTTCTAAGCTTCTGTGTTCATTCAATTCGTATGCTCGTTCGCAGCAAAATTCCATAAATATTCCCCAAATATATTTGTGGCTATAGGAAGTATTTCTGGAATGTTTTCCTTGATAAGCGCATTTATACTTTTATTTGTTTCTCATTTGTAAACGTCAGTTTCCAAAAACACAATATTAATCAAGGAAGTTTATTTTTTCAAGTCACTAACTTGTAAAACTTTTACAAGTTAGTAGTATTATTTACATTGAAAGTTGTCAAATACTTGCTTCTAATTTAATTTATTCTTCTAATCTCAGAGTTCCTGGAACAAATGTATTTCTCAATAAACGTTCTCAAACTATTCAAAAACGATATTCGTACCTGTTATATTCGTATCTATTCGCTTTCCTTTTCACGTACTTGCTTCTAATTTCATTTATCCTTCTAATTTCATCGTTCCTGGAACGAATATTTTTAGTAATAAATGTTATAAAAGTATTAAAAAACGATATGCATACCTTGTTTCATTTGGATCTGGCCTTTTTCGTCAGAAATTAGCAAATACTCTCGAAGGACTTCCCTCTCGTAAAGCCACTGACAGTTGTCATAATTTCCGATGTCATAAATAATCATAAATAGCTTACGACATTTGCGACAAATTATGGAGATTTTTTTGGAATTTATCTCACCTTTTTACAAACGAGAAACAAATAAAATATAAAACAATACACGCAAGTAACGGGTTTTACTGGCTCAAGGAGGTAACTGACTCGCCTGCGGCTCGTCAATTATATCCTCCATTCGCCAGTAAAAACCCTCTTACCTTGCTAGTAATGTTATATACTATTAACATTGCCAAAACGTGACATTTTCAATTTTGTTCGGAATTATGTTGTGAGACTGTGCTGTCATGGTGATTGATAACTGCATTGAATGCAATTTTCGATGTAATGTTGACATGATTGGGTTAATTGTTCCATGTGATAAAAAATCATAAGATTTGATTGGTTTTTAGAACTGTCAAAAATTTTCAATGAAATGAATTTTATATGGGAAGTTCGGTTATTGATGATTGAAATCATTCTTATATTCATTTATTTATTTATAATAAAATAATATAAAATTATTACCTCTACCTATTGAAGTTTACAATTACAAAAGCAAAAAACATTACTCTAACAAACCATATCAATCCTCCAAATTTTCCGTAGAACACGCACCGAAAAATCATTACCGGTTCGAGCAATTCGACACAGTCGTGAACTCTAAAGGGACCCACTCACTTCGTTCTTCTCCGCCGTTTTTAACCGACGGTTAAAAACGGTCGGGTAAACCTGCCGCAAAAACGAAGTGTATGGGCTAAAAACGGCGCACTTACCCGTCGTTGCAAATTTCAGACTTCAGTTTATCAGATAAGCTGCCGCGAAAGAAAACTGAAGTGGGTGGACTTTACCGACAACGTTCTTCCTTCCAACGTTTTTAACTGTCGGTTAAAAACGGCGGAGAAGAATGAAGTGAGTGGGGCCCTTAAAATGGATATGTGTACCGGAATGGTATATTATCCCTCAACTACTAAGCCAGGGTCCCAGGCAATCATGAACATCTGTTTTCAGTGTCATTCATGACAACGCCGAGTCTAGAGATTTCTGTAGCCAATGAAATCCCAAGTTGCGAGGAACATTGGTCAGTCGCGTACTTGTGATTGTAATGTGCAAAGTAGATTTTGAGTATTTAGTGCTTTAGTGTCTCTCAGACCCACCTATAGTAAATACGTCACAATTTATACCTAATATTTTTTTGTGATCAAATTATTAAATTTTTGGGTTAAAATATGAACATGAGTTCGGAAAAGCATTTCCTAACTGATAATGAGATAGAAAATCTGCTTCAGATGAAAATTTTGGAATGACTCAGAAGTTACAGCTGAAACTACCTCAATGGCACAGTTCAATCAGATAACTAATCATAATAATATAAGTTTTGAGTGATCACGATATCGACACCAGCAGTGAATTTTCGTGTGGAAAAACCAGGGACACATCCCAATTGAATGCCATGATAACCGGAAGCCGACCGATATCGTCATTTCTCTTTGGATTTCAGGGTAGAACAACCCTTGAGAGTTATGTTCCTTCGACGGAAAGATCAGTGGTGCTAATATGTAGCAAACATCATGATTCGAAAATTGATGAACATACTCTCAAACAAGATATAATAATAATAATAATAATAGATCTTTATTTCAGAACAATTCCAATAGAAAAGAAATGAAACAGTGTCAAAACAATTAACCATACTATGCTATAAATTCACCCATACTATATGGTTCCATATGTAATAAAAAACTGAATATTTTTTTCTGAAAATTTAAGATTATCAATTTTCTGAATTTCTTTTGGCAACTTATTGAAAAATTTTAAACATCTATATTCTACTTGCTTTTGAGTAGTTGCAAGATTATATTTAGGCAAATTACATGATAAAGTTCTAGTATCGTAATGACTTTTAAGATTAAGATATTCTGAAAATAAATCTTGGTGTTTGAACAAACTATTAAACATTCCTGAATATATAATGCATATATAGTTAAAATCCCATTCTTTTTGAAATATCCCCTACATGAATCCCTAAACTTTAAATTGCTCATAATTCTAACTGCATTTTCTGTAAAATGAACAATGATGAAAAATTTCCTGTTCATAGAATACTATACCAAATCTTATTTTCGCCTCTATGGTTGCGTGGTAAATTGTCTTCAATACTTTGGAATCCAGATATTTAGCCACCACTCTGAAAGCATAGATGGATGTTGCTATTTTATTACGTAGATGTTCTATGTGCTCTTTCCAATTTAATTCTTCATCTATGTGAACACCTAAAAATTTCGTACTGCTGGAGACCTCATAGGTAGTGCTGGTAGTGGTGTATAGATTAACATTTTCAGGGATCTTCCATTTAGAGTTTGGAGGATGGAAAGCAACCAATTTAGTTTTGTTTTTGTTCAGTACCATGTTGTTTGAAGTGAACCAATTATCTGCATCTTCAAGCACTTCTCCAATTAGTTTTTCCAGATCTGACCACAAGGAATCTATAACAAGAAGATTTTTATCATCCACATAGTCCTCAAAAGCCACTTTGCCTCCATGGCTTTGTACTGTAAATCCAAAATCATTCAAATATATTATAAAAAATAACGGTCCTGCGATACTTCCCTGTGGTATACCTAATTTGAGCTGTTTTGTTTTTGATCTTATTTTTATATCTCCTGAGATGATCTCTACCAGCTGACTGCGTCCTTTAAAGTATGATTTAACCCATTCAAGAGCCGGCCCTCTGATTCCATACTCTACCAATTTTGAAGCAACCTCTCCACGTTCAGGCAGTCATAAGCCTTCGATAGGTCCAGGAACAGTCCATAGAGAGATCTCCATCCTCTAACGCAGATGTTATTCTTTTGATGAAATTGAAAATGCTGTATGTATCGATTTTCCATTGATGTGACCATGCTGACTCTTTGAGAAAATATTATTCTTCAGGAAGAATTTCATTACTTGGTTGCAAAAAGCTAACTCGAATATCTTTGAAAAACATGGCAATATGCTTATGGCCTATAGTTTTCAAAATCCTTTATATCCCCTTTCTCTTATATATTGGTCTAATAATCGCTCTGTTTAGTCTATCTGGAAAAATTCCTTTCTTCATTGAGTTGTTCAACACTGTAAGAAGTGGTTCCAAAATTTCCTTTGATGTTTGTTTAATTATGCTATTTGCTATATCATCTATGCCACTTGTATGTTTGTTTTTCAATGATTTAACTATGTTTTCTAGTTCTTCAAGGCTTATTGTTCTTAAATACATGGATTCATCAACTTTCACATCGTTACTCTCTATTTCATTCTTTTTGTCATGTTCTTTGTTAGGTTAAGACCCTGATTGACAAAGAACTCATTCATTTCATTTGCTATATTTTCCAAATTTCCCTCAATTGGAAAACTTTTATCTTCAATCTGATTTTTTATGTTGTAACCACCGACCAAGTTGCTTTGTTTTTATTATCAGAACTTTCTATAATGTTTTTATAACTATCTTTTTTATTTTGAATGAGCAAGTTATCATATTCTTGTTTAACTTTGTTGTATGCATCTGTGAAACGTCCATCATGTCTACTGCACACAAGCAAAACATCCAACCTGTCCTTCAATAGTTGCTGACTGGCACTGGCTTGCTTGAATTTCTTTCTTCCTACCACGAAGTTCTTGAGGGGACAGGCTTCATTTAAATACTTCAGAAAGACATCATGAAATCTGTTGAACTGTTCATTGACGTCATCTGTGTCACAAAGAAAATACCAATCCTGATTTTGTAAAAGAGACTTCAGCACATTGATATTCTCAGTTGAATATATTCTCTTACATATAACCTTTTGTTTATATTTCTCATACTTGAAGGTGAATTCTACACCAAACAAAGTAGGGTAGATGCAGTAGATTCAAAATGTGTGAACTTTTCACATCTTGCAGAAACGGCGTTTGCCAATGGTACTATTTTTTTCAAATGTCTCATATTGCCGTAGTGAATACTCGAGTGATTTTCGGTTTTCATCTCATGGTTACGAATTCAAAGGTTAACGTATCTGAAGGAACTCGGTTAGGGCTATGCAGAAAATACATGCAGAGCAGAAGGAACAATTAATATATTATTATAATACCAACAAGCAAGGGCGTAGCCAGGGGGTGGTTTTGGGGGTTCAAACCCCGAAATGTTTCAGAGTTATTTTTGTTGCAAAAATAATCTTTCATTTGTACTTAAACCACTTATCTCCGAAAATCTAGTTAAAATTATCAATTCATATCAGCAATATGGATGATATTAAAGTTCATTCCATTTCTAGAACATACTATCCAACAATTAACTGATAGATTTTCTAACACCGAAAATTAATATCAGCCTTATCTGGTCTGCTAACCCAGAATTTTAACAAAGAATATGAATTAGAATAAGACGCATTATCGATGTATTCTTCACTACTCCCAGAAAAAAATAAAACGTAATTAAAGCAGAATTTGATATATGGAAAATGTCAATGAACACCATTTCAAAATCGGCATTAGAATGCTTAGATGAGTGCAATCAGAATATGTATCCGAACATCTACATCCTACTACAAATTTTAGCTACGATTCCAGTAGCTACTGCTGCTCCAGAAAGAAGTTTTTCCAGCTTGAGGAGAATTAAAAATTACCTGCGCAATTCTTCTAGCGAAACTAGATTGAATGGGTTGGCGTTTATGAATATTCATTATAGTGTGAAAATTGATGAAAATGAAGTGGTTGACCAATTCGCTAGAAAAAAAGACGGATAGACTTTAACTGAAGGAATTCACCATAAAAAATATTGTTTGTGTTTTCTCACTATTTCATTTTTAGTACTTATTCATATTTTGTTGGCACTAGTTTGAAGTAAAACATAAAAAACTCCATTTAGTTTCAATGAAAGCACACATCCACACTAATTTCATATTGATTCATCCTATAAATATTGTTTGGGAAATAAATATTGTTTTTTATGTTTTTGGTTGAGTGAATAAAAATTTAATTCTGAAGCATATTTGAAAAATAG
Source organism: Propylea japonica (assembly GCA_013421045.1). Classification (NCBI taxonomy): domain Eukaryota; kingdom Metazoa; phylum Arthropoda; class Insecta; order Coleoptera; family Coccinellidae; genus Propylea; species Propylea japonica. The sequence continues at coordinate 11,978,430 of CM024241.1, read as the reverse complement.
GTTTACCCTAACCTAACCAGGAATATCTATGTTGAATATTTTTTCCGAAGTAGGAATAGGATTATTGAATTCTTGAAAACAACAAATACTTGCCACAGAAAGCGACCCTCACAATTCCCGGCACCTACAAAGTCAATTGCCAAAATGTCAAAACCCCCCCCCGAAATAATTCCTGGCTATACGCCCTTGCCAACAAGCTTGGGACTTCTCTACCAGTTGAGCCAACCCCAGTAGCGGATCAATCGAGGTCTAAATGTGAAAGATGTGCTCTTTGTCCAGTGAAAAAAGATATAAAACGAGCAATATATGCGAGACGTGCAAAAAAAACCTAAATGTTTGTCTTTTGCCAAAATGATATGCCAAAAGTGCGTGAGCAAGTAAAATTTTTTTCTAATGGTTCAGAAACATGTATTATCGGAAAAACATTCTACGGCAAAACCTTGAATATCCGCAATTTTTTTTATTTTGAAATATGCATAGTAGATATGTTATGAATTTTGGGCATAGTACTTGAGAGGCTAAATCTTCACCCGCCCTGAGGGATCTTTGGGGCAAATTGAAAAACATACGAGCAAGGACATCCGGGGTTTAAATTATATTGTTCAAGATCTTATCTTAACATAAACGTGCATCAGAGAACATGCTTACGCTCGACAACGACATCAAACCAAAATTTGCACGTGCCCTAGCATAATCTCTATCGGTCAAGACATATTTGGTCATGTTAGCTAGAAACCTTATCAACCTATGTTGAATATTCTCGATGTGATCAATGTTGGCTGTTATCAAAGATACCTTCCGAGTCCTTGAGACAACTTAAGGATTCAATTGGCTTGCTATCTATACAGGGTGAGTCTTTGATTAGTCCATATATTTTAACAGTAGGTTCCTGAGGTCAAAAGAAACACTTTTTTCCTTTACCATTTTTTCCGATTCGGCCTAAATAAGAAGATATGGCCCTTTTTTATTTTCAGAATGAGCTATGCCGCCACTGGTAAACTAACCACTGAATTTTTGAAAGTACGAGATATAGCATGCAAACCTTTGAAATAAGTTATTGTATCAAAGAAACGAGTAGATATACCATTGAAATTATCAAATAAGCTGCTGTATTAAAGAAAGAAATAATAAACTCACTTTTTCAATACCAGTTGTATTTCTAATGCAATAATCGATTCATCCAAAATTTTGCTTGTGATGAAAACAGAATATTCAGTTCTTGATGTATACTTCATTTATGATTATATCTGATAAACTTTTAAACCATCTATTTTAGCTATAGCATTCATATCCAATATCTCTTGAAATCTTCCGTGCAAGAGTTTCCAAATCAAAAACAACAACTCGACCATAACACGCATGACATTTCACGTTCATAAACACCAGATGGGCGATTGAATTTCAAGGGGTGTCCGCATGGTTAAAGTCACAGACGTGACACTAGATTCTTTGACATCGGTGTTCTGTGGTCAGTTTGTTTTTCAAAATCATACGACTTCATGAATAATAACTTATTAAGGTCATTTTAGTAGTAATAAATATGATGAATAAATGAAAAATAAATGTATTCTAACGTAATGTAAATTTGGATCAACGTATGTCAAGCTCAACGAAACAAAATTGCAATAGGTACTTCGAAAGTGGTGTGGAAATTTGCTTTAAAAATAAGGATTTACACTGAAGAAGTATAGAGGTGAGCTTATTCATTGTAACCCCATTTTTAAAGAAAATCAGCTAGATCTCTTACCATTCATCATTCCAGATAACAAATTCTCGAAATATTCTTGAAATTTGTCAAAGTGACCACATAGGGAAAATTGAATTCTGTGAATATTTCCGACAGAGTTGCATTCAGCCAAAGTACCCAATTTTTCGAATTTTTAAGATTTTTTCTTTCTTTCAACATCGAATTACTCGGAATTTTGTAGTCGGGAAAGATTAATCATATTCATGAAAAACTATGTTTCAAAAATCATTCCATTTGAAGGAATCGTTTGCGAGATATTACTGAAAATTTATGCTTTTCATGGATTTTCAACAGCCTGTATCTTTTTAACCAGGCCGAATCGGAAAAAATGGTAGAGGAAAAAAGTGTTTCTTTTGACCTCAGGAACCTACGGTTAAAATAAATGTACTAATCAAAGACTCACCCTGTATAGTATGTTCAAGTAACAGGATTGTGGATTCTTGTGAACGTCGTTGATGCACACTCAGAAAAATTCAGGTATAACCGATTCTGTTCACAAAGAGCAAAGAGTTAATGAAGGAAACTGTATAAGGTGACCTCAGATATAAAAGGAAATATATGGTAGTCGTTTTTCATCGAAAAACTCAGAATGTCGTCTGCTGAATTTTTTTTCTTCTCCATTTATGATTTAGAATAGACATATTTTATTCTTTCCCTATTGATGAGATAGTCGCTTTGACTGAATAATGAAAATAATTTACACGTCGAAAGAATACCAAGAGATAAAACATGTTGTTAAATGTCATAACCGAACTGAAAAGTTTATTGTCGATTGAAGAATATTAATACTTTGACATTTTTATTTTCTGAATTCTATATCAAACAAACTAGCACAAATTGAATTGAAAAAATCAAATATGATGTGACAATAACTTTTCAAAATAGTCTCTCTCCGAAAGTACTGGTATGTTCCGGCGAATCTAATTACCCAAAACAGAGAACAAGTTCTGACCGGTTAGCCTTCTGTGCATGTTTGTTCCGGCTGTGCAACGGTTTAGGAGAAAACGATGGGGTTGGGGGTAAAATGGATCGGCAATTTGCGACAAGCAAAGGGTTCGGGATGCTTTCGGGACGCGGGATGGCTAGGCTGGATTCTCTTAGTATCAATGTGTTGTGAGGGGATTATGGAGAATTTACTCACTCAAGTGTGTCTAGGGGATGAAGGAGTGATAAGGAGGAGAATGAGGCAAATTGAGAAAATGTGCTTTTACAGTTTATTTCATTATAGAAATATGAATGGAATTCAGATGGAATTTTTTGTTATTAAGAACATACTTATAATGGGAAATGTGTATCTTTCCAAGAATATTAACTATGTCATATAATATGTACTGCCATCACCATAGGGGAAAACCCGGATAGATGCCCCACTTTTTTGATTTGCCTCATATTTTTGAAAATATCGATTTTATATGTATAATTTCTATGAGTGTAGGAAGCCCCATTATTTGATTTGGAACACTGAGACTTTTCTCTGACATAGCAATCCCAAATTGCACAATAATTTGATTTTTGTTGAACCCTTTTTTTGGGGATAGTTGCCTACAAGTATGGATAGTTGCCCCACTATGAAAAAACTGGGAGGGATAGATGCCCTTCATACTGTGTGAACCAAAAACTCAACTAAATACAATGAGATTTTCTATGCTTAAAACAGCAACTTTATGTACGTAACATGGATCGAATTAACAACAATTAATTAATTAATTGAATTTCAAAAGCATTTATTAAACGAAAAGTTGCATTCTTTATATTAACATAAAGCATTATTCCACACATTCATGATAAATTAATTAAATAATAAGTCTCAACAGAAATGATCAGGAATCAAGTTTAAAATCAAAATAACACAATGAATCGAAAATCTGCTAAGAAGATATGGTTTTAGTTTAGATGTCCTAAGGGGCACCTATACCTCAAAAAATCAGGGCAACTATCCTTTTCGATAGGGATAGATGCCCATGAATTTTTTTAATAAATTAAGGAGAAAACAGAAACTATTTGTACTCAGATGTACACTCAATGAAACACTGTATTGGCGTAATAAAAAAAATTAATGAATTTATTACCACTTCAAAAGTTATACAGCGGCGAATACCTACCTCTAAAAGTTTGGCATGTTTGTGAAGTTCGCTGCTGAGATGATCGCACACACTAGCGAAAAACGGCTTCACTTTACAATAACCCTTACAAAACTAAGGTCCAGGGTGGCTGTTGCAGCTACTTATGAAATTAATTTTTTGATACGTGTTTCGGAAGTTAGGTATTTCGAAAATGGGGCATCTATCCGGGTTTTACCCTATACACCCTCCCTATCGAATGATGAGTGCGTCCGGCGAATGTAGTTAGCCGAAACAATCAAGTTGTGACTGGTTCACCTCCTGTGCGTATTTGTTCCAGCTGTTCATACTTATAAATATAATGTTACCTTTTAAACAAAACAAGAGTATTGGGTGTGACTGAATAATTTATGTTTTCAAATTCAAATTAAATTGTATGATTCCCATTGGAAAACATCTTACATCTATCAGTAACTTCAACAGCTTCAGGCCATTTTGGGCAATTGAAATTCTGCCTGTATTGTACTATTTAAACTGCAGAATCAGGCACATAATTTCAGTTCGAATAGTAGTTTTGTAAAGCTTTATTTGTGAGAATTTTGTTTGACGTGGAGATTTACCAAGAATATAATTACATATAATGTCTTCACATCTCAGAGATCATGAATACATATAAAAATAACGATGGTGCTTGCTCTGTTGTAGAAATACTTATTTTCATAGTGGTGAGGGAGTTCTCTAGATTCCTGTCTTGTGTTTTGTTATTTGTGATATTATTCCAGAGTCCTTTTTTTGTATCCCTAAAGAGTATATAAAACTGCATAATTTTCATTGTAATATCTAAAGTAGAGTAATTTCTTTTTAGATTTGAGAATAGCTAAAACCAATAGCCGAAACGTTGTCATTGATGAATAAGAATAAAGAGTAGTTCACTGAATTTCGGTCACCTATACCCAATAACCAAATATATAAGCTTTATATTCTGTCGATTTATACCACATATGCCTAAGGCTGCTCCTTGCCCTCAACTCAGGGTTTTATAGGTATATCATAATATGGACTTCGACCATCACACACTTTTTCGCAACCATTTGTGTCAGCTGCGACCATTAATCCGATAAAAGCAGCACTGTTACGATAGAAGTAACACTGTTATTGTGGAAACGAATCTACGAATTGAGAACTAGTGATATATCAAAGTTAATAGTTCTAAACGTTGGGACATCTCTAAACTCTTTTACCTGATTTTGTTGCCCTCCAGAGGTGTGTATGAGCCAGACCTGTATACGGAGACCTATATACGGCCTGACCGCTATCCTTGACTGTAACCACTATGACTTTGAGGAAGGTATATGTAGCCGGACAGAAACAAAGGACGAAGAGACTCTTGGTTAATTTGTTGAGAATAATTGGCGCGATTACAAAGTGGCACTTATACTGTATATTTAACCCACATAAGCCTTCTCTTTACCCTTAAGGTTCCATCTGTTCACCATCAGATGGTCGAAGTCGACCTAACCTTTTAACACTTTCTTTGCCGCCAGCTGTGACAGTTGTGACAGTTTTATTTTCTGTGGTTGCGACCATTCAACCCACCAATGTAACGCTGCTACTATGGAAACAAATTTCTACGAATTGAAAGCAACTGTACTGTCAAAGTTAATCGGCCTAAACCTTGGGACGTCCCTGAACTGTTACCTGTTTTTGTTGCCCTCTAGAGGTGTGAGTGAGCCAGACCGATATACGGCCGCTATCCCGGACCGGAACCACTCTGACTTTGAGTAAGGTACATATAGCCTGACAGGAACAATGGACGAAAAGGGTGTAGTTTAATTTGCACAGAATAATTCGCGCGATTACGGAGTGGCTTTGTGAAAAGCCATGTACAATTTGTCTCGCATGAATAAAACAATTTTGAAACATGAATTTTCCAAACATAGTTGTATTTGTTCGGTATGGAGTGTTTACATAGTTTATATGAAGAGGCGAGAAGCTTTGAATCTCTGTGAAAACAAGAGAATAAGGAGAGACACAATTTCTGCTAATATTCACTGAGTAAATATTGGGTAGAATGGATTTGAAAGGGATTGTATAGAACGAAATGTTTTCGACTATTTGAAGTTATTATTTCTTTATCATTATAAGTGACCTTAATTTCAGATCTGGACTTTCTTTTAGGTATCAACGACGATCTTCGTTGATAGCAACTTCACACTAAATGAGTAGTTTTTCCATACCACTATTTTCGTAGCTTCTCAATCACACTACTTGCGTAGGGATTCGTGTCACGTGATTTCTACCTGATTTACATACGCACTTCTCTGGAGCGAGGTTAATATACGAGCAACTTTTCTTATCCTCTGCAATTGCGTGCCAATATATAATTCATGAATAAAAATGATAAAAAAAAATAACTTGCAGACTTAGGTACAGAATTTCCCGGACTGGAACAACTCTTACTTTGAGGAAGGAACAATAGACGAAAAGGGTCTACTCTAATTTGTTTATAATAATTCACGCGATAACGAAGTGGAACTTATTCTGTATATTTGAACCACATATGCCTTCTCTTTACCCTTAGGGTTCCTTCTGTTCAACATGAGACGGTCGAAGTCAACCTTATCTTTCCACATTTTCTTAACAACCAGCTGCGACAGGTGCGACTATTATTGATGTCGAAACAAACGCCTTCGAATTTAAAGCTTGTATAGACTATCAAAGTTAATCGGCCTAAACGTTGAGACGTCCCTGGACTGTTACCTGTTTTTGTTGCCCTTCAGAGGTGTGAGTGAGCCAGACCGATATACGGCCTCTGTCCCGGACTGTAACCACTCTGGCATTGAGAAAGGAATGTGTCCTAACGAGAACAATGGACGAAAAAGGTCTAGTTCAATTTGTTCAGAATAATTCACGCGATTATGTACTGGCACTAATTCTGCGTATTCAAACCATATATGCATTAGCCTGTGCCCTTAGGGTTCCATCCATATGCTATCAGATGGTTGAAGTCAACCTAACTTTTTCACATTTTCTAGGCAACTAGCTGTGACAGTTTTATTTTATGTGGTTGCGACCGTTCAACCGATCAACGAAACGCTGTTATTGCGGAAACAAAAACCTACGAATTGAAAGCTAGTGGACTATCAAAGTTAATCAGCCTAAACGTTGGGACGTCCCTGGACTGTTTCACCTGTTTTTGTTGCTCTTTTAGAGGTGTGACCGCGCCCGACCGATATACGGACGCTGTACAGGGTGGGCATATTTCGATGTTTTAGCACTACAACTTTTAAACCAGAGGAGATAGACAAAATCTGATACCCACTTCTCGATCTCTTTTTCTGAGAAACTAACGAGAGTAGTATTCATTTTTGGCTACCTTCTTTTGTTATCGAATTATTAGCGAAAATTGGAAAAGTGGCAATATCGAAAAAAATTCATATCTCCGCTAATACTGACGATAGAGCTCTGAAATTAAAACATTATACAGGCACTTTTTTACGTAGAATCCAGTGGCGTACTCGCCTTTTTTGCACCATTTCTAATTACGGAGCTATGACCCAAAATTATGTTTTTTTAAATAGAAATACTAGATTTTTGTGGCATTTTCTTAAAGCTTAATTTTTTCTGATTTCAAAAATATATAACATTGTATGGTTTGTATTAATATGAGTATAGAAAATGGCCAAAAACCTATTTTCATTTGAGTCTCAATATTTTCTATGGTTGACGAGCACAGAAAAATGGAGCTTCCTATAACAAGAACAGTCTCCTTCCGTCAATCTCATTATTTCTATGCTTTCAACTAATTTCTCCAAAAATTCGAACATGGATATATTTCATAAAAACTTATATCTTGAAATGGTTTTGGAAATAACAAAAGATCCACATGATCCTCCGTTTCAATCGATATACTTAGTTATAATGAGATAGATGCAAGAGAATATTTTTATTGCACTCCAGAATAAATACGCACAAGTGCTTAGTAGTCTATTTCAAATCGCATATATAGATATGATTGAAGTTATCAATTCAATCAGAAAAGTAATAAAGGAAAAATATTTTTCAATAGGTACCTAATAGTGATTACAATAAAAGGCAGTAGGTTATAACTAAGATGTCTTTTTTTAGACATCTTAGTTATAACTTAGAATGAGGGATCAAGTTTCACAGCAGTTCATCTTGGAGAAATTGAGTAACGAGCATAGAAATGAAAAGAATACTGGAAAGATATTGAGGTAATTATACGATGCTAAATTTTTCTGTGCTCATCAACAGTTGAAACCATAGAAAATATTGAGACTCATATGAAAATAGGTTTTTGATCATTTTCTATACTCATATTGATACAAACGATACAATGTTATATATTTTTGAAATCAGAAAAAATTAAGCTTTCAGAAAATGCCACAAAAATCTAGTATTTCCATTTAAAAAACATAACTTTGGGTCATAGCTCCGTAATTAGAAATGGTGCAAAAAAGGCGAGTGCGCCACTGGATTCTACGTAAAAAAGTGCCTGTATAATGTTTTGATTTCAGAGCTCTATCATCAGTATTAGCGATGATATGAATTTTTTTCGATATCGCCACTTTTCCAATTTTCGCTTATAACTCGAAAACAAAAGAAGGTAGCCAAATATGAATACTACTCTTGTTAGTTTCTCAGAAAAAAGATCGAGAAGTGGGTATCAGATTTTGTCTATCTCCTCTGGTTTAAAATTTGTAGTACCAAAACATCGAAATATGCCCACCCTGTACAGGGCCGAAACTGCTCTGACTTTGAGGAAGGTACATGTAGCCTGACAGAAACAATGGACGAAAAGGTTCTAGTTCAATTTGTTCAGAATAATTCGCGCGATTACGGAGTGGCTTTGTGAAAAGCGGTGTACAATATGTTTTGCATGAATGAAACGCTTTTGAAACATGAATTTTTCGAATGTAGTAGTATCTGTTCGTTATGAAGTGTTAGTGTTTACATAATTTGTTTGAAGAGGCGAAAGCTTTGAAAGCCTGTGGAAACAACGAATATGGAGAGATTCGATTTGTCCTGATATTCACTGAGTACATATTGGGTAGAATGGATTTCAAAGGGCTTGTGTAGCACGACTTTGAGTTCATTTTCGACAATGCGAAGGTATTATATGAGAAAACTGATATTTCAGCTAGAGCTACAGCATGGAATAGTTTCACAAATGTCTTCAAGTTTCGATTTTTAAGCCGAAAGTTATCACCAGCGATTCGGTGGGATTCACTGATGAGGAACCTGGAGTCAAAAGTAAGTCTAAAATTTTGAAGATACGTGTATTGGGTCTAAATATCTTATCTGATTTTTTCTATGTGTAAAATTGATAGGAGATTTTTCGAGTTTGAGGCAGTTCATTAACTATTCAACTTCTCGTGTAAAGTTTTTTTCTATTCGACAAAACAAATCGCTGAAATTTCTATTGTGTTTAGAGAGCACCAAGAAAAGCAGGTGTACAATAATGATACCTTGTATCCTGTTGGTAAGAAGACTCAATCAGGGTCATTCAATTCGGAAAGATATATAGACATATATAGATATATTTGCTTGACTATATATACCAGGTCCGGCAATTGAACTGTCCTTCCCTAAAAATTCAAAATCTCTGTTCATTCATTCATTCATTCATTCATTCGCTTTTTTCTCCATAGGAAAGGAGAAGGTTGGAAGTTTTTTTATTTGTTATTTCGAAGGAACACGATGGTCTTTGGCCTTGAAAACAAGCTTGAGTCCATTTCTGATCGAAGCGCACGCTGCTCAAATGACGTCCTCACTTAAACGGCTCTATTCTCTCGTCAGGGATACTTGAGCGATTCCTTATGAAGTGTATCGATTGAAATATAATCTGGGAGGATTCTGCATTTTTCACTCCCAATCTCTGAACCAGAAATAATTAAAAAAATTTTAATTAAGATGAAGTGCTTCTGCGAAAATCTTCGCACTCATTTGTCAGGAGCAAATTGTTTTTTCAAATACTGTTCAATAAAGACACTTTTCTCGTCGGAGACGACAATGTTCAGAAGTATCCTACCTTCGAGCAAGTGAATCAGCTCCTTCGATCGACTAACCGCTTGAGACGTCGCAAAGTTGTGAGTCCTCGATACTCATGAAAGGCTACAAGCTTCCTCTTCAATATACAATGAACACTGTGTTCTCACTCGCGTTGAGTTCCTGTGCGAGCTGTTGTCCTGAGCGCTACGGATTTCTTTCCATTCGATGACGCACTGCTTCGACGTCTGCTGGTGCCGTTGCAGTACAGCGTTGTCTACTACTGTAGCATTTTTTTTATATTACGAGTCTCAATGAATCGTTGGATAGTACGAGGCAGAAATTTCTTACTTTTCGCAGAGCGAATTTCGACATTCGATTTTCCTTCCAACTGAAAAGCAACCACCGCATAACGTTTCAAATCTATCGTCTAAATTGCAGAAGTTTTTTCTCTTTCATGAAAATCACTTAAAGTGATAGCACATAACATGTCAGAGAATGTTTGATCATATTTTCGCTGCGTTCGGGCCAATGGTTCGGACATTATAGCAGTTAGATAGAGACGGACACGCCATACCCAGTATATCTTCTTCTATAATATAAAAATGAATCGCAAAATGTGTTGGTAAGCGCATAACTCAACAACGCCTGGACCAATTTGGCCAAATCTTTTTTTAAAATGTTCGTTGAAGTTCAAGGATGGTTTTTACGGCGAAAAATTAGAATTATTGCTGGAAAAACCCTAAAAATAGCCCTTCTTTTTCCCATCACAGAGTATGTTCATAGAAATGTTGGGTTGTTTTAGGGGTGTTTTTGTTTATTTATGGTGGGTTTTATGAGAAGATTTGACCGAGCCCGAAGGGCGAGGCTTGAAGAGGAAGGACGGATGTTTCTTTAGAGACGTCCGACGCCGCTTCGCGGCGTCGGCAACATTTTTAAAAAAATTCCCGAAAACGGTCAATTTCGTCGATTTTTCGAAAAAGCGTTCCCGTAGACTCCAATGAAGTCCGAAGGAATTGCCTCTCGAAGGTCGCTGTCGCTGTCGACCCGATGTCGAATAACGTAGGGGGTGCCCACTCAAGAAATCGTTTCTCTAGACCGTCTGCAAGATATCGAAAAGAACGAAAGAAAATTGGAATTTTTTTGACGTTTCTCAAAATCGATTTTTTTTCCGATGTCATTCACATCGGAAAATTAGACAACTGTCAGATCTATTAACGTGAAGGAAGTGCTCGAAAATATTGGTTCATTGTGAACGAAATGGGGCAGATCCAAATGAAACAAGGTATGAATATCATTCAGTTTCCAGTGCGGCTTGCTTTTGCTATGACTATAAACAAGTCCCAGGGGCAATCATTAAGTGTTTGTGGTATTAATCTAGAAAACCCATGTTTCTCACATGGTCAATTGTATGTTGCCTGTTCCCGTGTTGGAAAACCATCAGATTTGTTTATCTATGCGCCAGGTCATCAAACAAAAAACATCGTATACCACAAAGCACTACAATGATAATAATAATAATTATGATTCACATGATTAACAATAAAGCGATTACTTACTTTTAAATCCTTATATATGTACAAATCTTTTTGACAGGACGAAGTCTGTCGGGTCAGCTAGTCCAAAAATAAAATAAGAATGATTCAAACAATATCTTTGTATTTTTCTTATAATTTTAGTTCAAACATGAATTAATTACAACGTTGTCGTTTCCTGTATGTATTGCGAACACGACCATTAAAATTTGCATACACTTCATGCGTTCGATATTTATATTCGATTTCCACTTTTCTTGAAATCTCAAACAAACCTAAAAAAACATGTTTCAAATGAAGAATCTGATACAATAATTCAATTTTTTCTCTTTTGCTGATAAGTTCACCAGTTAGTTGAAAACTTCAAAACTGTACAACAGAACATGGTTAGATGTTCATCTAGGTATAATATGTTGTCAGCCTGTATATCTTTGCTGCCTCCACCATAATGTTCGATTCGACATTTTGAATCAACCTACACATATTGATATATGGTTACTTATCCATTTTGCGGTTTCAAAAGTAAACGTTAATAAAACACATAAAAATTATTTTTTATCATGATATTTCTTTTTTATTATGAAGTTTGAACGTTGACATTTGTGTGAAACACTACATCATTTAAATGACAACCACCCGAATTGTTGCAAGCATCGATTCTTTTGAGGTAATTTTCGACCACATTTTGACACATATTGGGCGGTATCTCAGCCATAACTTGACGAAAATTGGTTTTTAACTACTCAAGAGTTGAAGGTTTATCTGCATAAACACGGTCTTTCGCGTAGCCCCACAAAAAAAGTCAAGCAGTGTCAACTCGCATGATCTTGGTGGCCAGTTGATATCGCCGTCCAGCGCCGGTTGTTCAAGCACCCATTCGACGTATCCACGATGTTGATGTGAATGGTCGGCTGGCTTGTGTCCGTGAAGTTGGCACCCACTTTCTCGAAAATGAAAAAAAATTTTTTTCATTCGTTAGTAAGTCGTTAGTAAGTATTTGTAAGTCCAAAATTTTCGTTTGTAAGTGAAGAGTATTGGTAGAAAAACACCGCATTCCGCTGGGTGCTAACTTCACGGGCATCCACTTTTTGATTTTCTCGGAAAAAAACATACAGCCGGAAAGTTCATCGTTTGTAAGTGTTTGTAAGTCAAAAATTATCGTTTGTAAGTGACCTTGAACATAAAAAATGGCACCCTTAAAATCCGAAGTTAGCACCCACATGTTGAAAAATTTAATTTTCATTTTTTGCCTTCGATAGCACCTCGTTAGTAAGTATTTGTAACCCCAAAAAATTCGTTTGTAACCTTCCCTATCAAGTGGTAAACAACCCTCAAATATGCGAAATTAGTACCCAGTTTTTTGAACATTACATTTTTCTTCTTTTTTTCGAAAGTAAATCGTTAGTAAGTATTTTTAACACAAAAAAATTTGTTTTTTACTAAAAAAATCATGAGAAAATGACACCCCTAAAATGCGAAGTTGGCACGCACATGTTGAAAAATTGAATTTTTGTTTTTTGCCTTCGATAGTACTTCGTTAAGTATTTGTAACCCCAAAAAATGTGTTTGTTACCTTCCCTATCATGGGGTAAACAACCCTCAAATATGCGGAATTAGTACCCACTTTTTTGAACATTACATTTTTCTTCTTTTTTTCGAAAGTGAATCGTTAGTAAGTATTTGTAACACAAAAACTGTTGTTTTCAACCAATCCGCTAATGAGAGAATGTAACCCTAATGCCCGATTGCACCGTTCGTTTAAGCAACGTTTTAGCCCTGAAATGACGTTTCATCAATGGAATAAACGTCACTTAAGGGCTTAAACGTTGCTTAGACGAACGGTGCAATCGGGCATTAAAATGCAAAGTTTATATTTTGTTTAAGACAGTACCTCCATATCTAATTATTTTGCAACACAAAGAAATAGCTTTTAAGCAGACTGATAATGGATTGATTTAATTATACCGTGAAAATGAGCAGTTTGCATCCACATGTTTAAGAATTTTATATTCGTGTTTTGCTTTCAATAATGAGAAAATGGCACAACCAATTCCAATTTCAGAATAATATTTTGTTCTTCAACTTCTGTAGTACACCGTAATAGTAGAAGTGAATAAAAAAGTGTTTCAATCGAAAGTATAACTCAAATAATCACCAGGAATAATAAACTATATGCAAGTGCATTTCATGTAAACGTGGACGTATACTAGTCCTAACTCACGAGACCGGCGCGGTTCAAATCAACACTTTTTTATTCACTTCTACTATTACGGTGTACTACAGAAGTTGAAGAACAAAATATTATTCTGAAATCGGAATTGGTTGTGCCATTTTCTCATTATTGAAAGCAAAACACGAATATAAAATTCTTAAACATGTGGATGCAAACTGCTCATTTTCACGGTATGATTAAATCAATCCATTATCAGTCTGCTTAAAAGCTATTTCTTTTTTTCTTTATTAGATATGGAGGTACTGTCTTAAACAAAATATAAACTTTGCATTTTAAGGGTTACATTCTCTCATTAGCGGATTGGTTAATACAACAGTTTTTGTGTTACAAATACTTACTAACGATTCACTTTCGAAAAAAAGAAGAAAAATGTAATGTTTAAAAAAGTGGGTACTAATTCCGCATATTTGAGGGTTGTTTACCCCATGATAGGGAAGGTTACAAACACATTTTTTGGGGTTACAAATACTTACTAATGAAGTACTATCGAAATCAAAAACAAAAATTCAATTTTTCAACATGTGGATGCCAACTTCGCATTTTAGGGGTGTCATTTTCTCATGATTTTTTTAGTGAAAAAACAAATTTTTTTGTGTTAAAAATACTTACTAACGATTTACTTTCGAATAAAAGAAGAAAAATGTAATGTTCAAAAAACTGGGTACAGTGCAACCTTAATATAACGAACCTCAATATAACGACTTTCTCGATTTAACGAATTTTTCATAATCCCCTTGAATCGTCCATAAGAGTCAATGTAAAACATACCTCTACATTACGAAAACTTTTTACGAACAACCTCTTTATAACGAATTTTCAACTACCAAAAGAGTGCGAATACCTCTACTTAACGAATTTCGTCAACTCAAAACCTCTATATAACGTTTTCACCAATAACCAGGTATGTGATTCAGCCGCGACAGGTTTCGACGCGTATTACGTAAAATACGAAGTTAGTTGATGGAAAGTAATCAGTGTTGCTCCTCAATTTTTGAAATGGCTCAGAAACGTAAAAGCGTTCCTTATCTGTCGCAGAAAAGCGAAGCATCATTAAATATGTTGACAAAAATCCGTGTACAAAAAAATTAGACATAGCTAATAAGTTCGGGATTCCCTCAAGTTCATTGGCTACAATTTTAAAATCTAAAGATAAGTTTTCCGACGAAATTGGTTTGCCTTCAAACATATCAGAAGATTGAAACCGTGGGAAACAAACTACAATTTATGACTTTTTTTTCCAATCAAGATGAATAAAATTAGATTTAGGCTTTTATACCAATTTGTTGATTTTTCACCTCTTTATATTTTGTTCTGCGAATTTTTGAAAAGAAAAAAACCTACTTACTCACTTTATTGTTTTGAAAAAGAAAATATAAAATAAATAAATGAGTAATTTGATAAAAATGAGTTTTCATTTATATGAGCAAAATTAGTTCGCTATAACAAGATGAGTACGTAATGTCGAGGTGAATAAAACCTCAGTATAACAAATTTTGGACCAACCTCACCTCAATATAACAAACTTCAGTTTTACGAATTACTTGATATAACGAATATTTACTGGTTCCCTTCCGATTTGTTACATCGAGGTTCCACTGTACTAATTTCGCATATTTGAGGGTTGTTTACCCCTTGATAGGGAAGGTTACAAACGAATTTTTTGGGGTTACAAATACTTACTAACGAGGTACTATCGAAGGCAAAAAATAAAAATTAAATTTTCAACATGTGGGTGCTAACTTCGCATTTTAAGGGTGCCATTTTTTAAGTACAAGGTCACTTACAAACGATAATTTTCGACTTACAAACACTTACAAACGATGGACTTTCCGGCTGTATGTTTTTTCCGAGAAAATCAAAAAAGTGGATGCCCGTGAAGTTAGCACCCAGCGGAATGCAGTGTTTTTCTACCAATACTGTTCACTTACAAACGAAAATTTTGGACTTACAAATACTTACTAACGACTTACTAACGAATGAAAAAAAATTTTTTTCATTTTCGAAAAAGTGGGTGCCAACTTCACGGACACGGCTGGCTTCAGTTGTTGTGTGAGCTGGATTTTATTTGGGTGTAGGTGTAGATCTTAATGCAAAATACGCCATAATGTGCCTTAAGACAGTCCTAATTCCTGAGAATGACGAGGAATCGACAGATTCGGGTCTTCGGCAACACTTTCACTTATAGTAGCGATATTTTCAGTGGTACGAGCAAAACGATGATGCACAGGGCTTACAATATCTGTAACCAATCCAGTCTCTTCAAATTTCTTCACAATTTTACCAATTGCTTGCGTAGTTGGACGATTATGTAAACCAAAATCTGCTCTTAAAGAACGATATGTGGCTGTGGCAGAATCGCCATTTTTGTATTAGGTTTTTACAATTTTCATGCGTTGTGCGATAGTCAAGCGATCCATTTTCATAAATGTCAGACTTTCAGCTAAACAAAAAAATTTTTTTAAAAAAACTTTGTTTGACAGATATCGAATTCCAGCTGTATACTTTTGAAACCACGAAATGGATAACCCGTTATAATTGTAATATTGATATTATCTGATTCTGATCGAAAGGAAAAAACAATTTTATATTGAACTTACGGGAAGTCTAAAAATAAGTGTTAATCTTATACTCGTAAATTTGAAAACCAGTCACTCATCTTCAATGTCTTTGAATTTCAGACCTCGTTTAAAATGGTTCGAATGAAAACAGTTCAATTGTTATATATATTTACCATTACTTACTCATTCTTTCCTGACCTCATTCGAAAATTTTCTACTGAATAACATCAAGTATTTCCGCTCTCACATGCCAATTTGTTCCATCAGTAATGCCTGAATTGATATCCTATATATTTTCCTATTTCGTCCCCTAACTACAAACTTCGCTCAACGATCGATATTCAATATGAAACAAATTAGCGCAACCTATAATAAATTATTATAATATCCCTCTGAAACTCACGTTAATTCAGATAACAAGCGTACTCAATATCCATGTAGTTAAAATTCCTAATTACTAAATAATTATTATCATTGGTCGGAACTAATTCTTTTATTGAGTCGAATTAATGTGTGCATTGTCATTATTGGAGATTTAATTGACCGTATATGTCTGAATAATGTACAACGAATTAAAATATTTTCTAATGATACCTCACAATTCCTCAGAACGTGTTTATTTTCAACATCTGTGAAAAAATTTGTTATTCAAATTGTCGCATCTTGAGAAAATATGTCATTGCGTTAACTGCCTTTCCCTTGTTGAACTCGATAAATTTGATTTGGATATCGTCACAGAAGTATTCCAAATAAACAAATAATTCTGCTCGATTTCAAGCAAATGTCTTTTATTTACGAAGAAATTTCAACATAATATATTTTAGAAACAATGCAATTTTGAATGGGATCTTTATTTTTAAAATGACCTGAAAATCACTTCGGTTAATACTTCTAGGTCTCTATGAAACTCTCTGTGTTATAAATCAGAATGATCAGTATTTGTGGAAATTTATGAGAAATATATGACTTGGTATTGATCAATGTCTATTGAATTCTGGGGTGAAAATCACTTCAATATTTTTTATGGCAGTGCCAATAGATTTACGGAGCACAAATTGTTATTTTTTTCTGTTTTTGGCCTTGGGATGTAGATTTTATTCTATTTGGGATTCATTCGAATGTTTCACAGTGAATGTGTAACTTTCTGAAGAAAATTTTGCATAAACATATGTAATGTTTATGCAAAACATATTCCTTTGAAAGATTCGAAATGTCCGCTGTTTTCTGAAACTTTCTTTTGCGATTTTTCAATTCAATTTTGTGTGTTTGTTTTTGTTGTCTAATGAAACCACCATTTTTGGCCTTCAAAAGAGTGACATAGGGTATACCTGGAACTCAGTTTGAAAAATTTTCATCAAGATGAATCCTGTTTCCTTCTTTCTTTTGAATTATTCCAAGTAGTGTTTCTTCAATGAGATAAGTGATTTGATTTTGACAGGTAACATTTTAAGGTTGAACCTTCTGAACATCTTAAGGATTTCGTATTTTTTGAGGTACCTGAATTTCCTGCTGGTTCGGAAAAAAACAAATATACTCGTGAGAGAGCGGTCCGGTGTTGAATAACAGAATAACTTTCTGGACAAATACTTCTGGACTAACTCAGGCGAAAACATTCATGATGATTCCACCTCTTTACCTATACCAGAAGGCTCCTGTAGCTGTCACGAGCTGAGCTTTGGGGAAGCAGAATGGTATGCAAAATCCAGAGCTGGCTGGCCTCAGAACAACTCGTGTGAAAAAACCGGTATTTGGATAACCAAGAGGTAACGGCCATAGGGATAGAATAGTATAGAGTTGCCATCATAGAAATAAATCCGGCATATTACTACCACCTTAACGTCAAATCTGATAATCGTTGAATTTTCTGGAGAAATTGTGATTCTTGCGCTTTTTTCTAGTTAAATTGTGATTTTTCCTGCTTAATAATATACAATAAAATGCCATCGTGTACTGTAGGGCTTTCTTCAAGCAGAGAAGAGACAGATAAAAAGAAAATTAGAGGAAAAACATATCACAGCTAGGGATGCGTACTGAACAGATCCGCAGTGGCAATTTTCGCAAGTCTGTCTTGGTAATCTGATATCTTTTTATGGGTGTATTTTAACGCCTGCAGAAAAATTGTTTATTTGAACAGGTTTCTTATAGAAATTTGTGAACAGAAAAAACTGGCAACTTAATTTAACACTGAACTTTTCGCCATATTGGTCCCCGACTTAGCCCCGCCCAGTGGCACTCTTTCTCCTTACTCAATTGTATGTCTCTTCTCTATTTTATCTCGAAGGGTAACGGCCAAGGCTCCTCAGAAGGTTGTCGGTTCCATCAACGTCATAGACGACCACCTTGAGTTTCAATAAGTTAGAGAACAAAATAGAGAGTTGAAGTGCTGCCAAGGACGTAGACGTAAACATTACAATTGACATGTGCTCATGCGCACTCGTCAGTTTCTTACGTTCACGCTTGGGCCGGCTTTACGTGCGACGTAAACTAGCGTCCTGTCACGTACGTACGTAGTACGTACGTACGTAACCGAAAGTTGAACGAATCCGACCGATGAAGGGCGAATGCTGGAATTTTGAAATGAATTGCTTCTAACCTTAAAAATTTAAAAATAATCTAGTAGCTGAAACTTTGTTTTGAGAACACGATTAATTAACTTTTTACTTACCTAATATCTTCCTTATTATTTATAAACTGTGATTTTGCATTTTTCTGAGAAGTGTAATGAAGGAATCTTACAAATATATGTTCACTTCATCAATTTGTTTATAGGAAACAGACAATCTGAATCGCTAATATCAGAAACTTTCTGTCAGAATACAACAAAAAGAAATAATAGGTTAGCTTTAGTCTCTAATGGTCTGCCGTACGTACGTATGGCAGCACTTCAACTCTATTTTTATTTCAAGACGTAAACGTTATATTTGACTGTTTTCCTCACGTCTACGTCCACGTTCGGGCTTACGTGCTGCGCGCACTTCAACTCTCTAATATCAACATGTCCGCAGTTCATTGAAGGTTAACCCAGCCATAACGACATGAGTTCAAAGGATAATACCATACGCAAAAACTGACTGATCTGTTAAATAGAATCAGCAATAGCATGATGTGAACAAATGGCATATTTCCAGAGAACCCTAAGTTATAAACCTCCAAGTTTCAGTTGTGGATCCATAAATTGCATCATTGAAGCATCGTTAAAATGCAAGTAGCCTGTATAACAAGCGAAATCACATTCATCTGCAGTGCACTTAATTTCTCGAGATATATGCATGACGCGCTTTTATCCCGAAAAGTGTCACATATATCGTATCCGGCGTGAAGGACCATTAGAAGAGGACCATTCGCGCATCTGCGGGCTATTTTCAGTTCATTTAGGACACATGTTCTGGCATAAAATGGGAATCATAAAGCATGGCGGGATGTTTACCGGCTCTTCACAGTCGTTAGCATGGTAATCATGAGCTTTTCTGGCGTGGTACGTTTTTATTCGCATTCCGGAATGTGGATATGTTTTTTCCGGATTTTAAAACGTGCTGGTGGTGTGGAAACGGAAATGGACGGTCACGAAAACACCTCTCGGACTCGTGAAGTAGTTACTACGACGTATTAGCTCATGGAAGCACATAAAAATTTTAAGAAAAGCCCCGAACAGGTGTTTTGGAGCGCTCGTTCATTGGTACAGCATATTTCCTCGAAGTTTTGTATAGGACTTGAATTTCATGCTAAGTATACCTATTAATGCAAAATTCAGCACGATAGAAATAATATTCTGGAAATTATACAAAAATGGTTCTGATGATGATATCGTTTTGAAATTTGGCATGATCATTCAGTATATCAATATCCTTTCACAAAATAAATTTCATCCTAAGCGTATATCTTGTTATGGAAATTTAAAGATTCTTCTTTTCAAAACTTCAATTGAATGCAAAATTTTGCATGAGACTTATCATGAGCATCTTGCATGTGGCAGCATTTTAATTGGTTTCTTTTTGTCTGAAATATTGAGGAACAAAAATTTCAAATGGCCATTTC
This sequence comes from Propylea japonica, assembly GCA_013421045.1. Taxonomy (NCBI): domain Eukaryota; kingdom Metazoa; phylum Arthropoda; class Insecta; order Coleoptera; family Coccinellidae; genus Propylea; species Propylea japonica. The sequence continues at coordinate 11,958,253 of CM024241.1, read as the reverse complement.
TTATGAAACATCCTGTACGATTTAGCTGGTTAATGGAATCAACGGCGGCATTTGAGAACCGAACCCTGAAAATCTCAAGTCTTTAGGACAATCCCTTCGAAAGTTATCGTGCTAACGGTCGGACGGCCCACGGATTGAATTGAGCTTGATCACGGATTCGTCATCAGGGAGTCCAACCGACGTTTGTTACCATTTTCAGCTCAAAATTGAATAAATATAGACATTTGGAAAAATGATAGATATATCACTCGTTTGAGTAAAACGAGCTCTCAAAAATAAATATATAGAAATTTTTAGGATCAAATATCAAATGAATTAAATATTATTTTGCGTGAGTGTTTGGTAAGATTCTATTATGGTTGATCGTGACATTGACGTTTTTTTTGAACTTTGACCAATAGAGCCTTCGTGGATTTCTATAATTCCTTCTTTTTTTCTTGGAAAATGCTATTGACGGATTTAGATTTTACTTTCAGTAAGTGTGAGAAAATTCATATCATGTTTCAGTAAAATCTAATTTGCTGGAATAAAATCATTTTTTTCAACCGTTCGGGATGTATCAATTTCCCGGAAGCTTTTTTTTTTCAGAAAGTAGCATCGCTATGGATGATGAAACTGACCATAACTAACTATGTCAATTATAATTTTTTTCCAAGGTATCACGAGATGGCATCTGCCATCTCACAATTAAATTATAATATATATCCTTGAACCAAGCATTATAAGTTGATATAATATCGAATTTTATAACAAAACGGAGGAAGTAAGAAAGCTGAAACCATTTATCACCGCGTTCTACCTGTCGTTTCCTCATAAATCTTTCGCAGATACGAGTACGCTCCAATAACCACCTTCCTCAGAGACCCTATATCACCATCTGTAGGTAATGCAAAGTGACATCCTTCGTTCCATAGGATCGAAAAATATGCCACTGGATAAATACGACTAGACACATAAATGCTGAAATTTAACCAAGGATCTTTCATGTCCCTTTAACGTGCCACTATAACAGGTATATACTCATGCAATAAATTTCAAAAATATTCCTGATTCGAATGGAAGTCTCGTAGATATTCATGTGAAATTGAAGATATTAAAATTAAAGGCAAAGTTTCTTCGAACAAATTCGACTCGTTAAAACATCTAAACTTTCAATAAAACGGTGCGTGATTAAGTTGAAATATTATATCTACCAGAGCTGTGCCGAAGTCTTGTGCTTAGTGCTCGTGAAAGTGCTCGAAGCACTTTTGTGCTCGTAAGCACAGTGCTCGCGAGCACTAGAGTGAACCAGTGCTTAGTGCTTGGTGCTTCGCGAATTTTTTGAAAGGGCTTAGTGCTTAGTAATTCGAAAAAGTGCTCCTAAGCATCACAGTGCTCCCGAGCACTTTCAGAAATTACCAAGCACTAAGCCCTTTATGGACTTGTCGGAACATGAAAATGACGGACTTTCACCTGATTGGAATAGACAAAGAACTAAAATATTAATTTTTTTCGGTCAACATCTTTGGATATCTTAGTTGTTAAATTTTACCTTCATTATAACTCTGGTGTTAAAAAAACGATCTAGCTGTATGTTATGAACTGGAACAAGTCTTAATGTTCTCATTATTTTTACACGGAGAACAAATTGTTATGTTGTATGGCGAAATTTTTCTAGGAAATTCTATGGAGCAATGAGACTTTTTTTTGATTTACGATTCAAGTTATTTATTGGCGAATATTCAAGTCACAGTCTGTTCAGTTAATGCTCAGAAAACGCTTTTTAATTAAAGACAGCATTTTTTTCTAGCTACGCCAAAAAAATTTCTATCTAATTTGTTGCCAAGACGTCATTGTCTTCCTATAACTTTTCGAATTTTATTATCTGTTTGGAGACCACATGCTATTCTTCCAATTTTTTTCCATATGACGTCATAGTAACTTTATGTTTGTCTGTGAACGACAATTTTGAACTGAGAACAGAGATAAAATCAAGACATTAAAATAAAAATTTCATACTAAGAGGCATTTGGATAGAAAATACAAAATTTCAATTTGAAAAGTGCTCAGTGCTCGGTGCTCGTGTAAACGAATTACTTTCCAAAAGTGCTTAGTAATCGCGAGCATTCCTCAAAAAATAAGGGCTTAGTGCTCGAGATTCCGGAGCACTTTTCAATAGTGCTTAGTGCTTTGTGCTCGAAGCACTTTTCTTCAGTGCTCGGCACAGCTCTGATATCCACTAACAATAGCCCTACTCTACTCCCCTCCCTTAATGTTGAGTAAATTTTCGAAAAAGTTGGAAAAATTGTCGAAGCAGTTGAAAAAATTTCAAAACACTTTGATAAATTGCAATGGAGTTGATGCCAGAGCTGTGCCGAAGTCTTGTGCTTAGTGCTCGTGAAAGCACCCGAAGCACTTTTGAGCTCGTAAGCACAGTGTTCGCGAGCACTAGAGTGAACCAGTGCTTAGTGCTTGGTGCTTCGCGAATTTTTTGAAAGCGATTAGTGCTTAGTAATTCTACAAAGTGCTCCTAAGCATCGCAGTGCTACCGAGCACTTTCAGAAATTACCAAGCACAAAGCTCTTTATGGACTTGTCGGAACATGAAAATGACGGACTTTTGCCTGATTGGAATAGACAGAAGAACTAAAACATTAACATATTTTCGTTCAACCTTTATGGATATCTAAGTTGTTAAGTTTTTCTTTCATTATAACTGTGGTGTTAAAAAAATATATCGCTGTATATGGTATGGAATGGAACAAGTCTTTATCTTTCCATTATTTTGACACCAAGAACAAATTGTTATCTTGTATGGCGAATTTTTTTTGGGAAATTCTATGCAGCACTGCGACCTTTTTTGATATACAATGCAAGTTTCTATATTCATGCTTTCAAGCTCAGAAAACGTTTTTTCATTGCAGACAGCATTTTTTTAGCTTCGCCACAAGAAAAATTTCCATTTTTTGTTGCCAAGACGTCATTGTCATTCAACAACTTTTCGAATTTTATTGTCTATTTCGAGAACACATGTTATTCTTCTAATTTTATTTCTATATGACGTCATGATAACTTTATGTTTATCTGTGAACGACAATATTGGACTTGCTGAGAAAGAACTATTGGCAACTTCAATTAGATACACGATAACACTCGAAAGAAAACATCAAGACATTAAAATCAAAATTCCAAACTGAAGAACATTTGGATGAAAAATACAAAGGTTCGTTTTAAATGTGCTTAGTGCTCGGTGCTCGTGTAAACGAATTACTTTCCAAAAGTGCTTAGTAGTCGCGAGCATTCCTTAAAATATAAGGGTTTAGTGCTCGAGATTCCAGAGCACTTTTCAATAGGGCTTAGTGCTTTATGCTCGAAGCACTTTTCTTCAGTGCTCGGCACAGCTCTGGTTGATGCAGGGACGGACTTAATATTGATCAGAATTGGCAAGTTTTCGAAGTAGTTGACAAAACTTCGTAGCAGTTGGAAAAATCTTGGAAGCAGTTGTAAAATTTCAAAACAATTGGTAAAATTTTGAAGAAGTTGGACTAATGTCAATGTAGTTGGTCTAGGGCCGTGCCCAATATTGATCAGAATTGGTATGTTCTCGAAACAGTTGGCAAAATTATCAAAGCAGTTGAAAAAATTTCAAAACAGTTTAAAAGACTTTCAATGGAGTTGAAACAGGTACGGACCTTATGTTGATCAGAGTTTCAAATTTTCAGAGCAGTGGACAATATTTCGAAGCAAATGGAAAAATTTCAGAGCAGTTGGAAAAATTTCAAAACAAAAAGTAAAATTTTGAAGCAGTTGGACAAATGTCAATGTCAATGTCTAGGGGCGTGCACAATATTGATCAGAGTTGGCAAATTTTCGAAGCAGTTGGTGAATTTTCGAAGCAGTTGAGAAATTTCGGAGCAGCCGGAAAATTCAGAACTATAGTTCAGTTTTCAATTAAATTGGAATAAATTTTTCCAAAAAATGTCATAAAATATGAAAGAATTTGACTTGTCCAAAAAAAGATATAAAGAAAATATCGTTCAGTATTTTTTGCGCGCTTGTTCCTGCGAAACAGCAGTGCTGTCTTTTTGCCCAAATATGGGTTATTTCTGCCAGTAATGGAATCCGATCAATGTCAGACTAGTTCAGTGACGAGCGTAGATATTTGTCTTACATATCGTCAGAATCGAATAAAAAATTCCGAAAAAATAAATTAAATTCTGGGTGGTATAGCTGGTCTGGCATTAATCATACGTAACTTTCGGAAAAAGTTTGAAATTTCAAATTTGCAAGATAGGTGTGGGACCTCAATATCTCATTTGTGTTCTTCAGCGGGCCAGATCGCCGGCCGGTTCAGTAGTTTCGAAGTTATTGTCACTGGAGTATTTTCCGTATTTCAAAAACTTATTCGGTCGATATGATTCACAATTTGAATGCGAATTCATGAGGTGCCCAATCGTGTCTGCTTAATTTCATGTAACTAGAATAATTTAAGATTTAAAAAATGATTTTTTAGTAGAACACATATCCAAACTTATAATAATTTAAAAACTTACTATGACAATGTTTCATGGCGATGATATAACATCTATGAATAGATTTCTGTTGTAATCTTCATACGAGTCATTTTTCACATGGAAAGACCCATAATATTGTTTTTAAAATCTCCAATAATCATGAGTATACTTTCTTAAAAAATCGGATAATAATTCAGATATGAGCACATCATACACAAATAATATTTGATGCCGTGTAATCCTGAAGACGAAGAATCTCTCGATTGGTAATGTAGAATTAAAGGAGTATCACCACAGAATTTTCAATTGTTTTCAAAGCTGTTGAGAAAAAAACATTGAAAAACAAACTAAAATATCACTCTTTTTCACCATCTGTTTTTTGAGACTTCAATGCACAGTTGGCCCATTTTCGAAACTTTGTCTCCCCCGAAAAAGTTTGCTTATAGTCCATTCACGAAAGGTTGAGCCTTCGATTGGCCATGAAAATTTAGCATATTCCACTGTGTTTATTAAAATTTTAGTTATGTTCTTCACTTTCTTGTCAGATTGATACGCAATGTTGTCAATATTGCGTAGAGTTGTCTGATAACTCCATGGAGGTAAAGGACGTCCATGGATAATTCGCAAGACGAGGCCGGGTACATTCGGCAACGTTGACAACATTTTACGTTATGACAGCGAATACTGCCAACTTCAGATAAATAAAGGAATGCCTACTATGCGCTCAACCTTTCGTGAACGGACTATAGGCCCATCCCTGAATTGAGTATTTGACTCCAGCGATACTTTTTCTCTGCGACACTAAATAACCATTTTCAGGTAACAAGTAGCGATATTCTCCATTCCAGAAAATCAAAAAATATGCCCTAGCCTTAGACAACAGGCAATAATAATCTAAACAGACTCGTTCATCTTCTGCAATGTTGAAAAATGTAACGACGCCGTCGTAAACTACGTATTAAAATATCATGATTAGGGGCACCGTTTATTTCAGGGTAAAGTTTCGCGGCGTTATTTCTGGTAGACTAGGGAGCTCGTAAATTAGGGAGGATGTTGGAGATGCGATAAAAGGAGAAATATTATGCTTACGTCTACGTCTCTTTTCGGTGAGATGCTCAGTTCGTGTTTTATGAGACTTGTTATATACAAGGTGGATGAATTATAATGATAACGTGCACTGGGATTCAAGCAGACTCTTTTCAAAATATTGTGAATCTAGCTTCAGTAATATTGGGTGGAAAATATCTACTTTGCTAGTCATTGCTCCTAAATAACTTGTCATTTGAAGGGATGGTACTCACTTAGAGATATTGCATACAAGAGTCATTAGAATTAACCTTTTCAGTGTATTTGTCCCTCCATAGGGACATCGATATTCAAACAATCATATGTATCGTGTATGGTATGGAGTTATTTCGAGTCCAGTGTAGTTCACGTACATCTAGGAGAAAATCTGATGCATACGTTATTACAAGCAGCGCCCTCTGTGATAATTATCTCTAACTGAAAATGTAGAAATTATACTACTGTTTTCGATTGTTGAGTGCGGATGTTGGTAACGCCTTTCTGTTCGAATTCAAATCTTCCCTTTCCATTTAGTACCGTGTTTTGTTTTGGTGAGTAAAAGTATGTAATATTTGATTTTCATCATAGGATTGCATCTCATTTATTATTACGAAGGCCTCGGATGACCCCAAAAAATATGTTCCTGAATGGGGACAATCACACTGGAGGTCCTATTTTTGGGTCATTGCAGTAAACGGGGTTTTGTTTCAACTATACTATATGCTGTACTTACTTGGAAAATGATATGGATTCAGATATTCCAGATTTATCTGATGATTATGGTTGGATGAACGATTATGTTGGACCAGTAGAAAATAGCTATATATTAGAGGATATAGAAAAAGGAATCACTGAGGATGAAATGCAAGAACATGATGAAAATATAAAAGGACCAATAGATGAAGAATAAAACGTCAATATGATGAGAATATCTGTATCGAACATGGATTATTGAAAAACCTGGAAGAAGAATCTAATACAATAGGAAAAATAAAGAAAAGCCTGAAAACAATGATTTTATGAAGGAATTCTATTGATTTTATGATTTCCATATGAAATAATTTGAATTTGTTTTAATCACCATAAAAATAAAAAAATTTTCATGCGTAAGGCGTTCTGCACTTTTTGACCTCAAGTGTGTTTGTCCCTCTGAAGGGACATTGTATAAAAAAACGGGAGGGTGAAATCAGATTTTTCCAATGAAATATTCTTATTTGAACCATTCATGCTTCAGAGAAGCTGTGAAATAATTTTCCTTTTGGCAGTGATACACTGGAAGGGTTAACGTGAAATTCTTGATGATGGAACATTTATTGAAATATTATATGAGCTAATTTCATCATTTTGGCTTTATGTATCCTGAAATTTTTAAGTAGAATGGCAATTTCCAGAAATTATCTGAAAAAATTTCGAAGAATTGGAAATGGGTACAATACGAGAACAGAATTCAAAAAACTATCAGGGCTAGTCTTGCTGAAGTATAACCTGATAATGACAAAAAACATGCAAAATTTGTGTACCTTGTGAGTGTCATATATGTATAGAGAAAAATTTGAACGGAGAAAATAGAAGTAATCAGCTTTCTTGTCCGTTACGTCAGTTGATATCAAAACAATCTAGGCTCCAATAATAAGATCCAGCCCAAAAAAGATCAAATGAATTATTTAACGACTATATTAATTCAATCACAAAATAAATCGAAGTCATCTATTATTGCTTGCTGAACCTGTCGAATTTGACAAACATTTTCGAAGAATGACCTAAGTTGCTTTTCTGAAGGTTGCAACTTTTAAGTGTTTTCGTAACGACGACTGGCGAATTCTAGCCAAAAAGTTGAATACCAGGGGCCTATTGCACCAAATACTTACTTTGCAACTCTTCAATTTGTACTTTTCACTTATCAAATGAATAATGTTGCACGAAACGCATTCATAATTGAAGAGTGCATTGTGGAAACGCAAGAGCAAAGTGAAAAACCCTTCGCATGAATTAAATCTTGTGAGAAATGTTATGCAACGTAATTAATTTTCAATTTGAAAATTTGTCAGAATGCAAAGTGCAAAATGAAAAGTTGCAAAGTATTTTGGTGCAATAGGCTTCAGGTGCAAAATTATTAAAATAGCCCAAAGAAAATTCCAAAAATACGCATTAGAATAATTTGAGGTGTATATCATCTAAAACTTCAACACATAATTCGAAGTACGACAGGTTATGGATCTTTTGACACACTTCAAGGAGTCCTCATAGTTTTCCTTATGGTGAAGGGTACACGCTACAAGATAGCACATTAAGCAGATGTAGAGTGTGCTTAGTCAGAATGGACTGGTGTCATAAGGAACGAAAACTGCGTTTACTAGTTTTGCAGAAAAATTTGAATGAATCCTCATGCATCGCTAAATGCCGATCGACAAAATATCTACATCATACTTTGATTTTGAGTTCCTATTATTGAAATGAAGGAGGATAAAAGCCAGATTTTTATTTCAACATGTAATAATTTTGGCTCTTAACTTGAAAACAATAAAAAATAGAGGTCTTCGGTTAAACTGAAGTTTTCTTACTACTGCATAGTCCATTGATTATACTTAGGGTTTGAAAAGTAATAGTTGCAGGAGGAATTGGATTCACTCATTCTAAATATAATTTACCCTATCTGAAATACACCCTTCACTGGTTGAATAATTATACAGTTCCATAGTCAGAATTGAAAATCTCCACCCGACAGTCTCTTGCAATAAATCAGGTTTCACTTAAACTCACGGAATATATACACAATACTTTATGAGAGAACGTTTTCCAAAATGTGCTTCCTTAGATGTCATTGACCTGTAAAGAATTCGTTTATGGACTGAACAATTTTCCTAATGGCTACAAACATGAAAAGCTTCACCAGAGCGAAATCCCCTGAGATTACCTTTTACTCTTGTGTTTATAGGTGTTCCTTCCTCTACTTAAGGTCTTGAAGTATAATAGAATCCTTTACTCTTGAGTCCGTAAGCCTCCTAGCTCATTGCCGAATATCATGAAACCCACATCAAGGAGACACGATAATTATTGTTCCAGTTGATTCAACTTATCGAGGCGCCTCCAGGTATCACTCAACTAAGTTCAGCACTTTGGAGAGTATTGCTATGTCGAGAATTCTTCGAAGTTATGATGAAATAACGATGTTTCTTGGGAGATGAGAAACTGAGGACATAGTCTTGAGCTTTATCGTTGAATCTACTAGAGATTCATATCCTTGGTGGAGTTAGCCAGATATGAGATTTCATTGGGCTGTATTTTTTATTGTTCATGATATTCAGTAAAGGAAATCTTCGATTGATATCATTACACAATTTAAATTATGCTTTTTATATTACACATTAATTCTGTATATCAAAATAGTTCAAGCATAATATTAATATGAAGTTTCTCAAAGTTGTCAGAAACTGGCTGTTATTCTACTCATCACATACCATAAACCAGATTTTTCTAAACGCGTGGTGCTTGATATATACTTTCATGTTGACTTACAATCGAAAAACTCATTTGCATGTTGTTGTTCGAACAAAAGATACCTGCTGTTTGCATTTATTCAACCCCTGTTGAAGTAGCGACAAAAGGTTGAATATTGGCAGACAACATTCAATGGAAAATGTCTTAATACTTCGTCGAAGCTTTATGCAATCAGAGGGGCGTATTAGTAATGATTCTCAGAGATAGTGTTATTTCTGTTATAGTATCCAAGGCAAAACGTCAGATCGTGAAATATCGTAGGGTACGAGAATTCCTCATAAAGGGTTTTCCAATAAGAGGTGTTATTTTGAAATTCAAAGGAAAATGCCATTTTTCAATATAAATGATCGGATGTTTATCTTATTATGAGAAATAAGCTATTCCGTTAAAAGTGGAAAATAACATCAGGCAAATGACCACCACGACCACGCTTACACGATCATATCCTTTTAATGAAGTTTTTCATAACCACATCGCAAAGTGGCTGCAATATGCCCTTGGTAGTCTCACGAATTTCATCTTTGAAGTATTGAATCGACGCTGGCCTTTTGGTGTAGACTTTCTTTTCCCGTGGGTGTTAAATTACAAGATCTTGGTGGCCAATTGTGATCACTCCTTCGAGAGATAACACGGCCCGAAAACTTTTCCCGCAAAAGATCAATAATTTCGTTGCTTGTGTGGCACGTAGCCCCGTCTTGTTGAAAGTGAACGTTGTCCAAATCTACTATACAATTTCGGCCATAAAATACCTAATTCAAAAGAACGATGAGGAATGGACAAACTTGGATTTTCTTCAACACTTTCGGCTACAGCAGCAATATTCTCGGCTATTCTTGAGCGACGTGCACGGGTTTATTCTTCATATCACTAACTTGTCCCAACAGCTCGAATTTTTTCACCAATTCCTTCATTGCGGTCCGAGAAGGTGCTTCACGACGGCCCAAAAATGTTCGAGTTTTACGAATCGTCTCTGCCAAATTTTCACCATTTTATAGTGAATTTCCACAATTTCAATGCGTTCTTGAAGCGTGTAACGTTTCATTTTTATTAATGACGTAGTTTCTACTTGTCAAATGTCGAAAAATGACAGCTTGAAACGTGACATTCACCGAAATAGTGAGCTATTCAAAATAACACCTCTTATTGGAAAACCCTTCATAATGAGCACTCAATACTGAAGAGCCCTAATAGGACGAAACTGCTGTCTTGGTTTACCTGGATGAAATTACCTTCTTGAAGGTTAATAATGATGGAATAACGTTGTTTTTTGGCAGATTAGAATATTTCTCAATCCTCGTGAATATAAAATGAATTTTACGATGGATATCTTTCAGGAACATATGTTTCCATTTTTTTAATTGAACATAAATTCGTTACCTCAAAATACAAATTTGTCAAAAACTGTCAGCCTGTGTGTTTATCCTACCTATTGCAAACCATAAACTAGAGTTTTCAATGCACATCACTTCTGATATATACCTACCTACATGTTGACTGCCAATCGAACAAACCCATCCATCTAAGACCAATCGATAATCCGGAAAAAACAGACTAGCGGATTCGAATGAGCGCCAATATTTCACGAATCATTGCCTGCCCCCTTACTCCACATCCTCCCCTAGCAGAACGCAGAACGGCCATCGAATGGCGCCGTAAATCTCCCGTCCCCAACTTTTACAATTTTGTTGCCAACTTTCTAATTCAACCGCATTTGGCAAATTGATTCATCGCATGAGCATGCACAGCCTCACTGGCAACTGTCCAGTGGGGGCCCGCACCGACCCCCTCGTTTTTCTGGGTAATGAATCAGGCCTCTTTTCGGATTTCTTCTGGGGATTTCGGAAAGCTTTCGATATTTAAAGTCTCTTCTCTTGCCTAGTTTCGTTATACTTGGAACGGATGAACCCCAAATAGTGTGAGCTTAGAAAGTAAACATTTCAGCATTCTCTGTAATCTTTGCTTTTTGAAACAACTATGCGTATAGCGCTTATGAATTCTTTTGAAAGGAATGTTGGTATGCCTCAAGGCTCATCGAGGACTCCTTTTCATTTTATAATTTGCCGATGGGCCAATTCATTCATCCCGTTTTCTATAGATTCTTTTTGCTTAAAAAAGGAAGGAGAGCTCCAGAAATCTTGTGAAGATATATTTCGTTAATTCGTTTAATGTCGTTATGATGCAATGGTAGTATACAGGGTGTTTCATCATAAACTGGACAAACATATATTTTCGTGTAGAGGACATCGGGAGAATCATTTTTGCTTATACAATATATCCCGTTTTCGAAGCATAAGCGAGATACAGGGTGTCAAACGTCAATTTTGAGCAAGATTCCTATGAGTGTGGTCAGCAATGTAACGGGTGGCCCATTTAAAAAATTGGAATTTAATTTTGCTATAAAAAAAACTGCTCAATATTTTTCAATGGTTGAACATTTATTTAAAAGGTTGGTTCATGACATTTATTTATGAAAAATAATTTCGGCCAAATGACCACCACGGCTGACTTGGCAGTAGCCTATTCGTTCCACCCAATTTTTTAATACATTTTCGATTGTTTGAACTCTATTTCACCAATAGCAGCTTGAATTTCGGTCTTGAGGTCTTGAATTGTTTCTGGATTGTTGGCGTAACACTTATCTTTCTTTCACCGCTCCCCAAAGATAATAATCCAATGGCGTCAGATCGCAGCTTCTTGATGGCCAATTCAGATCAGCATTTCTGCTGATTATTCGATTTCCGAAAATGCGGCGTAAAACATCGATTGTGGCGTGTGCTGTATGGCTCGTTGCACCGTCCTGTTGGAACCAAACATCGTCCAAGTCGTCAGCTTCAATTTCTTGAAAGAACCAATCGTTCAACAAACAATCGAAAATGTATTAAAAAATTGGGTGAAACGAATAGGCTACTGCCAAGTCAGCCGTGGTGGTCATTTGGCCGAAATTATTTTTCATAAATAAATGTCATGAACCAACCTTTTAAATAAATGTTCAACCATTGAAAAATATTGAGCAGTTTTTTTTTTTATAGCAAAATTAAATTCCAATTTTTAAATGGGCCACACGTTATAACACTTGAAGTAACGGTTTTTTGGTCAAATCTCAGTATTTTTGGGTCCTCTATTCAGAAAAGTTGACGAACTCCGAAAAAAAATTCACAAAATGGCGGAAGACCTGCAATGTTCCAAATTTTTTGCGGTTGTCAAATTGACTTTTATTTTCTGAATGAACACAATTTTCTAAGAATTTCCGTGAAAAAAAGTTTTCAAAAATCGAACACAATTTTTTTTTACATGTCTACAGCGATGAAAAAAATTCACTCGAAATGGATGAAATTTTGTACAATTTTACTTCTTGAATTATCAATCACGAATATGAAAACAGAATTGTAAAAAATCCAACGGTTTCGTTACTACAGTCATTCAAATGTTTCGTTCGGACCTCTGAAATAATGAGAAAAAATTTGGTTTGAGGTCTAGAGTCAAACATAATTAAATTATTGGCAAGTACAAACATTCCATTCATACAAAAAAATTAGTTGGGACTCGAACCGACGAAGGTATTAAATAGGAAAATGGCACTGTTCTAAGGAAATTAATATTCGTTGCCAGGCAACGGTAGTTCGTAGTTCATAGAGTTGGACTGGTATTTGAATTTCAGAGAATATAATTTAGCCAGTAGTCAAACTCTATGAACTACGAACTACCGCTGCCTGGCAACGAATATTAATTTCCTTAGAACAGTGCCATTTTCCTATTTAATACCTTCGTCGGTTCGAGTCCCAACTAAGTTTCACTGATTTTTTTTGTATGAATGGAATGTTTGTACTTGCCAATAATTTAATTATGTTGACTCTAGACCTCAAACCAAATTTTTTCTCATTATTTCAGAGGTCCGAACGAAACATTTGAATGACTGTAGTAACGGAACCGTTGGATTTTTCACAATTCTGTTTTCATATTCGTGATTGACAATTCAAGAAGTACAATTGTACAAATTTCATCCATTTCGAGTGAATTTTTTTCATCGCTGCAGACATGTAAAAAAAAATTTGTGTTCGATTTTTGAAAACTTTTTTTCAGGCAAATTCTTAGAAAATTGTTACATTCAGAAAATAAAAGTCAATTTGACAACCGCAAAAAAATTTTGGAACATTGCAGGTCTTCCGCCATTTTGTGTATTTTTTTTCGGAGTTCGTCAACTTTTCTGAATAGAGGACCCAAAAATACTGAGATTTGACCTAAAACCCTTACTTCAAGTGTTATACATTACTGACCACACTCATAAGAATCTGCTCAAAGATGACGTTTGACACCCTGTATCTCGCTTATGCTTCGAAAACTGGATATATTGTATAAGGCAAAAATGATTCTCCTGATGTCCTCTACACGAAAATATATGTTTTTCCAGTTTATGATGAAACACCCTGTATATCCACAAGTATGTGTATATTTGGTTATAACAATGGAAGCAAGTTCTTGATCAGAACAACTGAATAACATCCACAAAAATGTATAAAATTCTTGGATTTTCATTTTGACAGAAATAACCTGGTCCATAATTTTTTTTTGGAAAAGCTCTACACGTCTAATTCTGCTGAAAGTGAAGTGAAGTGAGAGATTTCTTCACTCTTCCAAAGATCCAAAAAGTTATGATCTCTCTTTCAATGGAAACTTTTTAATAACATCTTGTTTCGGAGTAACTCGGTTACTTGAAATATAAATTGATAACTTGGTATATTGATAATATTGATATGTCTATGGTTTCTGCCGAAAAAAATGAGTTAAATTTCTCTTCATTTTTCAGTACCTAACCTTGAACATAAAAGTAGAAACTTGTGTCAGTCAATAGAACTGAACACTTCCATCGACTGTGAAGATTTGAGATATATTATTATTATTCAATAGATCCATTAATAGTTATTAAACCAACTAGGTTATTAAAAAAAGAGACAAATGGTCGAAATATTTCAAGGCCTATACGCACATAAATCGCTAGATTATGAATAACCGAGCTGATGACAAGATTTTTCCGTTGACCTACTTATGAATTGAAATAAAAATTCTGCTTGAAATAAATTCTCATTTTGCACAAGACATACATTTGGCATAATGAAGTTTCTATGTTCCAGTAAAGTTTTGACATTTCTGAATACTTCGTATACGATTGCCATGAGGATTGCACATTAAAATAGCATAAATTGGACATCAAAATGAGTCATTAATGTTCAATTTCGTATACATTAAAATCACCTTTTATTTTGAGGTCGACGGAAGAAATTTTCATTGTTAAGTCAAGAATTAACCATTATGTTATAGGTTCCTATAAAGTGTCTTTGGGGATTAATGAATCATTATAAATAGTTACGATAAACAGGTTTACTGCTTAAAACACAAGTGTATAATATGACTCATCGATAAATTCATCAAATATTGAACACATAGTTCAAACATTCAAGAAAATACTGTTCAGAGAGAGATATTACAAACAAAAGTATATAAATGTGTCTGAATGATATGAGGTAGGTAATCTTTCATTACACGATGAGGCATATTACCTTTAGTTCTATAAGCGAAACAACGTTGTCTCTGAGAACTCTTACAAATTACCCTCTCCCAATGCAGGAACCTTTGAAGAAGTATCAAGACGTTCTGCATATTATCTTCCTTTGTGTGGAGGACGTGAAATGGCTGGGTTTCAGTAACGACCAAAGGTTGAACAACGGCAGGCAACAGTCTACTATCTGTTCGAATGACAATAAGAACAACTTCGTCCAAGTTTCATGCAATTATGGAGGTTTATTGGTGAGGATTCTCAGAGATAGCGTTGTTTCAGTTCAGTTCAGTTCAGTTAATTCGTATATATCTCCATTCTGATGATACCCAATAGGACAGCTGTCTGAAGATGCCCTGTAAGTTTTTTGAATCTAAAGAATCTAGTTTCGGAGTAGAACATCAATATTTGTTGATTGATATCATTTGCTACATTCATATTTTATCATGAATATAGTATCATAATGTTTCTGATGTTGAGAGCGTTCATCCAATTCACAGGTTGGAACATCTTATTGATGCAATATATCCCGGTCTTGAAAATTATTGTCACCCAGAAACGATACGTTGAATGAAATAAATAAACTCATTTTAGAGAAAATTCCCGGTCAAGTCAAACACTATAAGTCATTCAATACGGTGTGTAGTATTGAGGATACAGTGCACTATCCTCAAGAATTCTTAAATTCTTTGATCCCTTCTAGCTCACTTCCTCACGAAAGTTGGCATTCCTTTCATGCTATTAAGAAACTTGAGCCCCCCAACATGTGTAATGGGACAAGGCTGCTTACAAAAGAGTTACGGGACAATATAATCGTGGCGACCATTATCACAGGGCCAGCAGTGGGACAACTGGCCTATATTCCACGGATAGCCATGTTTTCCACTGATTTACCCATACCGTTTAAAAGGCTACAGTTTCTAGTGAAGATCTCTTTTGCCCTCACTATTAAAAAGACCCAAGGTCAAATATTCTCTCTGGTGGGCATTGATCTGAGAAAGCCTTGTTTTTCCCATTGGCAGTTACATGTTGGCTTATCTCGGGTTAGAACTCCTGATAGACAATATATTTTGCAAACAAATGATAACATTATTTCCAATATAGTTTACAAAGGAGTTTCAAACAATTAAAATTACCACTACCAAACTAATTATTCCCGCGACTTGGTCCTCCTGGAATTCGTTTATCGCAAATCCCTCAAATGTTTTTTTCTTTCGGACAGAGTTACTTTCGAATTGTGTATTAGCATGCAGATACAAACTATACCTGCTTATAACCCCCTTTTTTGGCAGTTATAAATCAAAACATAACACTCTGTACTAAAAAAGGATTATAAACATTATGCACAACGGAGTGAGCACGGGTCAGCTAGTCTCTGATAAAACTGAACTCCGTCCAAGATTGATACAATCAAAAAAAGTATTTATAGGGATTCTCATTGTTTCGGTTATAGTGATAGGTCTTTAAATATTCTAGGCTTTAAGATAGTATTCAGACCTATCTGAATACTACTCGACCCCTATAAGGTGAAACTGATATCTTGGATTCTCTGAATGATTGAATGTGGGCAAAACTAATTCCAAAGTATGATATTCATGTTTGTTGATTTCTTGTGATTTATAATATTTTCTTTCATATTTTATTATGACTAGTATTAAAATTCTTTTGAAACCTCTTAGGACCATCCATCCAATTCTCTTTCCTTTATTAAAACACATTCCCTCCAGGAAGCATCGAGCAACGCCCATCCTAGAGTTATGGAGATCTATGATGTGAATAAGTAGCAACTAAAATCGTCTGATATATATGGCGAAGTTGCTAGCAAAATCGTGGAAAGTTTGGCCATAACTTGCGACCGTCTTCTGCTAGCTTAGCTGGGGGCATCCTATTTATAAGGAAACTTCTAAACGCCGTTAACTTTCTGAAATAATAATCGTGTATAACGTGGAGACCGGGTCAGCAGGGAGCGCCTCGTGCATGCTGCAAGCTGGGAGATTGTCGGTTCGAACTCATACATGAACAATAATCTTTCCGAAGAACAAGTAAATATCGCTGTTCTACCCTAGTTTGTTGATTTTCCATGAACGTCGTAACTTGTCCTATCTTTTTGAGAGCTCGTTCTACTTAAACGAGTGCTATATCGTTTTGCCCTAATATCCGTAATTTTCGAATTTTTAGCCGAAACAATCTCAAACGATAGGGTTAGACTCCCTGATGGCTAATTCGTGGTCAAATTCAATTCTGTCCGTGGGGCTGTCCGACACGACTCGAAATTTTCGGGATGACTTCGGGACCCAAATGGCTCGGTTGAGTTCGTTAACCAGCCAAATCAAACAGGAAGTTCCATAAAATACGGCCATTCAAAATTTTTGTACCTCAATACATCAGAAAAACAGGAACAAATCGGAATAAAATATTACGGCCAAATGCGAGATGATGATAACAAGCCTCATCCAAAATTTTGTGGCCATAGTGTGAACAGAACCATAGAATATTCAATTGGAATAATTCTTTATGTTTCTATAAAAAGCTAGCCGATTCAAGTGAATTTTTCTTGTGAATGGAGATCGCTATTCTGAATGTTCATCCAAAATTTTTGTTCCTCAATATTTCAGACAAAAAGAATTCAATCGAAATGCGGTTACATGCAAAATGCTTATAATAAGTCTCATGAAAAATTTCGAGGACATAGTTTTAAAAGAACCATAGAAAATTCAATTTTAATTTAAAAAAAAAAAATTATATTTTCATAACAGGATATCCGATTTTCTGATGGTC
Organism: Propylea japonica; assembly: GCA_013421045.1. Taxonomy (NCBI): domain Eukaryota; kingdom Metazoa; phylum Arthropoda; class Insecta; order Coleoptera; family Coccinellidae; genus Propylea; species Propylea japonica. The sequence continues at coordinate 11,940,869 of CM024241.1, read as the reverse complement.
CATTAACTCTGAGATGATTCTTCTCTGAAAATCATTGGAAATGTCTATAGAATTTGATAGAGAATCTCCTTGTGGAAATGATACCTATTGGTTAAACATTTTAGGTGCTCTACTTATAAATTATTCAGCTACTCTTCAGCAACCCAAATATTTCAGATTGTATTGATTACCACCTAGAAAGCAGCATTCAACTTCTTCAAAAATTTAGCACTAGTTCAAGGTAGGACGACTTTTCATTTAATATTCATAGCTAACAGATTCAAATAGACACGGTCTCTATTGCTTTTCAGGAACCACTGAATCAACTTATTCTTCATCCTTCAGCCTTCATTATAAGATTTCGGGTTGTATTGATTCAAGTATATTCTTAGGAATTTACTACCAAATGCAGAAAAAAATCAACTACTCTGAAAACTATAGAAATTTTTCCAGGAAGTTCGTGTCTAATATACTGACTTCAGTAGATATATGTAGGTAGAGTATACTTTACTTTTGGATAGTGAATCTATACATGTGTTTTCAATGCCTGAAAAACTCCGGTTAACGTTAGTTCGTCTTTCAGAAAATTTCTGTTCAAAAAACTTCCTAACTCCTAACTCTATTCATGTTTGATCGGGTTCGAACCTATACAAAAAAATTATTTCTTTCAAAAATTCCTCACGCGTTGCATCGACAGGAAACCGCTAATTCAATCGTTCTCTCGCAACCGACATAAATACATCCGACGAAACACGAACTAGATTAATATTTGAAACGAAACTCTAGGAATCACGAACTCAATTACTGCCGAAATTAATCACGTAGTCGAGTCCGAAGAACGCGATTCGTACAGAAACGACACGGTCGATTTCAATTGTACATGAATAAGTCGTTTCTGCTTCACCTCCAGAGATCCTGGCTTATTTTTCAACCCACCTCCGGCTCTTACTTGACAGACTAATTGAAAGTTCAAATCGTAAAATTAAACTTTCAACAAAAGTTCTACCTGACTTTGGGAATGGAGTCCTTAGGGTGTTATAGAGGGCTTTACTGTAACGCTTGGGGTTGAAACGGGAAAACAGAATTATTTATTATGCAATAGTATGCTGGAAAAATCTTTTACTGGTCCAAACATTATAACGTTTACGTCCTTGAGGCTAATGAATATTAGGTATTCAAAGTAAAGTTATGATTTGATCCGACAAATGATTAAATACAACAATAAAAAAATAACATAATATTTTGTATTGTTTGTCTAAACACACAACTCATTATTTCAATAATCATAATAAACTAACGAAGTTACACAACAGAAACGACACAGTCAATTTCAATTGTACATGAATAAGACGTTTCTGCTCCACCTCCAGAGATCCTGGCTTACTTTTCAACCCACATCCAGCTCTTATTCGACAGACTAATTGAATGTTCAAATCGTAAAATTAAACTTTCAACAAAAGTTCTACGTAACTTTGGGAATGATGTCCTTAAGGTGTTATAGAGGGTTTTACTGTAACGCTTGGAGTTGAAACGGGAAAACAGGATTATTTATTATGCAATAATTTGCTAGAAAGAACTTTCACCAGTCCAAACATTATAACGTTTACGACCTTGAGGCAAATGAATACTAGGTAATCAAAGTAAAATTATAATTAAAATCAACAATGAAAAAACCCTCATAATAATATAATTGTTTGTCTAAGCACGCCACTCATTATTTCAATAAATATAATAAACTAATGAAGTTACACTACAGAAACGACACCTTCGATCTTATTCGACAGACTAATTGAATGTTCAAATCGTAAAATTAAACTTTCAACGAAAGTTCTACCTGACTTGGGAATGGTGTCCTTAAGGTGTTATAAAGGTCTTTACAGTAACACTTGGAGTTGAAAAAGGAAAACAGAATTATTTAATATGCAATAGTATGCTGGAAAAATCTTTTACCGGTCCAAACATTATAACGTTCATGACCTTGAGGCTAATGAATATTAGGTTATCAAAGTAGAAGTATGATTTGATCTGACAAATAATCAAATACAACAATAAAAAAACCCACATAATAATATAATTGTTTGTCCGAATACACCACTCATTATTTTAGTAAACAAAATAAACTTACGTGTTACACTACAGAAACAACACAATCGATTTCAATAATTGTGCATGAATGAGTCGTTCTGCTTCACCTCCAGAGATCCTGGCTTATTTTCCAAGTTTAGTTTAAATCGTAAAATTAAATTCCAACAAAAAATCTACCTGACTTTGGGAATGGATTCCTTTTGGTGTAGTAAAGGGCTTAACCATAACGCTTCGGTTTAAAACGGGAAAACAAAATTATTCATTATGTGATACAATGCTGAAAAAAAACCCTTTACCTGTTCGAACGTCAAAACAATAATTAGTTTGAAGCAAATAAATATAAGAAAATCGAAGTGAAAATAATCTCCTAAAATTGAAATGAACTCACCTTGCCGTTATTGATTCAATCGGTTATGTATGTAACGAAAAATCAGTGTTTTCTGAAAATGAACGCATTAAACAATGTTTTTCATCGATCTCAAAATAAAAGGTGAATTTAATGTGTACGAAATTGATCATTAATGACCCACTTTAATGCTCAACGTACAAATCCAATCAAAAAAGCACCACACTTATACGGGGAGAAGCAAGGTTTTTATTCATGTTTTTTCTTTGTGCTGTTATATCATACGCAGAAAAATATAACAGCCCGTTTACATTGTCCTCTGCTGTTGCTGTGAGATACACATGCTATTGTGTTTGATATACAGCGACGAGGAATTTTGTAATGCCATATCTCAAAAGAGTACACAGGTTGGGACAAAGGAACTCACTGATTCAGAAATGCCGATTTTCAGATGTAATCGATATGGCCAAAATTATCTATGTTAAGATCCATGCTACATTTGAAGGAAGAAACGAATGTCAAATTATTCGATGAAGTGGAAGTATTTGTTAAGAACAAAAATAAAGAATCCGTTCCCAAAAAATCAGCAGTGTTGTTCCGGGAGCAGATCAAGAAATTTTTGATAGAAGCACCAAAATGACTTTTTTCTGATGTATAAGGTTGCATAATATACTATTTTGAGCAAAATATGACTTGACGTTTCATATTTCCCTTGGGACAATAAGACTTGACGTTTCATATTTCCCTTGGGATATATGAGTGTGTTATGACATATCGTAACTAAGGCGATATTGCTCATTATTGATTCGATCAGAAAAAAACACTTTTTCAACTTTGCCAACGTTTAGTGGATATATTTCCATTTCTTCAGGGCTGAAATTCATTCAATAATTAAGCGTAACGGGTCGACATTATACACAATATAAGTAAATTACACATAAGTAACCGACAGCCTACAAGGGTGGTGTATCAATCGACTTTTATCAGATATGATAGGGTACTTATGTACCTTATTTGTTGTCGAAAATATACACCATCTTTTGGGTTGAAAACATCAGAGTTTTTCAAACTGAATTAGAAATAGTTAGGAACAGATGACTTTTTTTATTTGAGTGAGCAGGCTACCCTGGAAATGCGAATTGCTTCAAACCAAAAATCATAAACTTCTAGAGCTTTTTCGCAGTTTCACAGCTTAAGTTTCGTCCCCCTTTCACGGGAATGGAGAAATAAAATCTAAAATCTCCAAAACTGCACTTACTCCAAAGCATCCAAAGAAGGCCAAATGAACTGGCTTGAAGGGTGAAAGAATACGCTTCTTGATCGTATCCGGATATGCTTGGAAAGCGAAGGTCTCTCCCCGTTTAAAATATATCATTTTTCCTCGGATTCGCGGCTTGCTGTTATTATCTCCGAATGGGTGCCGAATGGAAGTGGCTTTTTTATCGTCGACATTACTTCTGCCGTCGCGGCGCCCTCGGCTGTATCAAAGGAAAATGTGAAATTTCGAAAGGAATATATTTCACAAACAGTCTTTGCGTCGTTCCCTTTGTCTTGTCTCTTGTTTGAAGCGTTGGTGCGATTGTGAATTCGTAATTGCCTGGCTTGATTTCGACGAATTGCGGTTTTGTCATTTTATGTTGATACAAGGAATACATTGGAAAAAAATCGGTACGATAACTTGATAGAACACTTCGTTCCTTTTACGGTCAACATTTTTGCCCAGCTTGCGTATACTTCATTGAGTTATTAAGGTTTGCCGCTACTTTTACTTTTTCCTATTCGAAAGGAAGAACAAAAGATGGGAAGAGAATATTGCGTCGAGCAAAAATTGTAGCTTGACAATGATTATATGTTCTTGGCGTGACATTCTTGATGATGAAACATTTATTTTTATTTGGTTTTTTCACATTTTGTTCGCTACTTGTTTTCAACTCATACGTTTTTATACTCAAAAAGAGGTATTCCAAAAACCTATGTCTATCGAAAGCAATCATATACAGGGCAGTAATATAATTTCTTTCTTCACTTATACAAAATCTGTTCATTTTACCTCAAAAACGTTCGCTATAAATACACTCATAACGCGCTAGGGCTTTTTAGCCGGCGTTATAGATCGTTATGCCATTATGCGTCAAGCCGGTCCCAGACAATGCGTGCATTCGGCCAACGTGCCTTCGTAGTACGCCTTCGGGTACCCTCCCAGACACTGCGCCAATCGCGAAATGTTCGAAATTCGACATTCTGTTGACAAACGTTCGCCAAACGGCCCCAGTATAGAACAGTAGCGGAGAGCGGAGAGGCTAAACGAATAATACCTAAAAACACCGTGTAATCACGTCGCACAACTCTGACTGAAGACAGAAAAGGCCGTATAGTACGCGTAGATAAACACATTGTCTGGGAGCTAAAGCCGGTCCCAGACAATGCGTGTATTTGACGAATGTTCGGCATTGGCGGTGCTTCGCGTAGTGTGTGGGAGCTCAACTTCGGCCTGATTACAATGGCCCACACGCTATGCGAAGCGCCGCCAATGCCGAACATTCGTCAAATACACGCATTGTCTGGGACCGGCTTAACACGAATGTGCGCGAATGTACTTCATCTTCCTTTGGTTCGTGCAGCCCGTACCGACAAGGATAGAAGGCCAATGCCGAATGATACACGAAGTTGAGCTCCCACACACTACGCGAAGCACCGCCAATGCCGAATATTCGTCGGATGCACGCATTGTCTGGGACCGGATTTATGCATTATCATCCCTCGAGCCAGAAGCCTTCGTGCCGAATGTTTCCTTCCGCGCGTTATGATCCATAAAACTTGGAACATAAATAACCATCCAATTAAATCACACCATTTTCAATCCAAATAAGGAGTCAGCGAAAATCCAAAATAAATATACCAAGAAATTGTTAGAAATGGTCGAAGCAATTGGACGCTAAAGTATAGAAATATAACCAATATATAGTCCGTTGACGAAAGGTTGAGTGCATAGTAGGCCTTTGTTTATTTATTTGAAGTTTGCAGTATTTGCTCTCATAATGTGAAATAAAGTCAACGTTGCCGAATGTACCCGGCCTCGTCCGACGAGTTTGCGAGTTATAAGAGAACTCTGCAATATTGACCACATTGCGTATCAATCTGAAGAGAAAACAAACTACATAACCTAAAATTTCAATATCACCAGTGGAACCAACTATAATTAATATTCTATGTTAAAGGGTGGAAATAAGTGGTACCTATAGTCCGTTCACGAAAGTTTGGGCGGTCAGTTGGCCATAACAATTTGGCATATTCCACTGTGTATATTAAAATTTTAGGTAATGTTGTTTATTTTCTTGTCACATTAATATACAATGTTGTCATTATTGCATAGAATTCTCTGATAACTCGCAGGCTCGTCCGACGAGGCCGGGTACATTCGGCAACGTTGATTTTATTTTACGTTGTGACAGTAAATACTGCCAACTTCAGATAAATAAACAAACACCCACTTTGCGCTCAAACTTTCGTGAACGGTATTCAAGACTCATACTACTAGGACTTATCTAACCAAAGTGAAATTCGAAAATGAAAATCAACTCAGCGGAAGTTGCATTAATGAAATACTTTGTATTATGGTAGAGCATATATTGGAGAAAAATTTTTTTTAAATTAAAACGAAAAAATGCTCAACATGAAGATAGTGATAAATTACAACTTTTTTGACATGCTTTGAATGAAGACAATAAGATTCAATGGGGCAAGTTTCCATGATATCGAAAAAAAAATTGAAACTTGAAAAATTGAAGGAGGGAGCCTTCATGTCAATTGCCGAGAATTCTACCAATCCATCCGTCTATTGATTTCAAAACTATCACGGATAAGATCCGGCATAAAAAAGATTAGATGAGTTTTCAACAACAGTAAAAAATAAATCAGAGATAGAAAGGATTGTTGATGATTGTTTTTCTTACGATACCGACACTTGGCGGATGCTGGCTCGTTGTATACAAAAATCCAAAATTATGGAAAAAGCCTTAATAATCTTTCAGTAGTCATTCAAGTCGCATTTTTGCTGATTGACTGATTTGACACTGGCTGAAGATGGACATTCTCCCTGTGTTCAGATAGTAAGCTCATTCCTGATCTGATGGTTTCATTCATGAACAAAAAAAAATCCTAAAGCTTCACATTCATTTTGAATTTACACAACCACTACATGTCCTCATTTGTCACGAAATATGGATAGAGCATCGATTACGGTGAATCGCGGGTACTATCGATCCATGCAGACTGATTTGTTCTTCTAAAAAATGGATCAGGTAAACATCGACTACATTTGGTTCCATAAAAAAATCACAATTGTCATACAGCCTAACATCAGTCGTGCGATTTAACGACGGCCGGTTAATTTTAAGCGGCTATTTGTAGAACTCGTAGCTCCTTGACCCTAAGATCTTGTGCGACTCCGCGCTGTTAACCATTGTTGTAGGAATGTCTCTATAAAGTCTACTACTTTTCTGGATGCCACGTCCATTTTTGATCCGGTTTCAGGGTACACGAATACAGGGGACGCATCATTTCCCTATAAGGATAGCTGAATGATTGCGAAGCAATATGTTTAGCTATCTCTGTGGCTTCTTGCAGCAACATGTAAGAAATTCACCTAAGTTTACCTGTAATTTTATTCAATTCTCAACTACTGAATGAAACTACTTTTTTCGGTCCAGCAGACTGAGCATGTATCTGGCTCTAGGTCATTCGCTAGGATCTATAATCTTCCTCTTTTGTTTCCATTTCCCCACTGCCCAATGAAAAAAGTCTTACTTTCCTCTCTTGCCAGTTGCATTATGACCATTTGCTTATATGGTTATTTTATGGCGATAAACCAGTATGTTGAATATCTCTGGACGAGTCCAAGATAAATTGGTTTTCGAAAAAACAAAATACTCAAGAGATACTAGGCTACAACTCTTTATTGTTTTTATATGCCCACAGAAGACGTTAAAATTATACTATAAAACATGACATTATTTAAACGCCCTGTACAACATGAAGATTTTATTTTTTGGACTTATGTTTAATGAAGAACATTCAACAATAACAGAGCTACAATTGAAAAAAAAACATTGAAATCCGACTAAAGATTGGGAAGATATCAATTGTTAAAATTCAACGAAATTTTAGGTGGTGCGCTAATTTTGTCCATCAGTATATAAAGAAATTAATACAAAGATATCAAATAATTGCAAGCCAAATTCAGTTGGAGTCAATCTATACTCAGTCTCTCGGATCAAAGAGAATCCATTGATCACATGGATGAAATCGCGAAGTTGACTCCAAGAAAATCCGGTTAAATTCAAAGTAGGAAGATTTTACATCTGAACGCACACCAAGGGAAAATCTGGGTGCTTCTAGACTATTCAGAAACGGAGTATAGAGCAGGCATAATGCGTTCTCCTAAGGGGACTGGTCTGGAAGATGTAAAAACTGTCGGTTAAAGAGGAAAACAAATTTTTCAATGAACTATTTAAATCGTAGCTGCGGCGAATATATCCTGGAAACCATGCTGAGTAAATTGTTGCCGTGAAATCATCTACCAAATTGAAATAATAAAAAAAATATTTCCACAATATAACCACATCTTGAGTAATTATTTGAAGTTCTCAACCTCTTGAAAAAACCGTTATTCGATAAATGTGCAAAAATTCTTTTTTGTCGTGAATAGTAGTAATAGGAATTTGTTATCTCATTTCTATGCATATAAGGAGCACAACTGTACGGTTCCAATCATAGAATAATTGCATGTTTCTCTATCGACCATTAGCTTGGTCGACCGAAGAAACCTCCGTGAAACCTTCTTCACTCAATCCATTCGGACTAGTCCCGAATCAGTATTCCACTTCATCGCACAAATATCAATTTCATACAAAGATCTTTCAGTTGGAACGAACTGCTGGCCAAATTTAGTTGGGGTCAATCTATACTCAGTCTATCAGACCAAAGAAAATCCATAAGAGTTCATTCATCAGACGTGAGATCAAGGGGTTGACTCCAGGATAATCCAGTTTTATTCAAAGTAGGAAGATTTTACATCTGAACGCACACTACGAGTAAATCCCGGTGGTTCTTGACTTTCCAGAAAAAGAGTCTGGAGCGGACATAATGCGTTTCCCTACAGGGACTCGTCTGATAAATTTATACACTTTTATATCCACAATACATATGTCTATCTAGAGGTATTAATCAAAGGTTTTAACCTCGTGAAAAAAACACCCGTTAGTTTAGAAAGTTTCAGAAATTATTTTCTTGTCGATAATGGATTGTGTAGTGAGGTCATATTTTCACATTTCTCTGCAGGATAGGAGCACAATATTAAGATTCTTACCATAAAATTGCATGTGTTTCTATCGATCTTAAACTCCATCGACCTAAAAACTTCAGTCTAATGCAAATATAATGCGTTTATCTACAGGGAATCGTCTGAGAGATGTACACCATAGACTAACTAAACGGAGAATAGATGAGACACTAGTAGAACAAGCTTCAACGCCATCTGTTTTTGTACAACATTACTAATTCGTGAAAAAAGCTCAATTGAAAAAGGAATCTGTATCGTAAAGTTGCCTCAAAAAGAATTCTGTAGTGCACCTTTTGAATAGGTAGGTACACCCATATACAAGAGGCAAAAAGTTTTTTGAAATTCAATTTCCAAAAGGAAATCAGAAATGGATTCGTGCAAGTTATCGATGAGTGAGGAAATTTATTTTCATGAAAATGATACCTGCAACGAACTTTCATCTGATTTTCTTTTGGATTTGAGAAATGAGGATCAATAATCAAATTCTGGATAGAATAGAAATTTATTAACTGAAATAGGTAGGTATCACCAATTGAAAATACAGATTTATTTCATAAATATCTAATCAATAAACTAATAATTGCATTGAAAACATTTTCAAAAACTAACAGTAATGAATTCAATAATACAAAGTATGAGTATTTACCGACTAAACTTATTCAATACATGAAAAACTTTTTTGAAAACTACGAGTATCTTAATTCTTATAGGTAACAGAATATACATATAAATTTTATAATTACCTTCTTGCATCTCGATTTTCACATCCAATAACACAGCACGTCTTCACTCTTGCAGGCATATCGAAATTTATTATATTTCAAAAAAAACGTGTCAAACCACTCCTTGTGTCAGTTGACAATTCAAAGGTTTTTTGATAATAATGATTTTACATACTTACTATTTTCTCGATAGGATTTCCATGAATGCAACGACATCTAACTATCAAATTGAAAGTAATTTTTTCGTGTATTAGTCTCCTCCTCCGACAGATGGCGCGGAATATACGAGTGGCTCATCTAATTTTTTAGTTTGTCTATGATGTACACACTGTCAGTTGAAAAAAAAACGAATTATATTTCACCGCTATAGTCACTATAGTCATGCCATGAAATCATCTACTAGATTGAAGTAATAAAGAAATCATTTACACTATATGTTCATTTTGAGCTATTTTCAAAGTTGAAAAATAACCGTTATTCCAGAAAGTTTCAAATATTTTTAGTTTATCTGAATTAGATCGTAGAAAGGTTGAGTATATAATCACATTTTTATCCAAGATGGAAGCATAACATTTTCATTGCAATGATAAAAATCCACATTTCTCTATCGACCTTTGGCCCTATCGAACAAAAAAAACTTCCGTGAAACCTACCTCACTCAACCATTCAGACTAGTCCCGAATCAGTCTTCCGCTACATCGCACAAATATAACGAAATTCATGCAAAGATCTTCCAGTTGGAAGAAACTGCAGACCAAATTCAGTTGGGGTCAATCTATACTCAGTCTCTCGGACCAAAGAGAATCCTCAAGAGTTCATTGATCACATGGGTGAGATCACGAGGTTGACTCCAGGAAAATCCAGTTAAATTCAAAGTAGGAAGATTTTACATCTGAACGCACACTACGAGTAAATCCCGGTGGTTCTAGACTTTCCAGAAAAAGAGTCTGGAGCGGACATAATGCGTTTCTCTACGGGGACTCGTCTGGGAGATGTATACACTGTCGGTTAAAAGGAAAAACGAATTATATTTCACGATAATATCTTGCTACTCGTTATTCTTTTCGTGCCCTGCGAACGAAACGTTTCGCATTTTGGAATGATAAATAAATATGCTTTCAGGGTCGCGAGGGACCTGTTAATCTCAGAGGAGGATCCAGCAGAATATTTTCCTCTGATTATGATTTCCACTGAATTTATTATGCTTAATATTATCTTCTCCGTTTCTGGGATTTTTTCAGCTTCCATCGTCGCTTTTATCGCTTTGAGAGATGAGTTTTTAAATTTCCCAGAAAAAAAGAAACTCGTTTAATTATATTTCATACTTTTAATACCAGCTTTCTGTCATAATATCTCATAAAGTAATTTCGCTCTTATAATATTACAAACATAAATGAAGAATGGTTCAATTTGTAGTGCCTCTCAGAAAAATTAAATTATAACTGATTCACAAATTGTTTATTTGTCGAGTGACGTGAAGTGATAAGATTTTGGGTAAATATTTAGATAACGGTGACCAGCAGATATCGACCAGATTTTTTTGTCATTGTATTCATTGAGTCTTCCTGAACAACATTAGAGAAACCAACAGGTGGCGGTCTGTCTTAGTTTAGAAGATATGGGCCCCCAAAGTTCCAAAAATGTTCCATCTTCACGTCAATATTTCCACTATAAAAACACAAAAACACTGCTCCGATTTGGTCTATAAATCACCCTCGAACATTCACATAACTATTCGAATAGTTTCATTTCAGGTAAATTCAATAATTAACGCAAAAACATCGAAATTCTAGAGGTACCGCGTAACCACACTTTTGGCGGAAAGCGCGCCGTTCTGCAAGGTAAGTTTGGCACCGCCGCACTGTCAAAGACTTAGGGTTTGTTTATCTGTGTGCACAATTTGCCAAATGTCATATAAAATGATGGCGGGAATTACGTTTCTTAGCGCGATAATTGAAACAGCTGATTGGAAACTGTTTATAAGAAAACCAGGACATCGATATTTTATTTTATGATTACTTATACATATTTAGTTGTTCTTCATATAAAGTATTGTATATAGCAATTGCGATCTGGGTATGTTGCTATCTGCATACTTTATAAAGGATTTTCAATTTTAATTCAGGTTAATATAATTCTTGGAAAAGCGCGCCATCGGCAACCCCTAACCTTCTATTTCTATTCTATCAATCAGTCGACGGTCAGCAGTTTAAGTGGTCACAACTCTGGTTGATAGTTAAAATTGTTGTCTTTGGTTGAAATGAAGTGGTACGAAGTATATAAAATCGCCGAATTGAGGCTTCTTTTAGTGCAGTTTTTGATACAATGTGGAGTATTCAAAGAGGCAGTTAATTGCCCCACATGTGGGGAGAGCTGCTCTTTGAATATCTCCACATTGACTTATTCTTGTAGAAGGAGTCGGCGAATAAGCCGACCAAAAAAGAAGCCTCGATTCGAAAAATGCCAGTTCAAAAAATCAGCCAGGGTTGGAACGTTTTTTAAATCGAGATTGGCCGTCGAAAAAATTTTTATGATACCTAATAGCTTTTATTTGCCTTCACCCACATCCCATTCCTTTATTTTTCTGCCATTTCACTATTAGGTGATAAATAAAAGAACACAACCCAAAACCTTCACTTGCCTGAAGTTTCCAGTTTTTAGAGATATAAAATTCAATTTACGTAGTTAGTTATATAATATTTAAATCTGAATAAATCATTCATCAAGTGTGTTGAGATTAAAATCGAAATTTACTTTAACAGAATGACAACTCGCTCAATCAGAACAGGCAATATCAACATAAATCATTCAAACTTCGATAAATATTTAATAGCCTACAATTATTCTCCATAAAACCCCTAAATAATTTTGAAGGGTGTTATACGAATATGTCTATACCATTAGAAACTCCAAAAAATATGCAGTCAGACACATAATAGCTATTGATATTATACTCAGATCAACAAAATAGTATTTTATTGATCTGAGGTATTAAATCATATCCTTATAATAGTTGAAATATAGTCCAATCAGATATTAATTTATGGATAATGGTAATGTACGCACAGAATATGACATTATATTATATGAACCTCTTCTAGGTTAATTAAATCAGATTCAAAACGAAATAGTTTCGGATCAGCTGATTCTAAAACAGCTGTTCATATGTCACTTCCGAAAGAACTAATATGCGGCGGTGCCAAACTTACCTTGCAGAACGGCGCGCTTTCCGCCAAAAGTGTGGTTACGTGGTACCTCTAGAATTTCGATGTTTTTGCGTTAATTATTGAATTTACCTGAAATGAAACTATTCGAATCGTTATGTGAATGTTCGAGGGTGATTTATAGACCAAATCGGAGCAGTGTTTTTGTGTTTTTATAGTGGAAATAGTGACGTGAAGATGGAACATTTTTGGAACTTTGGGGGCCCATATCTTCTAAACTAAGACAGACCGCCACCTGTTGGTTTCACTAATGTTGTTCAGGAAGACTCAATGAATACAATGACACCAAAATCTGGCCGATATCTGCTGGTCACCGTTATCTAAATAATTACCAGATTTTGCATAATTAATGAATGGTTATCGGGAGTAGAAGTCAAACAATTTAAGGACTTCAAATCATGTGTATTCTTTATTGATTTGATCCAAGCTTTCGTTCCTTTTTTGGAACTTCTTCAGGGATTGACTAAAAAGTTTAAAATTGACATAAATATTAACAGAAGTAGACAATTGACAAAACTTACACTCAATGTGAAATTTTTTGATCGACAGGACCTTATATTATCAAAACTAACCATGAAATTATGGCGTCATCAGTTACTGTTTTAACCATTACAATACTTTTTTGTTGGGTCATCGATTTTTTTGCCAAAATTCACTGTTATTTCAAGTGAAGAACTTTAAATATTGACTTTGACTATCACAAAATAGATTAAATTAAACAATTACAATTTCTTAACTCGAGTTTTAGTACAATTGTGTTACGAACAGGTAAGTAAGGTTAGGCAACCTAACAGGAGACACTGAACTTATTATTCTTTTTCTTTTTCTTCATTGGATAGGCTCTTGATACCCCGCTAACTCCCGATGTCCAGTCTTTCTTTTGTTCAGAAGTTCTAAGATGTTACAGTAGATGTCGTTTACATAATTAGCATCCGTATTGATATTGATGTTAGCGGGAGTTAGCGGGGTATCAAGAGCCTATCCAATGAAGAAAAGAAAAAGAATAATAAGTTCAGTGTCTCCTGTTAGGTTGCCTAACCTTACTTACCTGTTCGTAACACAATTGTACTAAAACTCGAGTTAAGAAATTGTAATGTTTAATTTAATCTATTTTGTGATAGTCAAAGTCAATATTTAAAGTTCTTCACTTGAAATAACAGTGAATTTTGGCAAAAAAATCGATGACCCAACAAAAAAGTATTGTAATGGTTAAAACAGTAACTGATGACGCCATAATTTCATGGTTAGTTTTGATAATATAAGGTCCTGTCGATCAAAAAATTTCACATTGAGTGTAAGTTTTGTCAATTGTATACTTCTGTTAATATTTATGTCAATTTTAAACTTTTTAGTCAATCCCTGAAGAAGTTCCAAAAAAGGAACGAAAGCTTGGATCAAATCAATAAAGAATACACATGATTTAAAGTCCTTAAATTGTTTGACTTCTACTCCCGATAACCATTCATTAATATCAAACGAAGTCGAGAATTCTACCCAAATTTTGCATAATTTCTTGAGCCTATACGCTGGAAATAACTTCAAAATTCTTAAACAGATTGCTCTCAAGTCATTCAAATTTCCCGATAGGAACAAGCGTATATTTTAGCTTATGATTTGCCTACAAAAGTATTGATGTCAACGAAATAGAGACATTGAATATTTTTAAGGAGGTTTTGAATCACCTAGATATAATATTTTGCGCAACTCATTATAATATTTCAGTTGAGCTTAAAATTCCACAGAAATTTCGAATATAATTTTTTGAAGTAAGTTATTTCATTCATTCATTGCATTTACAATGCAATGCGAAAGTGTCCCCTTCGGCACTGTTACAAGCGGTTACTCTTTTTGGAAAGCACCTTTGCAAAAAAAACAGCAAACACTCTCTTCAGAGAACACGTACTTCCATGTTGGGTATCCCTCACACCAATTACAGGGGAGGTAGATGATTGGAAAAAAAGAAAATCACTCTGAGTGGATTAACACACCAGTAGTCCAGTCAATTTGTGCTCAAAAGAACCCCTAGCAGGAAAGTTCTGGGGTAGTTTTGATTTTTTCGATTTTTTATGTTTTTTGGGGTGCTGAATCCGAATCTGAGGTTTGCTAACAAAATTTCGTGAGGAAACATTGAAAAAAATACAAAAAAAGAGAAAAAGTCTCATTCTTTGGCAGTTTTCTGCTTATAACTCGGAAACTATCAACTTTTCGTGAAGAACCTCTCAATACAAAATGAAAGTACATAAAATTTCCTACAAATTGTACTACCACAGCTTGTTCTGCGACCACCTGTTCTGGCTCAAATTATAGTTTTAAATGAGGTACCATGTTCTATGACTCAATAAATGAAAAAAACTTAAATTCTATGGTTCCGATGATGCGATTCTCTTGAAATTTTGCATGAACATTCAGCATATCAGTCTCGATTCATAAAAAAAATTCACTTGAATCAGATATCTTGTTATGCAAATATAAAGATTCTTCTTTTCAATATTCCAATTGAATTTTCTATGGTTCTGCTCACACTATGGTCACACAATTTTGCATGAAGCTTATTATGACCATCTTGCATATTGCCGCAACATTTCATTTCGACTGGTTTCATTTTGTCTGAGATATTGAGAAACAAACATTTTGAATGGCCGTATTTTGTTTCATAAAACAAGGCCATTCTAAATTTTTGTTCCTCAATATCTCAGACAAAACGAGACCAATCGAAATGAAATGTTGCGGCCAAATGCAAGATGCTCATAATAAGCCTTATGCAAAATTGTGTGACCATAGTGTGAACAGAACCATAGAAAATTCAATTGGAATATTGAAAAGAAGAATCTTTATATTTGCATAACAAAATGTCCGATTCGATTAAATTTTTTTTGTGAATCGCGACTGATATACTGAATGTTCATGCACAATTTCAAGAGGATCGCATCATCGGAACCATAGAATTAATTTTTTTTTCATTTATTGAGTCATAGAAAATACCTCATTTTCAACTATTATTTGAACCAGAACGGTTTGTCGCAAAAAAAACTGTGGTAGTACAATTTGTAGGAAATTTTATGTTCTTTCATTTTGTATGGAAAGGTATTCAAGGAAAAGTTTATAGTGTCAAAGTTATATGCAAAAAACTGACCAAGAATGAGATTTTCATTCTTTTTTGTACCGTCTGGAAATTTTGTTAGCAAACCTCAAATTCGGATTCAGCACCCCAAAAAACATAAAAAATTAAAGAAATCTAAACTACCCCAAAACTTTCCTGCTAAAAGCACAATTCGACTGCATTACAGGTACAAGATGAGCGAAGAGACTGATTGCACCTTCAAAGAGAAGGTTAAACAAGCTGTATTGTTGCCGAAAAACGAGGCTGCTTACTGGGCTTCTCACGAGTCACTGTTTTGTGAGATATCACCTGCATAAGATCGGAAATCGTCGATATCTGTAGGTTATCTGGATCGGCGCGACTTTGACGCCAGCCTACATAACAGCAAAATCCTCTGGGAAATTAATCCATTTTGCGAAAGAGGTTAAACTTGAGAATGACCTTTAATTGAATAAACCCACAGGTTTTTCACATTAATCACAAAAAAAACCCTTGATCAGATCATTTAAAACACAGAGAGTCAATTTGACTCCTGTCTGGTACAATGTTAATCAAATTCATGTCTGTGGTTAAGGGTTAAATACCGTAGCATAATGTAGCTCAAGTAAATTATTAAAATGAGACTAAGCTCAAATTGTAATATCATTATTTTATTTATATTCAAATTCATAATTCTAATCTGAAGTACCCATCGTCCGTTCACGAAAGTTTGAGCGCATAGGAGGCGTTTGTTTATTTATCTGAAGTTGGCAGTATTTGCTGTCATAACGTAAAATAATGTCAACGTTGCCGAATGTACCCGGCTTTGTCCGACGAGCTTGTGAGTTATCAGAGAATTCTATGCCATAATGACAGCATTGCGTATCAATCTGACAAGAAAATGAACAACATAACCTAAAATAATTAATTTAAGTCATACAGTGGAATATGCCAAGTTTGCATGGTCAACCGACGGCTCAACTTTTCGTGAACGGATTATATATCTTTGAATCTGCTGTACTCAAAACTTCCATAAGTTTGTCCCAAAATTGTGAACTTTTATTCAATTCAATTTGTTTCAGAAATTATTGCAATGTCGATAAAAACAAGTTGAAGAAAATAATTTATTCAAATTTCTTATCATTACACTAAATTCGCCTTTCGCGCCATGCTGAAAAAGATACCGTTCTGATTCTGAAGTAGTTCTTGTGGACTTCCAAACTCCACCAACTCACCCTCCTCCATCACTAAAATTTTATCGTATTGTAAAACGTGTCTTAGTCTATGAGATATAGATATAACTGTACACTCCCGAAAATGTTTCTCGATTGTATCGTGTATTAACGCTTCCATTTCTTCGTCCATATTAGCCGTAGCTTCGTCCAAAATGATGATCTTGTGTTTATCTAGCAACGCTCTTGCTATACATATGAGCTGTCTCTGACCTATGCTCAGATGGGCCCCACAGTCCCTCACTACGTACTCAAGGTCTGTTATGTGCTGATCTAAATTGACCTCTCTGACAGCTTTCCAAATTTCCGCGTCGGTATACCTTTCGTAGGGATCTAGGTTTGATCTCATAGATCCTGTAAAGAGTATGGGGTCTTGAGGAATTATAGTTAAGTTTTCCCTGAGTTTCTCGAGTTGTAGAGTACGAGTATCTACGTTATCTATCAAGATGCTTCCTTCAATAGGGTACATTCTGAATAGTGCTACAATTATGGAAGATTTTCCTGCACCAGTTCTTCCAACTATAGCAGCTCTTTCTTTTTGTTGAATTGCGAAGCTCACATCTTTAAGTACATTGTTGCTTTTTGGTCCGTAAGACAGGCAAACTCCCTTGAATTCTATTGTTGGTGTGGATGGCCATTTTTCTACTATGAGACCATCTTTAGGCTCTTGTTTGATGTCGGTGTATTCTAGAGCGCGCTCGAAACACGTCATTTGGCTTTCCAGTTGAACCCAAAGGGTGAGGCACGATTCCAAGCAGTAAGTAAGAACAGAGACTTGCGTGAGGGAAAGTCCTACTTTTCCTGCTGCATCTGAAATAGAAGATAATTGTCTTAATATTTTTACGACTGAAAAAACTCAAAAAAGTTTGCTCAACTGAAATCGAAATTCATTGACCTTGAAATTGCAGTGTGATTATTACCTGGTTTCACGAAGAGAAAATTGCCCACTATAATTGCCATGAAAATTGAAGATATCATCTTCAACATCAGAGAGAATCCGATGGTAAAAACTACCATAGTATGGTGGGCAGATGTGAAAAGGTCCTGATGATAATCAAATTCGTCCTTCAGAATTTGGTGATTTTTCCAAGCCCTCACTGTTGCAATTCCTTCCAGGGTAGCGTTAAGATGACCCACCACAGGACTTCTTGCTAGGAACAAAAAAAATAAACATTCAAATATTCCTCTGGTTAATATTCGTGGCTAATATCTTACTCGAACTATTCAGTCGTCTCAGATTCCTACAAATCGGTAGCAAAAAATGTCCCAACAAAGCGAAAAGAGCTGTGAACACGATAGACGACACAAGAAAAACATCACTTATCGATGAAATCAAAGTTGCTGTGGATACCACTGTAACAAAGATCTGGAAAAAATATGTCTTTTCAATAAATTTGAATGTTTTCTGAAGTGCAAGTTTCATTTATAGCAATACTACAGAACAGACAAAACATTATATGAAAACTGAGATTTGCTAAAACTATAGTGCTCTTCATATTTACCATAATGAAGTCGTTAGTACAGTATACCAGCTCTTCATCTATATAGTAGATATCTTTGGAAAACCTGTTGAGTATATTCCCAATCAAATTGTTGTCGAAGAATTTCATAGTTGAGCCCAGAACAGCACTGATCATTGTCTTATGTAATTTCATAGATATTTTACTGGCAAAATAAAAATGTATGACCAACGACAATAACCAGAAGGCCGATCCAACAATAGTGATAGTAGTGTAGAGGTTGAAAGCAGCAGCTCGTTTATTGGTTAAGGTATCGAACTCTTCCATGCTTCTATTACTTTTTTTCGATAAATCGTTCAGATGCTCATCCATATCCACCCTAAAATCATCATTAAACAAGCAATCTTGAATTCTTCGAACCATTGACGAATGGAAAGTTCTAATTTGAATATTCTAAAAACCTTCAACATTTGTCTCTATAACTTACCATTCGCTTAACAATTCTTTTCCGTAGGTCATAGCACTTCCTCCAGAGATCAGCAGAATGACAATTAGACCATAAAATGAATATCCCCCTCCAAAAAGAATATACTTCTGATAAACATCAATTGGAACCTTCCCAGAATTCTTAGTTTCATGGTAGATATTAATTCTTCGTTCTTCTGCTTCTAGCAGTGGGACCTCCTCTACTTTCTCTGCAAGATTTCCATTGCAGATGACTCCGTAAGTTGAATTTATATAGTTGGACATTCTTCTGTTGTTAATCTTCAGGACGTCTTTCGGGATAGACTTTAAGTTACCATTATATGTTACGGAACCTCCATTCATTACAATTATATTGTCTGCTTCTTCTATAAATCTTTTATGATGCGTAGCTAAAACACAAATTCGTCCATGTAGGTGAACTTTCAGAGAGGTGAATATATGTCGTCTAACATTTGGATCCAAAGAAGACAAACAATCATCTAGTAAATAAATATCGCTTTCTCTGTACAACGCTCTGGCTAAATTAACTCTGGCTTGCTGACCCTTACTCAAATTTATACCGCAATCTCCAATTATGGTTTTATCGCCATACTCCAAGAGCTTCAGGTCGAAATCCAACGCGCAGATGTCGAGAATTCTGTTGTATTTTTCCTCGTCATATTTTTCACCAAAGAGAATGTTTTGCTTGATTGTGGACGGAAATAACCAAGGGAACTGCGATGCATAACTCGTTTTTCCTTCAACGAAAAGACTTCCCTTTGAAATTTGGTACTCTTTTAGGATTGTCTTCAATAAAATAGACTTTCCGCTACCAACGTGACCAACAATAACATTAAGTCCTGGTGCCATCTCCAGTTTAATGTTGTTCAATACGATGTTTCCTTGCATCTCCACGTCCACATTGTAGAACAATATTTTTGGTGATTTCGGATATTTGGGAATGCATAAAATTTCATTGTCCGTTGTTTCTTGTGCGTTGAAGAAGGTGTCGTACCTTTCAAGGGAAGCTATGGTTTCACCTACTTGGCTTATAGAGATTGGTAAGACCCGAACTATGGTTTCCTCAAGATGATCATAGGAAGAATAAAGATAAAATACGAGTTCTGCTGAAAGAGTGTTCCCCATCCATACGTAAGAAGAAATGAGCATGTAGAATGAGAGAACTGATACGAATTTCCCAAGTAGAAAGGATACGTCTTTGAAGATCAGTACTTGTCTCAGCTTCTTCATTTCCTCTCTGCAAAAAACCGACATGTAGAAACAATAATTATTATAACAATTATTATACATATTTACAAGCACTGCCAATTCAATGCATATTTCCGTTACTTAATTATGAAATCATTTAACATATCAGATATGTAATGAGTCTATTATTGAAATGCAAACCAAATTTGTTTCATCATCAATCTTCACAGTTTTGATATTGTTCACGAAATTTGAGCTCATGAAAAATCATTTTGTGATGCAGATGGATGAAATATATTTCACTTTATCTAGTAAAGATACCTGTTTCATTTTAACCACAGATATTTAATCAGTGAGTCACTTTGCGCGTCAAAGTTATGGAACAAATTCATTTTCTCAAAAGAAGAAAAATATTTGCCAACAAAATCCTGAAACAGGTCAATCTTTGTTTCACTTTCACCAGATTTGTATCCATCTTTGAAGGATTTTTGTTGTACCCTTTGCCATCTCCATCAACCTTTTGATTTTTTTTACTAGGTATAAGTAAAGTTGGTCATGTGTTATTTTTTGGCAATGTCTTTGGATCTTCTTCACAGGAGTGCAGAAATTTTCAAAAAAAATATATTTTTTTTAATTATTGAGTTCAAAGAGTTGTTTATGAGCACTATGTGCACTTTGTCGTGGCTCATTTACTTTGAGAAGATGGTACCTAATGGAATTTGTCACCGAATGAAAATGTACCATTACAGTTTTGGTCATGCACAATTGTCAGAAAAAATTTTTTTCTTGACAATTTCGGCACGCCTGTAAAAAAAACCATGTCTAAAAGATAGTACATGACACACTTTCTCTATTCAAACAAATCAGAGGGTTGATAGGGATGGTACAGGGTGCAAGAAGAATCCATCAAAAAATTTGGTGAAAGTGAAACAAAAATTGACCTGTTTCAGGATTTTGTTCGCAAATAGTTTTCTTGTGAAAAAATGAATTTGATCCAAAATTTTTGCGTGCACTGTATATCGTGACGATTTTTAAATCTTACTTTCTTGCTGCTGTTATCCTCTTACAAAAGAACTTCTCCCAGGTGTACATTTTAATGATTCTTATTGAGGCCAGAATTTCCTGAGTGAGCTGAAGACGTTCATCAGACTTTTTGTTGCTGTAGGTACGTTTCACTTTTATGACTTTTGCGATATATACTGAAAGTTAAACCAAGCATGATCAGTACTTGTATGAAGAACGTGAAGTAATGAAATGCAAATACTTGATAATTTGATGGATTAGAATAGTTGAAAGAGTTTAGCGTAGCACCCTCAATTCGTTCAGGATTTAATTGGTATTAGATGATACGATAATGTTGATTTCTAGAAGTGAATCAAATATTTCTCGAAATATATTTATTCTATTAAAAAAAATAGTAAGTCGATATCGAGAAGAACTAGAGAAATATATGTTGAATTATCAATGCAAGGATGTGTTATGCATGTTAATAATAATAATATTTGTATCAATGAATTCCAAGAAACTTCGTAATGCTCATACTCGTATAAGACTACTGTTCCATCCAACTTCTTCAAAATATTTGAAATATTGATGTAATTATTGTGGGTGTAAACTCAGGAAAAGCTACGAATGCGAATGTTGAGTTAAATTTATGAACGACAGTTGCGGAAATTGAAATGGCAAGATTAATGTAAAGGTGTCGTAATATGCAGCTTGAACTGAACAGACTATTAAAGAGTTAGGTTGGATATGACACCAGAAGGAATAGGTCTTCTGAATATCGCTTTTATTTTAATGGCATTTCAGAATCATCTCTTATTGTATTATACAAATGATAACTGATATAACAGTTCATCAGTATTATTGAAAAAATCACTACCGATTGAATTTTTCAATGACATTAAATTCATCATCAACTGATGAACACTTGTAGTAGTTTGATTATTTGCCAGTTGATTATAAAGGAAGTTATGAATTGCAAATGATACTTACTATAAAATAATTCGGAAAAATTATGGAAAACTGTTGAGATTAATTTGACATCTCAAAAGAATTCAATTAGTTATTTATATGCGAGATCGTACCTGAATCAGAAAAAGATTGGGGCCAAAATATTACTTTCTTTTATAATTGAAATATGAAGTAAAAACAACTAATCAAAGGGGTGCTTTTCATGAAGTTTGTTGTAATAAATAGAGGAATTCTGCCTGAAAAAACACAAACTCCAATGTAAGGGGGCGTCCACCAAAACCGCAAGAATTCGACAAAGTGGACACTGACCACAAATTCTCCGAAATATCCTTCTACACGATTTATCATTGGACTTCACTATCATATTCAAATTTTTCTCACTTCAGGAACTGTAGTGATATTTATATCCCAACGAATAAAAGTAAACTATTTTTGTATATCTCGTTATTGAATATGTTATGAGGAATATCAGGGTAGATAGCTTTTCAATGGGTTACTCTTGATAAAAGAGAGAAGTATACTATACATTTATTGATTGAGACCAGAAGGCCTGTCTGCCAAAATCACTATTTTCAGGTTGAAATTGACTATGATGAACTAAGACATCCTTTAGCATGCAGACAAGGTCAGGAAACCATAACTGAATTCTTAATTGTGATTTTCGATGATATTCATTTGTTCTAGGTATATGCAAATATTCTGCGATTATTGGGAAAAAGAATTAATAACTTCTTCCTTTACGAAGATACGACTAGCTGTCTTAAGAAGTATGATGAATTATATCTATAGTTTTACCAGAAAGAGAATGTGTGAGGAAAAAGTTAAATGCGATCAAAATATATCAAGAAATTTATCTCACCTTGAATTGGCAAAGTGGTGAACAACATAGCAAACCCGACAAAAGTGGCAGCTCCAGTTCTCACATAAAACAGATAAAGGATAATCATAATCTGTATCACACCCACGCACCAATCGCTTCCGAAACTGATGATGTAGCCAAAAACGTTGATGTCCTTCGATATCAAGGACACTATCTTGCCAATTGTTATATCCGAAAGGGCTTTCTGGGATAACCTAAGTGATTTCCTGTAGACCAGGGAGCAAAGGGCTGTCTGAAACTCTATCCGTAGTTCTTCTTTGATCATGAAGTAATTTTGCTCGTAGACGAAGTGGAGGGTGGATAGAGCTACATAGGAGACCCCAAAGAAGCATGCTCCTTTCCAGTTGACTTCTGTTTGGTTTGGAGAGAAGAACAGGACAAATTTGCCTAGCAGAAATGGGCTTACAACCCTGCGAAAAAATTTGATGGTTACTGAACTTATCACCTAATAGGGTAAATATTTGAAATTTGGGGTTCAGCAGATATCGACCAGATCTTGATATCATGTAGTCCTTTTGACGACATTAGTGATACCAAAAAAGGTTATGACACCTAAAGAAAAATGTCCCATCTTTACGTAATTCTTTTCACTATGAAAACACAGAGTAACCTTTTCAATTCAGTATATAAATCACCTTTGAACATTCATATAACGATTTGATTAGTTGAATTTCAGGTAAGTATATGATAAAAGATTGTAATTTCGAAATTATAGGAGTACTACATATCCACAAATTCGAGGAATTCCCGTCGTTTTTCATGGTAGTTTTTTTTTATTAATTATTTGATATACCTGAAATGAAACTAATGCAATCTATATGTGAATGTTTGAAGGTGATTATCTGACTGTATTCGAGCAGTAAGTCTGTGTTTTTTTATGAAAAAAAATAACGTGAAGATTGAACATCTTCGGACCTATTTTCTCAACTAAAACAGACCGTCACGTGTTGGTTTCACTAATGTTGGTCAGGAGGTCTGCATAAAATATACAATGACACCACAATCTGATCGATATCTGCTGCCAAAATTCAAATTTTCACTCTAAAACGTTTAACCGTATTCAAGATGATCAGATGCTTCTAGTCGAATAGTGATAGGTAGGAAAAAACCTATTAGAAATTGATATTCTGGTAGAATTACTTCAAGCCATAATGAATAAATCTGATTCAGAGGTTCAATCGTCAAGAAATGGTGAAGATGTACTTCGGATTATATGTTTTCATTTCCATTTCAATTGAAGTCTACAGAATGAGCAGTTGAGTTGATAAGTTGTAAAGTTTTTACGGATGTTGAATTCATATTTGAGTCACTGTTATAGGAGTAAATTGCACAACCCATAAATTCGACGCTAGAATGCTCGTCTGTTAACTTTACGATCAGATTTATTTCATGTAGGTGTTGAATATTGAATTATACGAAAGACTGGAAGGAAGTGAAACGTGTATACAGGCTGTTTAGAAATTCGACATGATCCTTTAAAATTTAAACTAGAAACGTGCGGGATTTTCGCGATGACTGAATAAACACCGAAAAACAAATATTGAATATGACTCAGCTCATCAGCTGAAATTTTTTTTTAAGTGATCAGGTTTGGATTATTAAGAGATTAAGACTCACCTGATCACTTAAAAAAAAATTTCAGCTGATGAGCTGAGTCATATTCAATATTTGTTTTTCGGTGTTTATTCAGTCATCGCGAAAATCCCGCACGTTTCTACGAAAAGTGAACTTTTTGATTACTTATATTTTAATTTAAGGCAAATCCAACCAGAACACCAGTGCGGCGCCGGCGTGCCGGTGAACTTTCAAAATGAATACATGAAATGAAAAAACTATGAAAAGCCCTGAGCAAGAGCTTTTGAGCGCTCGTTCATTGGTGGAGCAATAAGAATATCACCTCAAATGAAATTGAAATTTTGCATGGACATGCAGTATATCAGCCTTCATTCACAAAAGAAATTTTAATGGAATCGGAAATCCTGTTATGGAAATATAAAGATAACTTTTGCATATCAATCTTCATTCACAAAATAAATTTCAGTCGAACCGGATATATTTTATGGAAATATGAAGTTTCTTCTTTTCAATATTCCCATTTAAATTTCTATGGTTCCGTGCACACTATGGCCACTAACTTCTGCATGAGGCTTATTATGAGCATTTTGCATGTGACCGCAAAATTTGATCTCGATGGGTTTTGTTCTGTCTGGGAAATTGAGGAACAAAAAAACTGAAGTTTTATGGAACACCCTGTACAATTTCGTTGGTTAACGAACTCAACCGAGGTATTCGTGCACCTAACTCACCCTGAAAATCTCAAGTATCTAGAACTATCGCTTTGAAAGTAATCGCGCTAACGGATGGACGGCCGGCCCCACGGACAGAATTGAATTTGACCACGAATTCGTCATCAGGAAGTCAAACCCTATCGTTTGAGACCATGTTCGGCCCAAAATTCGAAAATTACAGACATTTGGGCGAAACGATATAGCACTCATTTGAGTAGAACGAGCGCTCAAAAACAACATCTACTTACACATAAACGGCCATAACAATCAACTGCATTATACTGAGGTATACATATTTTTTGGCACAGAATAAAATAAGCAGCTTCATCGTGGAAAGACGTTTCTCCTTTCTTTGCAACCGTTCTGCTATCTTTTCTAACTTATTTCCTAAATGTTTCGATCTAAGTTTCGGATAGACATGAAAAAGATGATCCTCTTGAATGTCCTTATTCTCGCCTATCCTCAGAATTTTATGGATGTAACTGAAAAAGTAGTTCGTTAGTACTGAAACTAAATCAATTGATTTAAATCAATCGATCACAGATATTGTTTATACAGGGTGTTCAGCAACTGGTCAAGTATAGTTACCAGGCGTGAAGGAGAATCCTATAGTGGACCTAAAATAATTCACGACTGAAGTTAACCGTTTCCGAGATACAGATTGATTCAGCTATTTCTGCCGAAATTTCAGTTGCCTTAACTTTGATTGGGTGAATATTTTTCAGTGAAATTTGATATAAATGTTAATCGAGGAACATCCATTTTCTGTCCAACCATCATGGACACAGTCGATTCGTTCGGTGAAAATTCCATTTCCCTGAACATATCTGAACATAACTATTTCAGCTTAGGTGTGCAGACCAAAATAATTATTACTTTCACGAACACATATATACATAGTGAATATTTAGAACCCGACAGAAACATCAAATTTTTCCTAATACGTCCCTGGACCTTGTTGTTCATTTTCTTATGATTATTCTAGTTGCTAGCGTCAAACATCTCCACCAAACTTTATTCAAAAAAAATCCACCTATTAGGAAACTTTTGAATAGTATAATTTTGGCAGATATAGCCATATCGCCCTGTATATCGAAAACGGCTAAGCTTTGAAATATTATCGGTTCCAAAGTCCAGAAGGTAGGTTCTTCACGCCAGTCCACTATCGCTTACTTGTTGTTGGACACCCTGTATAGAAAATTGTTCAGGTGGTACTTACAAAAATGTGATTAGGCTCAAGGTATTAGCATCTTCCTTCGGATTCTTTCTTCTTTTGATGAATATACCAGAATCCATGGCTTTCTTGTCTTTCACCAATAAAGTAACAGATAAGTAGTATGTCTAATTGTCATGGTAACGAGAATTTTGTGTTGAAAAATCTGGAAAAAAATTAACCAAGATTCCTGATATAACTATAGCTATTACTGTGGTGCATTTTCATTCATCAATTTATTCTTTCATGACATAATGGCTTTTGACAATTTCAATTGAATTTCGATCTATATTGAATAATGGTTTGAATATACGAATTCCTTATTATCATATAGTGATAATATTTTAATTCGAATTTCTCTTTTCAGATCAGAAGACAAAGTCTACTAGGATACTACTACGGTATGTTTGTCTTCCACGCATAAAGTTTAAATTTTCATTGATGTCCTAGTGATTTAAAATGATAATTCAAGACATGTTTATGATGATTCCATATTGATTATTTTCAGAAACTCAACATGACTTTTTCAAGGGGTTATTCCACATTTCATCTGCCAAATGTTATAAGTCTAAAAATAGATTCGAAACGAGTTGTTTGTACAGTATTGTTTTGACGACATTTGTGTAATTTTACTGAGCTACTACTGTGTTTGACTGTTTGTATTAGATTAGAATAAGCATAAATAATTCTTGAATGTGGAACGTAGAAAATAAATTGTCCGAATTGATTATATCTATAAAGGCAGACTATAGTTTTTTCGGAAAATTAGAGTCAGTGAACTTGACTTGCATAACATTACAGATGTAATTTTTTATTTTATCAACTTTGACCTTATTTGTTTGACTTAAACGTCATCTATCCAGTCCTTATTTTCTGTGATAGATAATCATTTTCCATTGATTATTTGGACATGAGTTTCTTTCTTTCGAAGTTAAATATTCCAAGTCATTTGGAATAATTGAAGTTTTCGAAAAGACCAAATTCACGAATTATTCGTTGAGTTATGCTCAACACAACTATGCCCTTATAAGATCAACAATTTGCTTAGATCATTAGATTCTCGATGAATCTTCCATACTCTTATTTAATCTTTTACTATGCATCACTCAGAAGTGCATATCTCATAGATTCAACAAATAATAAATCAAAATATTGGGAAAAAAAAGAAACCTGACCCATAGTATTGACCATACCTCTTTTGAAGAAGGAAGGGTTTCAATCAAACAAATAATTTCTTAACTAGTTTCTCTGATATTTCCGTATAGGAAGAGGATAAATAAATGTTCGTAAAATGGAAGATTCTCCCATGAAACGAATGGTAATCCAAAAATGATGAGAAATATATCCTTTTGAATAATAGTTGTGCATACTTAATATGTTTAATAATCGAAACGAAGTACATCAGTGTATAATTTCAATCTTCATTCAAGAACCAAGCGCTTTGTCAAAAATGTCATCAGAGTTCCCCGTTCAGGAGTAACGCCACAGGCGGCATGCGGAAGAGTCGCATAAATAAAACTAATTAAATTAACGTGCAAAACATGCAATAGATGTAGAAAGCCAATGGTCGAAATCGAGCACAGTATTAGTCAGAAGAAATAAAAAAAAATTCTAAAAAAATATAAACAAATCTTTCTTCTGACCAAAACTGCGCTCGAATTTGACCATTGGCTTTATACATCTCTTGAATGTTCTGCACGTTAATTTTATGAGTTTTATTTATGTGACTCTTCCGCATGCCGCCTGTGGTGTTACTCCTGGACGAGGAACCCTGATGATGACATCTTGTCGATAGCGCTTGTTTCTTGACTGAAGATTAAACTTACACACTGAAGTACTTCATTTCAATTATTTAAATATATCCGTATCTGAAAGATTCCTTTCCTTAGATCTATACAATAATAATCCTATGGCACCATTCGCAAAAAAATCTGTTCATTTTTGTAGTTTCACAAACTTTTCATGTCGAAACATCTCAATGCAGAACAACTTTCGCTCTATCAGATTGAAATTCTAACGATCAGGTTATTCAAATTTGTTGACATTTGGGTTCCATTATAATAAACGATTTTGACTAACAATTTTGGTGTTGATCAATCAAAACATAAGGTTCACATTCATCTCAAGCCCAATGGACTTTTTGCAACCGAAGCTAGACCCAAAGTCTCTAGATATTCATAGCACACCAAACGATCATCATCAAATTATCATCTGAGACCACCTGAATATCTTGAAAGCAAAACAACCCAAATGGTTTCTAGACATAGGTGTCAGTTCAAGTCGAAATAAAGAAAATGACCCATACCTTACGATCGTCCACAAATAGAACGGAGAACAGTAGAGAGTACTCCAACTACAAAACTTCACTTACACCTTATTACAGACTCCAAAAGCACATTCCTCTACAAGAAACAGCCCTGAAAACTAATCTACCGCGCCAATCATACCAGTATCCTAACCTTCCAACCTTATTAACATATAAAGTTCCTCACAATGATCACTCAAGGAAAACTAACGGTTCAACGCGACAAAAAAATCGAAAACACATAGAGGTATTGGCCGAAATCAGCTCGTTCTCACCGTTTTTTGATTGTCTGACAAGCAAGGTTCTCAATAAGACAACAAAGAAGATAAGATGGATAACAATTACCCGGCTTAACTTTGGTTAAGTACGCTGCTCATGTGTTACGTTTGTTTTGGATTGTGCGACTTAAACAGGATGAAACCATTTATTTCGTAAACGCCGGCATGGAGTAGGTGCTAAAAAGCAGAGGTGTCTTAGTTAGGCTGTGTGGTGACAAATAGCTCTACGTTTGTCTCTAACTACCAATTATATTATGTGCTTTTTGGTCGAATTAGGACTAATTTTTAATGAATGTGGTTTATCTCAATTCTGGAGAAGAGGGCTTGAATTGGTCTGTTGAGAAAACAGAGGAAATTAGTAGGAACATCATAATTTGTTTCACTTTTACGTCTCTTTCATGTGGGAACAAGGGCTATGGATATACCTAAAGCTCCTATTCTTCGATATTCGAGTCGAAAATGGTGGTTATCCCGTTGAACTGTTATGAAAATGGAGGTCGAACTTAACGTCTCAGTTTGTGATTTGTAATTTATTATTACGATATAATTTTTCATTTACCGCATACACGTTGTGTCAAAAAAACCAGATATTTCATGGAAGTCAAGAAATCGAAATAGCGATCAAGTCAACAAATACAATAAAAATACGATTTTCTTGTTTCTGAACTTGAAACTCATATCTGCCTGATCAATCGGTTAAAGGCGTACAATAATTGAAGAACCAAACACAGTCAAAACTACTTTTTGAGTTTTTGACGTTCAATTCTTGATGATGAAATATTTATAAAAATGTTGTAAAAATTAATTGATAATATGGAATTTTTCTATAACCTAATATATTACAATGAAAGGTCCATACATATACGATACGTTTCGGGTTCGGGCCCTTTTCAATCTAAAACAATATTAAAACACAGTTACATATATTATACAATTTTATTTTTCAGAGACAGAGACCTGTTACCTTTGTTAATTTCAGTAATTTCTTTATTCCGTCTGCTTCTGTCAACACGTGTCCTCATTTTATAATATGAGTGGCGCTGAGTCATTGAATTTTCATATCGGTGCTGCTGTCACTCTTCTTTTTCTTTTTCTGTTGTTGTTCACTGCTGTCTTTCTTATAAGTGTTGAATATATTTTGTTTAGGCCATTTATATCTGTTCTGTCGTTTATAGAGTTGGGATTTCTTTTTATGCAAATCATTTCTAAAAATTCTCTGGTTTTTTTAATTTTTTTCCCTATCTAATATCCTTGTATCCTCGAAGTTAAAAGTATGGCCGTTTTCTACTATGTGTTTGTATAGGGCTGTTTGAGTTTTGGAATATTTGTGTCCCTTCATCCTGTCGTTTAATTTTTGCTCCGTTTGTCCTATGTACACTCCGTTACATTAGTTGCATGGGATCTCATAGACGATATGTAATTTTTGATTTTTGGGGCTTTTGCTTTTAATTTTGAAAATCACTGTTTTATTTGTATGAATGGTTTGTGTGCAATCTTTATATTAGGGTATGGTTTTATTATGTTTTCTATTTTCTCAGACAGTCTTGGGATGTATGGAAGGGGTAGGTATGTAAACTATTGGCTCGGTTTTTGGGTTTTGGAAACTCAGTGAGTTGTAAAATTTATAGGTGCGTTGTTTTATTGTTTTCTTTATCATTTTTTGGGGGTAGTTGTTTCTGGTAAGTAGGGAGGTGATCGAATTTAGTATCTCCGATCTATAGCGTGATGAGGTTAATTTTATTGCTCGATCTATATAATTGGTTACTATTGCTTTTTTTTGTTTGGTGTTATGAGCTGAGTTATAATCAAGTATCTGGTCTGAGTTAATGGATTTTCTCAGCATTTTAGTTTCTATTTTGTTACTTTCTCTAATGATGGTCATATCCAGAAAGTTTTTTTTATTGTTTAGTTCTGTTTCTAGAGTAAATTTTAGTTTATTGTTAAAATTGTTCAAATCTTCCATTATTTTCTCAATTTGATCTTCAGTGGTTATTATCAAACAATCATCTACATACCTCTTGAATATTGTTATTCTATATGATGAATTTAGCAAAACTTTTTCTTCAAGATATTCCAGCACTAATTGGGCCACCGCACCATTATAGAAATGTTATTTGAGTTTTTTCCATCACATTTGCTTCTTTTTTTCAACGTTTCCGTAAAATTCGATAGTTGTCATCAGCAAAAACACTTTAGACTTTTAGCTTTCAGGAAAGCAATTTTCATTCATTCACTAAAAATTTTTGTATTTCCTGATGATACCTGGCGAATTCTGAGCGAAAAGTAGAATAGAAGAGGAAGCAATTGATATTTCAACCTTCCAAATATTTAAAATTTTAGGTATTGTCTCTTACCATAATCAGTGACTATGCTAAGTTTCTTGCACAAGTGAGGTCCTTAAAATTTATCAATTGCAGAGCCAGACCTGGTTTGATAAACTTTATTGATATCAGAACAGTTTTCTCCGAATATCGGAGGGATTTCAAGTAGTGACAAGAGATTACATTTGACAAAAGTTTATTGTAACGGGGTGATATTGATATAACATGTTGTTTTTCTTGTTTTTTCGCTTTGTAATGTTTCTTCGGATGCTGTTGCAAGATATCAAGCCAAAACAGATAAAATATTTACAATGATGAAAACCCTCTTCGATATGAAAAAAAAAAAGTTTTTTTGTATTCTTATAAGTTTTTTCAAGAAATTTTGCTCACTCGTCAGAGAAAAAGGGGAAATCCAATAACTACACTATTTCTGTCACCATATCATCAGAGACAGTTCTTTACACATCTGGGGTGCAGAAAAATTATTACTTGCGAGGCCAGACATAGTATGATATACCTTTCTGGTTGTAAAACAATTTTCAACGACAAGATTTCAATTATGACTTGTTTGTTGTACGAGTATGATATTTATATTTCAATCTTTTTTAATGCACCTTCAATTTATCCAGCCAAAAGAATTAAAAAAAAATTATTCAACAAAATAGAAGCCTTTTGATACGAATATTGAGTTCCTCTGTTACTTTCCAGATGAATTCTCAGGATTATATGACCCAACGAAAACAAAGAAAAAATGCAATATCACCCACATCCCTACGGAGAGACTGCGTTTTTGTACTTCTTTTTCACCCCGTTTAAATATTCCCCTGTTTGTACATGCTCCATTGTTTGATATACCAAAAATTTTGTGAGGCTAGATATCAAAAAAACACATCTAGCCTTATACTCCTCTTTCCATTTTACGACCTTACTCTTCTAATGCAGAAACAGATTAACGAATACCTACGTAAAACCTTTCAACCAGCTCCATACATAGACCAGGGCCGAAACCTTCAAAAATGGTAAAAAATGAAAAAAAATCGCAGTAGGATGAAACCCATTAGAAAAGGAGGAGAATATGATCAAAATGAAAGGAAAAATAAATTACGGTCGATCTGAGTTCGGGAAGTGGGAGGGGTGAGTTTTTAAGGGTGAAAAATGGTTTTCCTTGATTTCCGGCAAAACTACAAGTCCTATGGAAAAAAATCAAATGGCAAAGTTGTAGGTAATGAAAAGATCTACAACTTTTGTATCGACAATTTTTTCACATAACCTCAACATTTAGGTGAAAAATTCAAAAAGCTAAGTTTTTGGTTTTTTATTTATATCTTTTTCAGAAAATACTTTTTTTTCACGAAATTTCGTGAAAACTTACCTTATTATGTCCCAAATACACTGTAATTTATTCGATTTAAAATATTCATGTTTTCGTTTTATTTTATTTAATATCAAAAAAGCACCCCAATTTTCAATCGAAAATTCTGACTTCAAAATATCAGCTTTTTTCAAAAAGTTTAAAGGATTTTCCTTCATTGAAATATCTACTTTCTGATAGTGTGAAAAAAATATACATTACTATAAGGAGTGTTCTCAGAATCAACGATTTATGAAACCCACCATTAGAGTAACTCAGTCCCCACTTCTCTATGAAATAACTTACAATGGGTTAAAAACTAACCAAAATTCACTCAGGTATATGAATTATCTCAAAGCAGCAATAAATAGTCATCTAAAAATATTATTTAAACAAGATTCTACAGCTTTTTCAAAATATTGTAGATGTCTTATTAAATATTAACTTTATTAACTTATTTTTTTGTTAATCATAGAAGTATATTTCAATTTGTAATTTTTTCGTTTGTGAATGAAACAGGAAATCTTACGTTTTTTGAGTAATTAAAGAGTAAATTTCAATAAAAACCTCAAAATTGTACATAATGATTAAAAAAAAATTTCGAATTTGGGTTTTTTCAATTTTTAGCATTTTCTGAGAAAATTTCTAGTAATGTATATTTTTTTTACACCATCAGAAAGTAGATATTTCAATGAAGAAATCATTATGTACAATTTTGAGGTATTTATTAAAATTTACTCTTTAATTACTCAAAAAACGTAAGATTTCCTGTTTCATTCAAAAACGAAAAAATTACAAATTGAAATATACTTCTATAATTAACAAAAAAATAAGTTAATAAAGTTAATATTTAATAAGACATCTACAATATTTTGAAAAAGCTGTAGAATCTTGTTTAAATAATATTTTTAGATGACTATTTATTGCTGTTTTGAGATAATTCATATACCTGAGTGACTTTTGGTTAGTTTTTAACCCATTGTAAGTTATTTCATAGAGAAGTGGGGACTGAGTTACTCTAATGGTGGGTTTCATAAATCGTTGATTCTGAGAACACTCCTTATAGTAATGTATATTTTTTTCACACCATCAGAAAGTAGATATTTCAATGAAGTTTTAAAGGCTTTTTGCCTTTAAACTTTTTGAAAAAAACTGATATTTTGACGTCAGAATTTTCGATTGAAAATTGGGGTGCTTATTTGATATTGAGTAAAAATAAGACGAAAACATAAATATTTTAAATCAAATAAATTACAGTGTATTTGAGACATACTAAGGTAAGTTTTCACAAAATTTCGTGAAAAAAAAGTTTTTTTTGAGAAAGATATAAATAAAAAACCAAAAACTTGGTTTTTTGAATTTTTCACCCAAATTTTGAGGTTATGTGAAAAAATTGTCGATACAAAAGTTGTAGATTTTTTCATTACCTACAACTTTGCCATTTAATTTTTTTCCATAGGACATGTAGTTTTGCCGGAAATCAAGAAAAACCATTTTTCACCCTTAAAAACACACCCCCTCCCACTTCCCGGACTCGGATCGACCGTAATTTATTTTTTTTTTCATTTTGATCATATTCGCCTCCTTTTTCAATGGGTTTCATTCTACTGCAATTTTTTTTTGTTTCAAAAATTATCGACCCTGGTCTAACATTCAAAAGTTCACTCATGTATTTTCCTTGCCGCCCACATTAAAATTTCGCTGGCTAAAAGCTCATTGCGAATTTCAATATTCACCTACGGATTAACTTCTCTGTACGTGGATGTCGTGACCGAATCCTCGAAATCCAGGCAACATAGTCGGACAAAGCTAGCGGAGCTTTGTGGACAGAAGCTGAACGATTATCAACAGTACGTTAATATCGCTGGAATCCATTAGTCCGTGGACCGTTTCGTGGTCGGTCGAAACATGTTTGTTATCCGTCTACATTGAGATGAAATATCTAACATTTCCGTGCTGATATGCCTCGCATGATATTATTCAATGTCCATCTATAGTCCATCTTACTAACTATTCTTCTATCACCACATAAGCAGTGGCAGTTTACTGCACTCAAGCATCCGAAGTTGCCAAAAAATAACATAATTTGGAAAGCCAGAACTCTTTTGATATACCTTCCTGGTTGAACCGCCGTTTTCTTCAAAAAAGGGGATTTCAAGAAAAAGAAATTAAATTTGTCTTTACTTTTCGGCATAAAAATGATTTTGAGAATACCTGTTGATTTTTAGCTCTATATTGTATTTCAGAAGTAGTTTCATGATGTTTTGTAATGCTAAAAACTCTGTAAATTTCAATATTCACCTACGGATTAATTCACCTTCAAGAGAATGTCTTGACTTAATCCTGGAAATCCTTCTGACCCACATGGAAACTTTTATAAGAGTATCTTGTCTTAACACTTCTTCAAAACAATTCGTGCAATTATTAATACCATTTGATCATCTTTCATGTAGCATTTTTGCTAATTGAGCAAAATTAATTTGTCCACAACTTCATTTCCAGAAGTGTTTCTGCTGATCTCATCATTCGTAGGACTTCATTAGGAGAGATGTTACTGAAAAGATGAACTGTCATACAAAAATATTTCAAGTTCTCAAGATCATGAAAGACACCCAATATATATTTACCCCTTAGAGATACAATTAATTTCCCTCGAAAGATCATCTAGAGAAAGGGAGGAAAGTAAATGTTGCTGACTGTTAAACTGGTTGATAGTGATGGGGCTCTGAAATACGATGGGGTAACATTGCGGTGCTTTAAAAAAATTTTTATATTCATTCTATTCTACATCTAACCTCCTTTTTTCTTATCGCCAGAGAAATTTCTCTGCATAATTGAGATTAGGAAAATCTGAATATTTAGCCGAATCGTATGGAAGGAAACATTTGTTTCGAAGTAATAGAAGCCCCTATCTATAATTATTGAATTTCTTTTCGTTTTTTCGAATAGATAGAAATCTATATTAGGGAGGTACCCTATTGACATTTTCATTTATTTTTACTGTGAAATGCACAAGCCATATCGTATTATAATAACACACGGGAAATTTCAACGCATTCGAGAATTCCATTTCCTCCATGAAAGCCTACTTTTTTCCTATCACCAGAAAAGTATTTCTCTGCATAATTGATGTTAGGAAAAATCTGGATATTTAGCCGAACCTTATTAACGGAAACATTTGTTTCAAAGTAATAAAAGACCTTTTCCATAGTCATTGTAGTTTTTTTGTTTTTCTTAAAGATAGAAATCTAAAGTAGGTAGGTACCATATTTACATTTACATTTCTTTATCCAGTGAAATGCACATGCCATATAGTATTATTTCGTGAGAGAAAAGAATTTCATTTTCTCCAAGAAAAGCCTAATACTCCTTGTCCTCTCGTACGCCTACACTCTTCCTATCTAGAAACAGATTAACAAATACGCGAACAAGCACACAAGCTCCATACACTCATGTTCTCTCTTTGCTGCATACATTAAAATTTCCCAGGCTAAAAGCTCATTGCGAATTTCAATATTCACCTACGGATTAACTTCTTTGTACGTGGATGTCGTGACCGAATCCTCGAAATCCGGCAACATTGTCGGACAAAGCTAGCGGAGCTTTGTGGACAGAAGCTCAACGATTATCAACAGTCCGTTAATATCGCTGGAATCCATTAGTTCGTGGACCGTTTCGTGGTCGGTTTGACTGAGAAACATATTGTAATCTGTCTAATGGTCTTGTCTGACATGAATAATTCAATATGAGAAAATTTTGCCGACGCCCCTCTAAAAAAAACAGATCGTGTGATAATTAACACATGATACTCTTCCATATTGCATTTTTGCTTATTGGGCATTTCCTTTGGTAGAATTTTCCAGAATTGGTTCTGTTAAATGGCAATATTTTATGAAGCTTTGTTGAGTAACTGGTTTACAATCAAATAAATTTTCAAACCACACACAATTGATACCTGGCGTTCAGATATTGAAGAGAAAATTTGGACTGTCTTGCATTATAACCTGCATTTCTCAAGCTCTTGAAAAGATACCCTTTAAATAAAAAATTATAAAGATATACTTCAAGTTCCTTAACATCATCAATAAGGGGAATACTTAGTGATGATAACTGTAAACCGGTTGAAGTGATGGCGCTATATAATGCAACAGCCTAACATTGCAATGCTGACTTGCCTTGCATAATATTTTTTCGATAGTCCTTCTATCCTTTGTCTTATCTACTTTTTTCCTGTTACCAAAGTTTTACAGACAATTCCTGCAACATCTATTGTTCGAAAAAATTATTACTTGAGAGACCTGTCCTTGATTGAAATACTATTTTGGTTGTAGATTAGCTTTCTTGGAATATTGAAGGGATTTCATGGACAAGAGATAAAATTTGACTGTTGTTTGTTGTATGGAGAGGATTTTTGTATTACTTTTTAGTTTTTCTTCATGATTCACTCAGTTTCATCTTTTCTGATATACCTTCTATATATTTAGCCAAATCAGATAAAAGGAAGAAAGTGTTTCAATGAGCCTTTTGATATGAATTGTTCTCCAGAAGTAAATTCAAGACTTTTGGTCGACCCAATGAAGCGAAAGGAGAAAATTTTATTTCACTTCACATATACAAGGTGACAGAGAGTTTGTACTGAAGTTTTTTTACTCTTTTTCTTCTATTTATAATGTAAAACACACATTCATAATGTTTACTATACGAAAACACACAAAAATTACAATTCCTCAATGAAAGTGCTAACACTATTCGTCCTTTTCTACCTAAGGATGCTTTCCTATCTGGAAACAGATTAACGAATGCGTTTTCACAATTACCAACTCCATACCTACACTCGTATTTCACTATATACTCTCATTTCCGCATACATTGAGATTTCCCAGGCTAAAAGCTCATTGCGATTTTCAATATTCACCTACGGATTAACTTCTCTGTACGTGGATGTCGTGACCGAATCCCCAAAATCCGGTAACATTTTAGGGAAGGAAAAGAAATAAGATTTGACTCTTGTCTCCGGCAATAAGGTGATTTTGAAAATACCTGTTGATTTTCAGCTCTCTCTTTCATTTCAAAAGTAGTTTCATGAGATTTTTCAATGCTAAAAGCTCTGCGAATTTCAATATTCACCTATACGGATAAACTCACCTTGAAGAGAATGTCCTGACTAAATCCTCGAAATTTCATTGTCCCCCATGTAGGATTTCATCAGAGTATCTTGTCTAAGCACTTATACAAAACAATTCGTGCAATCATTAATACCATTTGATCACCTTTCATGTATCATTTTTGCTAATTGAGCAAAATTCACTTGTCCACAACCTTATTTCCAGAAGTGTTCTGACTTCATTGTTCGTAGGACTTCTTCATTTTTTATGAGGCTCTGTTGACTTATTCGGAGAGAAGTTGCTGAAAAGATTAAATGTCTTACAAAAATAATTCGAGTTCTTAAGATCGTGAAGGATACCCAATACATATTAACCCTTTAGAAATACAATTCATTTTCCTTGAAAGATCATCTACAGAAAGGGAGGAAAGTAAATGTTGGTAACCGTTGAAGTGGTTGATAATGGGGCTCTGAAATACGATGGTTTAACATTGCGGTGATTTGAAAAAAAATTTGTTATTCTTTCTATTTTACATCTAACCTTCTTTTCTCCTAACACCATAGGTATTTCTATGCCTAATTGAGGTGAGGAATAATCTTGGTATTCAGCCGAATCGTATAAACAGAAACATTGTTTCAAAGTAATAGAAGCATTCTTCTATAATTATTGGAGTTTTTTGTTTTTCCGAGTAAATAGAAATCTATAATGGGTAGGTACCCTATTTACATTTTCATTTCTTTATACTGTGAAATGCACATGCCATATAGTTTTATTTCGTGAGAGAATATACCCAAGTATTTCATTTTCCCAAGAAAAGCCTACTACTCCTTGTTCTCTCGTACGCCTACACTCTTCCTATCTAGAAACAGATCAACAAAAACGTGAACAAGCACACAAGCTCCATACACTCATGTTCTCTCTTTGCTGCATACATTAAAATTTCCCAGGCTAAAAGCTCATTGCGAATTTCAATATTCACCTACGGATTAACTTCTTTGTACGTGGATGTCGTGACCGAATCCTCGAAATCCGGCAACATTGTCGGACAAAGCTAGCGGAGCTTTGTGGACCGTTTCGTGGTCGGTTTGACTGAGATACATATTGTAATCTGTCTAATGGTCTTGTCTGACATGAATAATTCAATATGAGAAAATTTTGCCGACGCCCCTCTGAGAAAAAACAGATCGTGTGATAATTAACACAAAATGATACTCTTCCATATTGCATTTTTGCTTATTGGGCATTTCCTTCGGTAGAAATTTCCAGAAGTGGTTCTGTTAAATGACAATATTTTTATGGAGCTTTGTTGAGTCACTGGTTTACAATCAAATCAATTTTTAAACCACCATTGATACTTGGAGAGAAAATTTGGACTGTCTTGCATTGTAACCTGCATTTCTCAAGCTCTTGAAAAGATACCCTATAATGAAAAATTATAGAGATAACTTCAAGTTCCTTAATATCAACTTAAAAAATCCCCCACACCGACGCGGGACAGCGGGAGCGGGAGCGATAGCGGGAACGACGCGGGATCAAGACATGTGGCGGGATATGGAAGTACTCACACTCAGGCGTAGGGCGGGACCTACGAACGCGGGACTGCAGCGTTCTATATTCGTAACGCTGCATGCAGTGTTTTTCCCGCGTTCCCGCTCTTCCCGCTGTGTAAATTCATATACGTACCTAGCACGTACAATGTCGTTCACTGAAATATTGATTGAAATTGTGAAAGCCCATCCAATTTTATATGATTTGGAAAATTCCGAATAAAAATCTTCGGAAAAGAGATAAAGTATAGTATGGGACAAAATAGGCACCGAATTGAACGAAAGTGTTACTGTAGTGTTACTGCAAGACTTTCTTCCGGATCAATTGCTTCTCGAATTACACTTACGGATATCTTCTCTAATAAGATTTAAAAGGTCATCGGAATATTCAGGGGTCATTCTGAATATATGTAGAATTTTTTTGGGTATTTTCGCAACTGTGGCATTAACGTGTGAAATTCTTCATATTCTTCTCGTTCAAAATTAATATCATGAACCCACTTTTTTTCCTTAAAGCAATATAATTTTTCTCAATACTATTACTACTCTATGGAGTAATATATATTTGTTTTAACGGAAAACTAAGTTTATTATTATTAATTACGCTTGCCGTTCATCTTCTGCTACAGCAATTATTAGAAGGGCTTCTTCTTCATCGGATGAGAAATCCATTTTTTTCGACCAGAAAACTCATATAAATCTTCACGTTACCGCGTACTTTACCGCTTTGGTGTGAATAGAAAAACTTCCGCTTCCCGCAGTAGTACCGCGTCGTTACCGTTCCCGCTCCCGCAGTACCGCGTTGGTGTGGGGATCCTTAATGATGGTAACTGTAAACCGCGTTGGTGTGGGGGATCCTTAATGATGGTAACTGTAAACCGGTTGAGGTGATGGCACTATATAATGCAACAGTCTAACATTGCGATGCTGACTTGCCTTGAATAATATTTTTTCGATAGTCCTTCTATCCTTTGTCTTATCTACTTTTTTCCTGTTACCAAAGTTTTAAATAATTCCTGCAACATCTAATGTTCGAAAAAATCATTACTTGAAAGACCTGTCCTTGATTGAAAAACTCGTTTGCTTGTAGAGCAGCTTTCTTGGAAAATGGAAGGGATTTCATGGAGAAGAGATAAAATTTGACTGTTGTTTGTTGTATGGAGAGGATTTTTGTATTACTTATTAGTTTTTCTTCATCATTCGCTTTGTTTCATCTTTTCTAATATACTTTCAATATATTCAGCCAAATCAGATGAAAGGAAGAAAGTGTTCAATGAGACAGAAGCCTTTTGATATGAATTGTTTTCCAGAAGTAAATTCAAGATTTCTGGTCGACCCAATGAAGCGAAAGGAGAAAATCCAATTCCACTTCACATATACAAGGCTACAGAGAGTTTTACTGAAGTTTTTCTACTCTCTTTCCTCTCTTTATAATGTAAAAACACATTCATAATGTTTCATTTGATATACCTTCCTAGTTGAATCGCAGTTTTCTTCGAAAAAATGGGATTTCAAGAAGGAACATAAATTAGATTTGACTCTAGTTTCCGGCAATAAGGTGATTTTGAAAATACCTGTTAATTGTTAGCTCTATCTTGCATTCCGGAAGTAGTGTCATGAGATATTGTAATGCTTACAGCTCTGCGAGTTTCAATATTCACCTACGGATTAACTTACCTTCAAGAGAATCTCTTGACTAAATCCTCGAAATCCTATTCTCCTATATGGAGAATTTCATAAGAGTATTTTGTCTAAGCGCCTCTACAACACAATTCGTGCAATCATTTATACAATTTGACCATCTTTCATGTAGCATTTTTGCTAATTGAGCAAAATTCATTTGTCCACATCTTTCCAGAAGTTTTTCTGCTGACCTCATCATTCTTAGCACTTCTCTATTTGATGAGACTCTGTTGACTTATTCGAAGGGAAGTTACTGAAAAGATGAACTGGACACCCGATGTATATTAATCCCAGAGATACAACTCATTTCCTTCGAAAGATCATCTACAGGAAAGGAAGAAAGTAAATGTGTGTAACTATTAAACTGGTTGATAATGGGGCTCTGAAATACGATGCTCTAACATTGCGGTGCTCTACAAAAAACTTTGATATTCGTTCTATTTCACATCTAACCTACTTTTTTCCTATCACCAGAGGTATTTCTACATAATTGAGGTTAGGAAAAATTTGGATATTTAGACGAGTCGTATGAACAGAAACATTTCATTCAAAGTATTAGAAGCCCTTATCTATAATTATTGGAGTTTTTATGGTGTTCTGAATAGATAGAAATCTCAGTAAATAGATACCCCATTTACATTTTCATTTCTTTATACTTAAAAATCCACACGCCATATTATATTATGTTCGAGAAATTAAGTGGAAGAACACACCTAAGAATTTCATTTTCTCCATGAAGAGCCTAATACTTCTTGTTCTCTCGTACGCCTACACTCTTCCTATCTAGAAACAGATCAACAAAAGCGTGAACAAGCTCACAAGCTCCATACACTCATGTACTCTCTTTGCTGCATACATTGAAATTTCCCAGGCTAAAAGCTCATTGCGAATTTCAATATTCACCTACGGATTAACTTCTCTGTACGTGGATGTCGTGACCGAATCTTCGAAATCCAGGCAACATAGTCGGACAAAGCTAGCGGAGCTTTGTGGACAGAAGCTCAACGATTATCAACAGTACGTTAATATCGCTGGAATCCATTAGTCCGTGGACCGTTTTGTGGTCGGTTTGACTGAGAAACATATTGTAATCTGTCCAATGGTCTCGTCTGACATGAATAATTCAATATGAGAACATTTTTGCCGACGCCCCTCTGAGAAAAACAGATCCTGTGATAATTAACACAAAATGATACTCTTCCATATTGCATTTTTGCTTATTGGGCATTTTCTTTGGTAGAAATTTCCAGAATTGGTTCTGTTAAATGGCAATATTTTATGAAGCTGTCTTGAGTAACTGGTTTACAATCAAATAAATTTTCAAACCACACAAAATTGATACCTGGCGTTCAGATTTTGAAGAGAAAATTTGGACTGTCTTGCATTATAACCTGCATTTCTCAAGCTCTTGCAAAGATAACCTTTAAATAAAAAATCATAGAGCTATACTTCAAGTTCCTCAACATCACCAATAAGGGGAATACTTAGTGATGATAACTGTAAACCGGTTGAAGTGATGGCGCTATATAATGCAACAGTATAACATTGCAATGCTGACTTGCCTTGCATAATATTTTTTCGATAGTCCTTCTATCCTTTGTCTTATCTACTTTTTTCTATCACCAAAGTTTTACAGACAATTCCCTGAACATCTAAGATTCGAAAAATCATTACTTGAAAGATCCTTGATTGATATACTCTTTTGGTTGTAGAGCAGCTTTCTTGGAATAGGGAAGGGATTTCATGGACAAGAGATAAAATTTGACTGTTGTTTGTTGTTTGGAGAGGATTTTTGTATTACTTATTAGTTTTTTTCATCATTCACTCAGTTTCATCTTTTCTGATATACCTTCTATATATTTAGCCAAATCAGATAAAAGGAAGAAAGTGTTCCAATGAGCCTTTTGATATGAATTGTTCTCCGAAGTAAATTCAAGATTTTTGGTCGACCCAATGAAGCGAAAGGAGAAAATTTTATTTCACTTCACATATACAAGGTGACAGAGAGTTTGTACTAAAGTTTTTTACTCTTTTTCTTCTATTTATAATGTAAAACACACATTCATAATGTTTACTATACGAGAACACACAAAAATTACAATTCCTCAATGAGAGTGCTAATACTATTCGTCGTTTTCTACCTAAGGATGCTTTCCTATCTGGAAATAGATTAACGAATGCGTTTTCACAATTACCAACTCCATACCTACACTCGTATTTCACTATATACTCTCATTTCCGCATACATTGAGATTTCCCAGGCTAAAAGCTCATTGCGATTTTCAATATTCACCTACGGATTAACTTCTCTGTACGTGGATGTCGTGACCGAATCCTCAAAATCCGGTAACATTTTAGGAGAAGGAAAAGAAATTAGATTTGACTCTTGTCTCCGGCAATAAGGTGATTTTGAAAATACCTGTTGATTTTCAGCTCTCTCTTTCATTTCAAAAGTAGTTTCATGAGATTTTTCAATGCTAAAAGCTCTGCGAATTTCAATATTCACCTATACGGATAAACTCACCTTCAAG
Source organism: Propylea japonica (assembly GCA_013421045.1). Taxonomy (NCBI): domain Eukaryota; kingdom Metazoa; phylum Arthropoda; class Insecta; order Coleoptera; family Coccinellidae; genus Propylea; species Propylea japonica. The sequence continues at coordinate 11,897,252 of CM024241.1, read as the reverse complement.
AGAATGTCCTGACTAAATCCTCGAAATTCTATTGTCCCACATGTAGGATTTCATCAGAGTATCTTGTCTAAGCACTTATACAAAACAATTCGTGCAATCATTAATACCATTTGATCACCTTTCATGTAGCATTTTTGCTAATTGAGCAAAATTCACTTGTCCACAACCTTATTTCCATAAGTGTTCTGACTTCATTGTTCGTAGGACTTCTTAATTTTTTATGAGGCTCTGTTGGCTCATTCGGAGAGAAGATGCTGAAAAGATTAAATGTCTTACAAAAATAATTCAAGTTCTTAAGATCGTGAAGGATACCCAATACATATTAACCCTTTAGAAATACAATATTCATTTCCTTGAAAGATCATCTACAGAAAGGGAGGAAAGTAAATTTTGGTAACCGTTGAAGTGGTTGATAATGGGGCTCTGAAATACGATGGTCTAACATTGCGGTGATTTGAAAAAAATTTAGTTATTCTTTCTATTTTACATCTAACCTTCTTTTCTCCTAACACCATAGGTATTTCTATGCCTAATTGAGGTGAGGAATAATCTGGGTATTCAGCCGAATCGTATGAACGGAAACATTTGTTTCAAAGTAATAGAAGCATTCTTCTATAATTATTGGAGTTTTTTGTTTTTTCCGAATAAATAGAAATCTCTCGAAAAATGTATAATGGGTAGGTACCCTACTTACATTTTCATTTCTTTATACTGTGAAATGCACATGCCATATAGTATTATTTCGTGAGAGAAAATACCCAAGAATTTCATTTTCCCCAAGAAAAGCCTAATACTCCTTGTTCTCTCGTACGCCTACACTCTTCCTATCTAGAAACAAATCAACAAAAACGTGAACAAGCACACAAGCTCCATACACTCATGTACTCTCTTTGTTGCATACATTAAAATTTCCCAGGCTAAAAGCTCATTGCGAATTTCAATATTCACCTACGGATTAACTTCTTTGTACGTGGATGTCGTGACCGAATCCTCGAAATCCGGCAACATTGTCGGACAAAGCTAGCGGAGCTTTGTGGACAGAAGCTCAACGATTATCAACAGTACGTTAATATCGCTGGAATCCATTAGTCCGTGGACCGTTTCGTGGTCGGTTTGACTGAGAAACAGATTGTTATCCGTCTACATTGAGATGAAACATCAAGCTGGATCCGGATGCTCAGGGTTCCGAACGAGGGTGGACAGCTTGATGATTATTACTACGGATATATTGCCTATTCTCTTTAGATTTATCTTAATGGGTCATCTCACTAAAGAAGACTCAGTAGCCAATTTGTATTGGAATGTGTAGGATGAAGGAATCGATTATTGATAGGAATTCATCAGTTGCTTCTCGTTCTTTTTGAGCGTTCCTTCTACTTGAACGAGTGCTATATCGTTTCGCCCAAATATCTGTAGGGTAAGTCAGGGTGATATGGTAAAGAAAAAAGAAGAGACGGTTAGAAGACAAAAAATGTATATTTAAACAGAATGAAAACACTTTTTCTCGGCAAAATATAGAGGCAACAACTTTACAGTACCATAAACTCTTTAAGGCATAACGAAACTCTGGAAAATGAATTTTTTTTTTCAAATCAAATTCACCATTTCACCCATGCTCAAGGGTGAAATGGTGAATTTACTTCTTTTGCTTTTTACCACACAAACCACACATGGTATCATATTTTGTGCAATGTTGGCAGCTAATACATTCCATCCAATCGACGTCCTTTTAGTGCGACTGTCAAGTTCACCACATCCTACACAACAACTCTCATCAAAGTCCTGCAAGTCTACATCCAGAGATGATTCCGATTCGGCGTCAGTGGTGGACATTTTTCGTTTCTTAGGTTACGTATCTTAGATTTTCCGATTCCTTTTTTTGGCTATGGTTTTTCCTTTGAGCTTTCCTTAAGCATTTGGTCCACTTTTCACTGACTCGATTGTTTTTTTTGACGATTTATGTTTCGGAGTTTAATGATGACATAACAAGGAGTACACCCTAGCTGTATTTCTTGATATAGAAGGTGCCTTCAATAACACTGCGTTTGGTGTGATGCAATCTGCGTTGGCCAGACATGGTGTTCCGCCTACTCTTTGTCGGTGGACGGGGTCTCTGCTTGGTTCACGTAGCATCGTGGCTCGGCTAGGCGGCTCGACCATAGGGGGATCACCAGGAAGGGGATGTCCGCAGGGCGGTGTTCTATCTCCGCTACTGTGGAATCTCGTCCTGGATGAGCTCCTGGTGGAGTTGAGGAAGGCTGGGTTCGTTGTGGTGGCCTATGCGGACGACCTTGTCATATTAATCAGGGGTAAGGTGATCAGTGTCATTGGGGATCTGATGCAGAATGCTCTGCGACGGGTCGAACGATGGTGCTTGAAAAACGAGCTCTTGGTAAATCCTAGTAAGACAGAGATGGTTCTCTTTACTAGAAAGAGGGTGCCTAGCAACTTACGACTTCCCAGTCTGTTTGGAGTTGGGCTCACTCTATCCGAACAAGTTCGTTATCTCGGGGTGTTATTGGACCGCAAACTTTTGTGGAACAAACACGTTGAGACTCAAACGAATAAAGCCAATGTTATATTCTGGTCTACTCGGAGGGTGCTGGGTAATGGATGGGGCTTCAAACCGCACGTTATGCACTGGTTGTATACTGCCGTGGTGAGGCCTATCCTGACCTATGCCTCTGTGGTGTGGTGGCCTTCTATGGAGAGGGCCGTTAACCAGAACATTATGACTAAATGCCAGAGGAAAGCTTGTTTAAGTATTACAGGCGAGGTCTACCCCTACAGCAGCGATGGAATGTCTGCTGGTTCTCCCTCCTTTGCACCTAGTTGTGAAGGAGGTGGCTATGAAGACAGCTCTAGGAATCTGGGAACGGGGACAATGGCGCGATGGAGGACTCTTCACTGGGCACGCGACGGCCCTCAAAATGGTTAAGGATGCTCACGCTCCCCTTCTCCAGAGAGGTGACCGCGCGGGCACTAGGTTCTACTTCGACGAACCCTACAGGGTAATTGTTCCCGACAGAGACCTTTGGTCTTCATCAAACAGGCTTCTTAGTCCAGAAGGTCCCACCTGGTTCACTGATAGCTCTGTCACAGCAACAGGGTCTGGGGCCGGAATCGTGGGTCCTCACTTCAATCAGGCTATCCCTATGGGGAAGGGCTGTTCCATTGTGCAGGTTGAGCTATTTGCGGTTCTTGCATGCGCATTGGAAAACATTCGCAGGGTATACTCTGGCCAGCACATTTATATATGTTGCGACAGCCAGGGAACTCTGAAATCTCTATCTGATGTTAGGGTTGATTCACTTTTGGTAGAAGAATGCAGGAAAGCTCTGCGTGGGCTGGGCTCTGATAACTTTTTGAAAGTGATCTGGTGTCCGGCTCATGCGGATATACCTGGTAACGTCAAGGCAGATGAACTGTCTAGGCGGGGAGCCGGATTAGCATTTGTTGGTCCGGAGCCTTCGCTGCCAATCTGTCGCACATCTGTCAGAAGTTTCTTCAGGAACTGGCTGAACAGGGAATTTTCCTCGGAATGGATCGCAGGGGTGGGCCTGAGGTGGTCGAGGATTCTCATTGAGAGACCGTCCTCGCGATCTGAGGTCAATAGGCTTCTGCTGCTGGAGAGGAAACAACTCAGTCTGGTGACTGGTGCATTGACTGGTCACCTGTTTAACAAGCATTTGAAGAGAATGGGATTGACGAGCTGCTCCCTATGCCGGTGGTGCAGGAGTACTGATGAAACGGTTGAGCATATTTTGTTCAACTGTGGAAACCTTACAGAGTTAAGGTCAACACACCTAGGAAATCCAACACCTTCTATTCCTATGGTGAGAGGGACCACTCCTGGCAGGCTCGCGACATTTCTGTCTTCGTGTCTGAGGATCTGAGTCTCTATAGAACGATGCGGGTGAACAATGGGCCACTAGGCCTCAGTTCGGCCGGTAAGGCACCGCACAGAGAAGAAGAATAAGAATAATGACATCTGGAGAATTCGAAACGTCGCGTCAGATAAAGCCATTAATTTTTCTTCTCTTGAGCGTTGACCATGGAATGCTAAACTCTTTTGAAGCTTTATTTAGCGACATTCCATTTTGTACTGCTTGTACAGCATTTCTGAGTTGCTCCTGGGTCCAATCAGCTCGGCTGGATCCTCTATTTGTTTTATAAAATATAGGCATCCTTACCTGGAACAATGGTGATAGCTGGAATAGTGACAAACCCTCGAACATACCTAACCAGAAGAAACACGAAAGATAAAAAGTTGCGATTTGCCCTTCCACTTCAACAGAAAATATATCTCTTAAACTATATAAATACGCTCTTAATCCTTCACCATTTCACCCATGCCAGAATTCACAATATCTCCCAATTCCTATGGGTGAAACGGTGAATATCACAGCAAGAAAAAGGAAATATTAGAGGCCATGGTTCATGGTTATGTATTACATAAACAAACTAAAAAGGCAGAATATATCAAGAAATACTTCTCGGCCCTCGTTACGGAAAGCAATATCTATAAACGCATGCAACGTATAAAAATTATTGAGCATCGCAAATAGTTTTGTACAAATTACGTAAGATTTTCAAAACGGGGCCAACTTTTTGCAGGTGCACGTTGAACGGATCATCAGAAACATCTGGTACTTAGCCATTAAGCTACATCTGTGCACTCGGAAAAGAAATATAGAAAATCACCATTTCACCCGATTCGCCATATCACCCTGACTTACCCTAGTTTTCGAATTTTGAGCCAAAAATGGTCGCGAACGATGAGGTTAGACTCCCTGATGACGAATTCGTGGTCAAATTCAATTCTGTCCGTGGGGCCGTCCGGACGTCAGTTATCAGAATAATTTTCGAAGGGATTGTCCTAGATCCTTGAAATTTCAGGGATGAGTTGAGGTCATTCAAGATTCTTGTTCCTCAATATCTCAGAAAAAACTGAACGAATCAAAATGAAATATTTCGGCCAAATGCAAGATGGTCATAGTGAACTTCATGCAGAATTTTGAGGCCATAGTGTAAACAGAACCATAGAAAACTCAATTGAAATATCTAGAAGAATAATCTTTATATTCCGATTCGAGTGATTTTTTTTTGTGAATAAAGACTGTTACACTCAATACATAATGAAAATTTATGCGTTTAACAGTAACACTGGTAAAAAATAATAAAAGTGGAGAATAATATTAATTGATTTAAAAAACAACCAATCTTAAACCCATACTTCGGAACTTATCTCGTCAACGCACAAAAAACATGCATAGTGGTAATATCAAACAGAGCATCCATAGATGCTGAAGAGCCCCAAATAGGGCGAAATAGCTATCTATGTATGCTCTGTTATACTTAATCTTCATGCAAAATTTGGTAGGCATTGTCTCAACTGAACCATAGAAAATTCAATTGGAATATTGAGAAGAAGAATACCTATATTTCCATAACAGGATAACCGATTAAAGTGAAATTTATTTTGTGAAATGGTGATACTGAAAGTTCATGCGAAATTGAAGAGAGTAGCATCATCAGAACTATCTGAATTAATTTTTGTAATTATTTATTTTTATACATTTCATTTTTTGGGTAATTTCCAGAATATAATTCCGATTGTGTTGAGATATTGCATTTATATATTTACTATCAATCTCAAATTCCATATGAAATTCTGAGGTAAGGTAATAGTCTTGTTGCTCCACCAAAGAACGAGCGCTCAAAAGCTTGGGAGAAAGCAGACATCGAGGCAATATTCCAGAGTCTTTCGGGCCTAAGCACTTACAAAAATTTCTGTTGTGACTCGATATTAATATGTGGTTGAATTATCCAAAGCTTTGTAAATAAATATAAAATATGGAATTCAATTCACATTTTCAAAATAGCAAATTTATCTTTTCAATTCAATTGTAATCTCAAAATCGAGTAGAATCGTACATTCAGAGTTTATGATGTTTGCTCTAACAAATCACTGGGTTGATATGAATATCAGTTGATCCACTGTCAACTTCTTCTCGAATCTTAGAACTCATTGTACTTTCACGTGTAAATGATGAATGAAATCAGATACGTAGAAAATTTTACAGCATTTCGAATGATATCTTAATCCTTCGATGGAAGTTGAAATGATTCATTATGAATTACTTCCAGTAAAACATTCACAAAAGTGTGAAAATGGAGGATATAGGAGGTAATTTCTTGCTTCTTAAGCTCTCGCACAATTAAAGAAGGACTTGAATATGCTTTCATCTGAAGATATTAACGAAAATTCAGTGTTTAGAATGAATAACTTAAAATTTTACACACAATTCGACATCTGCCTAGCGAAAATCTCAGACTCGAATGGTACTTGAGGAGCATAAATTTGGTGGATCGGTGAACGCTTAATCACTAACCACGTTCTGAAACAATATATTCATGAAATTGTTTGCATTCACTGATTAACAAAGTTGAGCGTTCCATTATAACAGAAATGAGGTCTTAACTCAATAACTTTTGATTTGAAAATGTTTAGTCTTCATTACCAAATTATAACATCAGTTCGACATGGTTCGAGCTAAATAAAAATCAATTCATTTCATAAAATTTATTTATGGTCCTGTTAGTCGAATCAAAGTTAGATCAAGTTTTTCTTGAATTTTGTGATCACTTTACTCATATCTATAATTATAAATAGCTCATAAAGAGTTATTCATAACAAAAAGCATCTTGTTCAGTTCACTCTTCCGAAAATTTCAGTGGTACACAGTGTGTACCAGTGTGTACTACACACTATGTACTCGTAAGTACAGGGTTTCCGAAATTCGATGATCACTGAAAGCATCTCAAGAACCACGAATGAATGTTTAAGGACTCCCGATCTCTTTTTTCAAAATAAGCAATGGACACCACACAGATAGCAGATGCATGAATTGAAAAAAAATGGGTGTGTCATTCAAAAAACACAAACTCTGTTAATATTTCGGATCAGATGGAAGAAGCGTATAGGCAGTAGCAATAACAAAATAGAGGTTTTGGAATTTTCGTGTAATCTCCAACAGAAAAGGAGATATAGCGAAATATTTGAAACACCCTCTGATTGCAACACCAAATGAAACTCTGAAGTATGAATAATTCGAACGATGAATAGGCAAAATTATACCCCTTCAATCTGACGAGCCCAGTCAGCAATTAATAAAGCAGAAAGATAGAAAAACCAACCCGGTTGCAGCAAATAATTCGAACGCCAGTCTGTAATCCCACTGTTCTCAATTTCAATAAGCAACACAGCGTTTTTGCTCGGTCGGTGGCCTGCTGAAGAACTCAGTGATTGATGACGGTAAAAAGGTCAGAATTAATATGTTGTTCACATGTCAGTCCGGAGAATGGATATTGTCCTATATTCGGGTAGAACGATGCTGCAATGTAATCTGGACCTTGCAGAAAATGATGTGATTGAAGGAGGATAAGGTCGTTTGTACAGGAAAGGAATTATAAAACTATTTCTTCGTTTTGAACTGACTGAAATCACTTTGTAAAATTTAAAACTGAAAAGTAACGGAGATAGAATTCACTTGTCTCTGATAAGATATATCTTTGAGTTTTATGATTTACTAGCGACCCGCCCCGGCTTCGCACGGGTGCCTCGTACGCGCTATTTATAGGCACGCTCTTGCCACCACATGGCTTCGTTTTATGTAAAATTGCGGTTGGTGATTAAAAGATGAAGAAAAAATTTTTTTTCATATTTGAAAAGGAAAACTTTTATTTCATTTCACAACAGTAATGAATTCATTACGATTACAAAAATGAAGTGTTATTCAGTTGAACTTCTCTAAGTAAATGAAAGTGAATCCAAAGTAAATACTGAATCGAAGCGTTATACGTGTCCGGAAACTATCCGTTTTTGTGAAGTGCTCTTTGGTAAACCATATTTTTGTTTTTTGGTCTGACGTTAACACAAACAAAGCGGATGGTTTCCCAACTCGTGAACACGCAACGTATAACTGCCCATGTGAAAAACAATGATTTTCTAGTCAGGCCAGTAGATCTACATTTTTAAGTAGATTTGTGAAACCGGTAGATCTACCTTTCTAAGTAGAATAATTTAACCGGTAGATCAATTGAACCGATAGATCAGATGAACAGTAGGTCATTCGAACCGTTTTGTATACGTCGATAGATCATCATTGGTTATTGATGTTCATAGATATTTGATCTATTTCTGGGTATCTGTCTGACTACACTACACACCCTGTATATACTCAGAGCGTCTATTGAACAAGTTATACAAATGTGTTATGAAGTAAAAAATTACAATATTTGACATTTTACGGAAACACCCTGTATAAATCAAAAGCAAAATATATTTTAAATCCCACCATCAATCATAAATCATTTGAAATTTAAAAACTTCTTCGTTTCTGTTGAAATGTCCCCGCAATAATGCAGAAATTCAAAATATTCGACATGTTTATAGGAGCATCCCGTATGAATCCGAAGCATAGTATCTATATTTAAAATCCCACCTCCTATAACAAATCACTCGAAATTCAAAAGCCCCTTCAATTTCATTGAAAGCTTTCTGTTATAACGTAGAAATGTGAAATAATTGATCGATTTATAGAAACACCCTGTATATATCTAAAACGTACCTATATAAAATATGCACATGAAAATTTTGAATTATTTTCATCAGCTTTCTTTGAACCTGTAAACAATTTTCTTATCCAGAATAAACAGAACATGCCACGATGGGGATTCGAACCCGGTACACTACCGGGTCCACACGTTAGTCGTTAAACCACTGGTTACCCGTGACGACTGTTTACAGCAGACTTCAACGGGTTTTATTAGGAATCAAAATACATGTAAATATATCAGGAAATCGAAAAAATATATTGAAATATCGATAATTATCATAATACATACTGTTTAATATCATTTCCTGGCGTATTTTTTTCCTAAAATACGAAAAATCCCCGAATTTTGTTCTCATTACGTTATTTGTCAGTGAAAAGGAAAATTCGGTTTAGTAGAAGCCTCAAATATCAATGTGACCTGAAATGATGCTTTCGATTGCTGAAATGTTAGGAATTCGTTGAATGAACGTTGAAGTTGATGATTTCATATGGACTTACCTATTCAAATAACGTTTTCCACTCGAAACGAACAAATGTTTACATCAGACGTACCTATGTCCAAAATATTTTGTTCTTTCTGGTTATTTCAGAATTCCTGGAAGAAATATCTTCATTAATAAACGTTATAGAACTACTCAAAAACGATATTCGTACCTTGTTTGATTCGGATCTGTTCATTTTTCTTCTCAAAATTGCAAATTTCCTAGAGCTTTTTTGACCTCTAAACTGAATTGACAATTGTCACGTACTTCTTTTTAATTTCATAGTTTCTGGAACAAATATTTTTAGTAATAAACGTTATAAAACGATTAAAAAACGATATTCATACCTTGTTTCATTTGGATTTGGCCTTTTTCTTCTGAAATGAGGAAATTTTTGGAGGCACTTCCCTCTTATAAGGAGACTTGACAGTTGTCATTGAATTCGATGTCATAAATAAGGAAATTTTCAGAAATGTCAAAAATTTACCAATTTCTTACGTTCTTCTCGATATCTTGAAATTTTTCCTAAATTTTCTTTGCTACAAACCTTCCTCTTGAATCACTCTATCTATTTAAAAAAACGCATCCAAACCCGTTGCGTAGTTTCAAAGATCTAAAGCATACATTGGGACATAGGGACAGAGAAAGCGACTTTGTTTTATACTATGTAGTGATGATTCATCAACCAAAAAATAAAAGTCAAGTAGCTTCCTAGTTGAGGAGAATTGGAATTTGATCTCCAAAATCTTTTCAGAACAAGTGATCTGATTCATTCGAAATCTTAGAGGCTCAATTATGATTCAGAGCCTTTTGCAAAATATTGTTGAGATCCTTGAGAAAAAAAATTCACAGTTCAATTTTCATCTGTCTCTGACATTCTGGCTGTTTAAAACAGAGTCAATTCAATTAGGTAAACGAAAATTCGGTCGACAAAAATAAAGGTATCATTCTGATATTTCTTGGTCTATAGTCCGCATCAAACGAGTAATGGAGGAAAATGAACAAAAAAACTAATAACAAATTCATAATTTCTGTGAAATTATCATTTTCTCCAGAAACATAATCTCACAGAGCAAACTCTTCTTCAATCTTCAAATTCTTGAATTTATCATATTCCTCAAATCTTGAACCAACCTTCACGATTCGAATTTGCAGAGATGATATTCACCAATTGTTCCTAGAGTTTCAAATTTTCAATGCCGTTTTTTCATAGAGTAGTACGCAATAGCTTGTGCCTTCATGTAAGGGCTTCTTCGTGACCTGAAGTATTCAGTCTTTTATTTTTACTGATTTGAATATAATTAGGTACATTTTAATTTTAAACATTCGTTTCGATGATTATAGTCAATAATTCATTCTGTCATTTTTAATTTTACAAATGAATTCTTCCATAGTATGTTCTCTCGAAATCAAGAAGTGTAAAATAAAATAAAACACACTATTATTGTTTATTAAAATCTTCGGCTATCGATTTCGGAATATTATTCCATCATCAGGCCAGCTGAAAGTATACAAATGTAAAAACATGTATTTATCTAGGCGAGAGTATGCAACTTACTGTCTTGAATTAAAATGAACAGAAACTGTTTAAAAACATTAAAAATATTAAAAATGGTTCTCCTCTGTCAGAATTGTTAAAATTTGAATTTTAGTCAACCTTTATTATTGATGTATCTTTCTTGTGGGAATGTCAACTGAATCTGGAACTATAGGATATGTGCGAAATGTGATATCTAATATGTTATTATCGGTGGTCTATTGGTGGCGGGAATTTTTGAATTTTATTTATTGTTGTTTTTTTAAGAATCTATGAGTTTAAAAATACTTCTTCTGTCGAATTCTATATTATCATTAAGTAAAAATTGGTTGTCTTTATTTTTTAAAATTTCTAGTTGTTCAAGTAATATTATTTTATGGTAGTTATTTTCTTTATGAAGTATTTTCAGATTATCCAATGTGATATGATGTCCGGTATCGTTTAAATGTGTGCCTAAAGCACATGTAAAATATTTTACATAGGAATGACAACTCGTAACGTAGAAAAAAAGATTCAAAGAACATAAAAGAAATCAACCCCATTCCGCTTTAGGCACACATTTAAACGATACCGGACATCATATCACATTAGATAATCTGAAAATACTTCATAAAAAAAATAACTACCATAAAATAATATTACTTGAACAACTAGAAATTTTAAAAAATAAAGACAACCAATTTGTACTTAATGATAATATAGAATTCGACAGAAGAAGTATTTTAAACTCATAGATTCTTAAAAAACAACAATAAATAAAATTCAAAAATTCCCGCCACCAATAGACCACCGATAATAACATATTAGATATCACATTTCGCACATATCCTATAGTTCCAGATTCAGTTGACATTCCCACAAGAAAGATACATCAATAATAAAGGTTGACTAAAATTCAAATTTTAACAATTCTGACAGAGGAGAACCATTTTTAATATTTTTAATGTTTTTAAACAGTTTCTGTTCATTTTAATTCAAGACAGTAAGTTGCATACTCTCGCCTAGATAAATACATGTTTTTACATTTGTATACTTTCAGCTGGCCTGATGATGGAATAATATTCCGAAATCGATAGCCGAAGATTTTAATAAACAATAATAGTGTGTTTTATTTTATTTTACACTTCTTGATTTCATTCTGTCATATTTTTTTGCCCTTATCCAGTCTGACTTCACCCTTGTGGCCGGTAACACCGCAGTGTTGAAAATATTTCAGTTAGATCGACCGTAGGCCACCCTGATGTGAAAGATAAATGTAAAAAATAATAGATTCAGAATCTCAAACAACGAAAGATTCTACTACAATTCAATGGTGTAAATCCTTGAAGAATAACGAAATAACTCTGTTGAAATCAAAGAAATTGTTTAAATCATCCGGAAAACCAAAAACGGTTTCACAGAGAAGTTCCATCCATAAACTAGACCTGTTCTTCCAACTTCAAACTATTCCGCCTACGGCAGACCATCTTAATCCCTCGATTGTTTCTGTTTCGAATATTCAAACTACCAATTCATGATGTTCAAAACTTCATCTAACGCAGTCGAGAAAAGTTTACGCCAGGTGATTTGCAAACCCATGTTTGAAACGGCTGAAAATAAAATAAAAAACAAAGCATGTATCCCAAAGATGAGGAAGAGAAAGATAGGAAACGCACCTACAACTCGAATACAAAAATCCGACTACTTTTGTCGGTTGATTGATTAATTCTGACACATAGATGTCGCTGAAAAGGATAAATTTTCCAATACAGAAGGCTGATATAGTGTTCGCCAAATTCGAATTAAATTATTCCTACGTATTACATTAAATTTAGACGTCAAGCCCAGAAAAAATATACTGATGACAAAGCAGACAACCAGCTTTGTTTTATCGATCAGGATGTTTGGATGTTTTTTCGTCTCAACATTGTTTAAAATGAATTGATATTATTGAAATGCGATTTTATATGGCTATGGTTTTATTAGAAATCATTACTCACAAAAAATATGATAATGAAATCGAATTCAAATAAATAATTTTCTCACATATCAGTTACCGAATTAACAAAACAATTATAAATAAACCACAATTTGAAGATGGAAATGAAAAACAATGGAAATTTCAACAGGATAGTGCTTCTCCATTTGTTTTTATTCGATCTGTATAAAAATGCTCACCGCACATTCTATAACAGCTGCTGAGATCGATATCTCCTCGCCCAGAAAACTATATTCATTTAAGAGCACTGAAGTTCAGGATTGGCCTTTTTGTTATTTTGCAGTTCATCACCATACAATATGCTTCGTAAACCATTTGAATTTCAAAAGATGCACACACATATTAGATAAACAAAAACTGAAATGCAACTTAAATGGAGGCACGATCACGAATGCACGTGCACGTGCAATCATGGCAAAATTCCTTATCTTTCTCTCCCTAATCTTTAATGTATCCTTTCGAATTTCACAGTTATAAGTTCTATTCGACATAACCGGTAACATAACAGCTTTGAAAATATTTTAGAGTGATAGAGCAGTGGTTTTTGTCCTAGTAACCAATTTTCCATGATCTCGAAACTTTCTGTTATCAATGAACATCTTTGGCCGTCATTCATATAATATGGAGAAACGTCAAAATATTCTACCACAATTCAGCTATATAAATCCTTGAAAACTACAACATACCCCTGTTGAAATCGTAGACATGGTTTAAATTTTTCACAAACCAAAAACGGTTTCACAAGAAAGTTTGACCCATAAACTAGACCTGTTCTTCCAATTTCAAACAATTCTGCCATAGGCAGACCATCGTAATCCCTCGATTTTTCCTGTTTGGAATATCCAAACTACCGATATATGATGTTCAAAGGTTCATCCCACGCAATCGGAAAGAATTCACGCCAGGTAAACCCATGTTTGAAATGGCTGAAATGAAATGTATCCTTCTGAATTGTTATGAGTTCTACTCGACATAACCGGTAAAACAACAGTTTTGAAAATATATCAGAGTGATAGAGCAGTGCTTTTTGTCCTAGTAACCAATTTTCAAAAACCTCGAACTTTCTTTCTCCCTGAACATCTTTGGCCGCCATTCACCTAATATGAAGAAACGTTACAAGATGATAGATTCAGAATTTGAAACAACGAAAGATTCTACTAGACCTCAGTGATGTGAATCCTTGAAAATTACGACATAACCCTGTTGAAATCGTAAACATAGTTTAAATCTTTCGCAAACCAAAAACGGTTTCACAGAGAAGTTTGACCCATAAACAAGGCCTGTTCTCCCACTTCAAACAATTCAGCCTACGGCAGGCCATCGTAATCCCTCGATTGTTCCTGTTTCGAATATCCAAACTACCGATTTATGATGTTCAAAGCTTCATCTCACGCAATCGAAAAAGTTCACGCCAGGGGATTTGCGAACCCATGTTCTATACCTTTAGCCGGATCCTGTCTGACATGGCTTGACCCATATCTCTATATCCTCTCAAGATGTCGATATGTGTACATAAAAAGACATGTTGGAACGGATTGGCAGGAGATATGGTGGGTAAATGTTTGTGCAGGGTTTGGCCTGTTTTATAACTCTATTAGAAGGCAGGGAGGAATTAGGTTATACACGAGTGCGGCAGTTGGCCATGCTGTTCAAACAATTAATCAGGTGATTCCCTCGAGTTGATTTGTTGTAACTTGATCTTTATTTAAGTCAAAACATTCGACTATGTGAGAATGAAGTTGAGAAAAACAAATATTATGTGTGTATAAAAACAAGAAATAGAATTCGAAAACGGTGGTTATTCCTCATTGGTATAAACTGAAAAAAATACCAATTGATTAGATTGTTTCCTTCCCTTATGTATCTCTTATTTTACATTGGATAGAATCGTCAACAGTTCTTGTTTTTTTTTCGATTTACAATTTCCAGAATCTCTACAAATCTATAAACATTGAAAAAAAATTGATATATAATCTGAGAGGATTCTGCATTTCTAAATATTGTTTTCAAAACACAGAATGATTTGAGATCCATTCTAACCAGAACTAAACTAATGAATGAACCACAAAAATTAAAAATGTGTTTACAATATTCCCTTTATATGTGCAAAAAAAAAGGAGAGACATCAAGACCTTCAGAGATGAGAAAACGCTAACATAAGAACAACATCGAAAACAGAGACATTACAAGATCACAAATCGCTGATCATGTCTGTTCAAAGAGAGGATATCATATGATGAACTTGAACAAAACAAAGATTTTAATGACGGAACCTGATAATTATAAAAGAAATATAAGGGAATGCACATATATTTTGTTAGATGAAGTATGTAGATAATTTGGCTAATTGTTCTGTTGGGATGGATCGTATTTGGATTGATTTATTGAACAAAAATATAACATCAGAAAATTTCAAAATTTAATGAATCCACACCTCTATTGTGTGATAACTTTCAATGTCAATTAGTCTTCAAACCAAAAACTACACAATTCCAAAGATTTTCTAGGTTTTATGAAGAAGGAGTCTGATATAGAAACCGAAACGTTACGTTATCCTTTTCAATTATTTTCTTTTTCAGTTTTAACTTTAGGCAACAATTTCTTCAAAACCAATTTGCTCCTGACAAATTATTGCAAGGATTTACGCAGGAGCCTCTCATTTTGAGTAAAATTTTGTTTCCGTTTCAGAGTCTGAGAGTGAAAACCTGAAAAAGTTTTGTAAAAATAAGCATAGGTATCGCTACTGTGCAACTGGATATAAGATTCTGTTCCAATTGGATCATTGGTTTTGAAAATATTCGAAAAACAAAGTTTTGAAAGACACACGACTGATTTAACTCATCAAATCTGAGATTGTGTTCATTATACGTAAATGATATACAAAATACGAAGTCATATGTGTTCAATTGAGGATATAATATAATTAAAAAACTAAGGAAATGAATCATTTGCTCAAAATCTGCACGGTAGATATGAAAACTATAACAAATAGTCAGGAAGCTGTGAGTTATCTCCATGTGTTATATACAGGCTATATAACATTGAATTTGAACGTTATTTTCTCTTTTCGATACAACGGGCAAAACTGCAGCTCTGAAAATATTTTAGATCGATAGAGCAGTAACTTTTGCCCGAGATAACTTTGTACCATCCTATTTTCGTTAAGGTCTGGGCTACTATCGGTGTTGGGTCACCGTGTTTATTACATCTCAATATACTTGTAAATAATTGAAATGAAGAAAACTGATTTCCAAATTCTAGGTGTAACGTATCAAATTCTAAAAATGATAGCTACGCCTTGGTGAATGTCATTGTAAGATAAATTTGTTGGATGAAATATTCCGTGAAAAGTATATTCGATGCTATTACAAAATGGCGAATGCGCTGGTATATTTTCTATAATAATTCAGAGAATAGGAACGATTATGTTTCTCTAGTCAAGAATCCCACGCGAATGGACTGCAACTGTCTAAAAACTAAGGCAATAATTGCAATATACTTTCAAAGTGGACAAACTTCGAGGGGTGATTATACAAATGATGTGCAACAAAAAATGTCATATAACAAATGGTCGAAATGTTGACGGTTATCCTTTTATTTAACATTTCTTGATTTCAGGAACAATTTAAAATCTCTATTAGAGATCATTATTAAGTTTTCCTTGTAGTTTCATCAGATCAGATTTGATCACATATTCGGAAAGGGCAACAAATTTGCTACAAGATAAGAGAATATATGTGCAAAAAACACTTTTATTGCAGGCGTGGTAAGGAGAAGAATATCACGATTTTGAATTTTACACAATCAGTCCTATCGATAAAATATCAATAATTATGCACACGTTTTCTTTTCATTTATTGTACTTTAGGATGACATATCAACTATTGTGCTAGCTGCAAATTTTGTGCCCTAATATCATGGCCAACATGATGACAAGTCTAAAAATTCCGAAAGAAAATTTTTTCTATTTTTAAGATCTTGGTGTTTGAGGCCTAGTGTAACTTTGTTGCCCTATACGAATATGTGGTCAAATTTGATGAGACTACAAGGAAAAATGAATAATGATCTGTTTAGAGAAAAAACTTGAAATTTTTCGTGAAATCAAGAAATGTAAAATTGGAGAATAACCGTCAACATTTCTACCATGTGTTATATGACAATTTTTGTTGCAAATCACTTGTATAATCTCCTCTCGACGTTTGGTCACTTCAAAAGTAGACACCCTGTATAAAACGAAAGAGCCTTGCGATAATTGTACACCAGCTACAAATTATAAGTAAAATCAGTATGACAAACTTGCTCAGTAATTTCGGATAAAACTATCAGATTTCAGGATAAGTTTACACTATAATCAAGAGAGTTTCGAAACAATATTTGATCTATGATTAAGAGAATCTACAGAGTGTCCGATTCGAAATATTACACTCTCATTGATAACTTTGACATGTTTTTTCGAGTGAAATATGAATAATAACATTTCATCATTCTAACATTTTGTCAAAAATTCATGAATGAATTATCAGTTTATAGTTATTAAATTTAAAGTTTCAATTTACGTAAAATGATGAAAAAATTTCTTTCAATAGGAAACCGTTTGAAAGGAAAAATTGAAGGGTGCAATTTTAAAACAATATCGGGAGTTAATTTTGTTCGGGATGGTAATCAGTAACAAAATGTTAACAAAAGAATCTGAGTGAGTTTTTGCTGCCAGACCAAATAGTTCTAGGGACACCCTATATGGACACTTTCATAATCATTATTAATTTAAATCTATTCGCAGCTTATTTGTACCTAATGAAGATCAAATCAATAGAATAAATTCAATAGAAGCGTTATTAATGAGAAACCTAATTCAAAATACTCTTACTTCAGATGCAATTTCCTCCTTCAAATTCTCATTCCGCTACGAATTTCAAGACAGCAAGTGAACAGGGTCGAGGTCAGCACTTTACTCTGATAAATTAATTGAAACTTTCGGTTCGCTTAAGAGGAACAACAACAGCTGAAAGATAACAAAAACAGAAGAGAGGGGTTATAAAATTTTATCTAGGGTAGTGAAGTAGAAAAAACGTATCTTCCAACACAGGAGTTATCTTTCGGAACCGAGCGATCGCTATTGGTTAACGAACAGAGGCGTTGTAGAGGAATCTTGGAAGATTAATAATGGCTGAATTATACGCCAAGAGCTGTGTTCCATTCGGGTTGGTGGCTTTTCTTTATGTTCTGGATAATCCTGATACAATGAGATGAACGCTGATTTAATCCTGAATGAGTTGCGCTAAATTAATTTTGCTGCTTTTTCTGATTGAGATTTCTTAGGTTCGCTTCAGCTTTGGAATTTTTATATCGGGCTCATAAACGATTCTGAATTTTAACAATTTTCATTTCTTCATTGAAAATGCTTCTTTGATTATCTTTGAAAAACAATAAAGGTCTTTGAATATAAGTTTTTCTAATATGCAATGAAACTTAATCCGTTGTCCAATAATCATCAATTCATTTAACTGAAATTGTTAAAGCTACTACTGAGTTAGATATTCAATCAATATTTCATTAGAGTTATAGTACTGCTCGTATTGCGTCTGAATACTTGTTGTCCATAACAACTGCTCATTGGAATAATATAAATTGAGCAATGATCTGGATCATTATTGATCAATTTCTTGTAGGGTAAAACCCGGATAGATGCCTCAGTTGGATAGATGCCCTATTTTCAAAATACCTAACTTCCGAAACACGTATCAAAAAATTAATTTTATAAGTAGCTGCTACAGTCACCCTGGACCTTAGTTTTGTAAGGGTTATTGTAAAGTGAAGCCGTTTTTCGCTAGTGTGTGCGATCATCTCAGCAGTGAACTTCACAAATATACCAAACTTTTAGAGGTAGGTATTTGCCGCTGTATAACTTTTGAAGTGGTAATAAATTAATTTTTTTATTACGCCAAAACAGTGTTTCATTGAGTGTACATCTGAGTACAAATAGTTTTTGTTTTCTTCTTAATTTATTGAAAAATACATGGGCATCTATCCCTATCGAAAAGGATGGTTGCCCTGATTTTTTGAGGTATAGGTGCCCCTTAGGACATCTAAACTAAAACCATATCTTCTTAGCAGATTTTTGATTCATTGTGTTATTCTGATTTTAAACTTGACTCCTGATCATTCTTGTTGAGACTTATTATTTAATTAATTTATCATGAATGTGTGGAATAATGCTTTATGTTAACATGAAGAATGCAACTTTTCGTTTAATATATGCTTTTGAAATTCAATTAAAAATGCACAATTATTGTTAATTCGATCCATGTTACGTACATAAAGTTGCTGTTTTAAGCATAGAAAATCTCATTGTATTTAGTTGGGTTTTTGGTTCACA
Organism: Propylea japonica; assembly: GCA_013421045.1. Classification (NCBI taxonomy): domain Eukaryota; kingdom Metazoa; phylum Arthropoda; class Insecta; order Coleoptera; family Coccinellidae; genus Propylea; species Propylea japonica. The sequence continues at coordinate 11,878,258 of CM024241.1, read as the reverse complement.
CAGTATGAAGGGCATCTATCCCTCCCAGTATTTTCATGGTGGGGCAACTATCCATACTTGTAGGCAACTATCCCCAAAAAAGAAAAGGGTTCTACAAAAATCAAATTATTGTGCAATTTGGGATTGCTACGTCAGAGAAAAGTCTCAGTATTCCAAATCAAATAATGGGGCTTCCTACACTCATGGAAATTACACATATAAAATCAATATTTTCAAAAATATGAGGCAAATTCAAAAAGTGGGGCATCTATTCGGGTTTTCCCCTACTTTAAACCCACCATTTATTTTGAGGTCGACGGAAAATGTAGTTTTTTTAACGGAGCAATTATTTGACTTCCTATCAGGGAAATTTTTGTTATCAACCAATAATTTATTTTTTTCTCTCAATCGTTCACAAATCAGGAAATATTTATATCCTCTGCAATTACACACATTGTGCCATTAATTAGCGATATAGCTGATGTCATTCTAGATTATTTCATCACTGACTTGTCAGTCGTATTCAGACTTTGACTTTGACAAGTTTTTCAGGTATAGATAACAAGTCTTTTCCTGAACAACCATATTCATCCATTGATAATAATAATTCATTTGATTCTTCAGAGTAAAATTGTTACATTTTATATGTAGGGAAGTTCAAAATTTATGTCCGAAACTGCTCCCTTTGAAAAATACAGGGTATTAAAGTTTATTTTCCATTTGTTGTTTTTTAATAACTTTGGACAAAGAGGTAAGAATTGAACAAAATGTGATATGCGGGGGTTTTGTAAGATGCAGAATTCAAATTACCTATTAGTTTTTGGTTTACCATTAGAGGGTACTGTATGTCATTCTAGACTAGAAAAAACGATTCCAATATCTGTTCCTTCAAAAACTTATACTTCGTTCAAGTTGCTAGGACCAACGGATTCCGGTAAAAACGCATCGAAAAGTTATGATGCACGCAAATTGTCCAGAAGCGCCAAAGTAACCTGCTTAAAATTACGAGGACAAAAACTTCTTGAATTGAATTTTAATAACAACATCAAAATACTGATTCATTAACGAACTTAAAAACATTAAGTATTTAGAAGATGATCGAATTGCTGGCCTTGTGCATGAATAATAAACTTTATCACCCTGTATTTCTTAAAGGAAGCAGTTTCGGACATAAAGGGTTTTCCTTTTAAGTTGGCCTATTAGACGTTTTGGGAGAACTAGTGAATATTTCGTTCTGAAATTTTAGGTGCAGCCCTGAGGGTGAAGGAACTCTTCGCCTAAAATATTTTCAAGTCGACAGTGTTGCTACGTCTATCTTAAACGCATATCTACTTTCTTATTTCAAATGGAACTACCTATATTTTCATTTATGTATCGATTCAATACCAATTTTGCTGTATAACGCACTAAAAAAAATTTCTTTGCTATGCACTGTTGCCAAAATTCCTAAAAGTTTTGACATTTGCATTGCCAGTTTGGAAATGCAATATCTCGATTATTTTTTATGCGAACGGAACCAAAATCAGCAGTCTCATAGTAAAGACTACGTGCATTCATGTGGTATATTCAGTATTTTGATACATCGTAAGGTTTTTCGAAGATATTGCTCCGAAAATGTGAAACTCAAAATTGAAATATTTCGAGATTTTCAAATAGCAACCCCATATTTATTTTACAGCATTCGATTCGAAATAAAAAATGAATGTCTCCTTTTACACTAATTATTTATTTTGGATAGTTTTCGAATGAGATGAAAAATACTGAAATTTTTCAGTATTTATAGTTCATGATCTATGGTTCTGTTCACGATGAAATGACTCAATGATGATATGGTAAATTATTGAAGTATATTTTATGGTTGAAATCATAAATAGTGTTCGATTATCATGGATGTCATAGAAGAAAGTTTACCCATATTATTCAAACACGATTCGGGATGTTTCACAATTCACAGGGAATGCCAAAAAATTATTGAAAGTACCTGTAGGACCTTTAACAATCGTTATTCACATTTAGCACGAATGATCGGAAAGAAATTCCAAAAATTGTTTAGGCTTTCTGTAAACCTGGCCCTATGTTCATGACCTCAACAATAGGATTCATTCCGATAATTCACTTTATAATCACACATCATTATGTCCTTTGAACATGACTATAAAAACTGAAAAATTTCAGTATTTTTCATCTCATTTGAAAACTGTCCAAAATAAATAATTAGTGAACATAAGGCCAGGATTACAGAAAGCCTAAACAATTTTCGGAATTTCTTTAAAGTCATTCTTGCTAAAAGTGAACAACGATTGTTGAAGATCCTACAGGTCCTTTCAATAATTGTTTGGCATTTCCCGTGAATTGTGAAACAACCCGAATCGTGTTTGAATAATATGGGTAAACTTTTTTCTATGACATCCATGATCATCGAATACTTTTTATGATTATAACCATAGAATCTACTTCAACAATTCACGCCATAATCATAGAACCATTTCATCGTAAACAGGACCATAGATCATGAACTTATAAATACTGAAAAATTTCAGTATTTTTCATCTCATTCGAAAACTATCCAAAATAAATAGTTTGTGTAAAAGGAGACGGCCATTCATTTTTTATTTCGAACCGAATGCTGTGAAATAAATATGGGATTGCAATTTGAAAATCTCAAAATATTTCGATTTTGAGTTTCACATTTTCGGAGCAATATCTTCGAAAAACCTCACGATATATCAAAATACTGAATATACCACGTGAATGAATGGAGTCTTTAGTATGAGACTGCAGAGTTTGGTTCTGTTCGCATAAAAAATAATCGAGATATTGCATTTCCAAACTGGCAATGCAAATGTGAAAAGTTTCAGGAATTTGTGAATAACTTGGCAACAGTGCATAGCAGAGAAATTTTTTTTAGTGGGTTATACTGCGAATTTGGTATTGAATCGATACATAAATGAATGATATGCGTTTGAGATAGACGTGGCAACACTGTCGACTTGAAAATATCTTAGGCGAAGAGTTCTTTCACCCTCAAGGCTGCACCAAAAATTTCAGAACAAAATATTCACTAGTTCTCCTAAAACGTCTAATAGGCCAACTTAAAAGGAAAACCCTGTATATTCCTGGGACCTTTTTTTCATATTTTATGGCCCTCTATCGCGTGGTAGTATGCATGGTACTTTTTTCCTTGACACCCTGTATAGGTGTTCCCAGGGAAACCTAGGCCTTGAATTATAGCAATGAGTGCTAATTTTTCATGGGTATATTTTCACCTTCATTTTTGTGATTAGTTCAAGATTTCGAATGAAAACTGTTCATAATCTATGTGAGATAATATATTTTAGTTCCTTGCGAATATTGTGGATGAAGTCTCCTTGAATCACCATATTCAATTGCTCAAGTAGAGTACCTTACTAGCGAAAACAATATGCTGGAGTATTAAAATGTATAAAGCACATGTGTTTCGGTTTAGTTAAAAACTGAATCGGCAGTGTTGAACATTATGTTTCAAAAATGAAATCCACAATAATTTCAAACATAATATAAAATTTATTGAATTCACTGATGAAACTAGACTTGTACGTATCAATAATGATATAAAATGCCATATATTTTGGTAACTGAATTTATTCTATGCAAATGTTCATTTATAGAGAAAAAAATGCATAGTATGCAACTCATGCTGGAAAATCGTGTCGTAACGTCATTCAAATTGTTCGATACACAGATTATATCTGACGACTTCTATAACAATTCATTCAGTTCTTCTGAAAATTTGTTTACCAGCTCTTTCACCACAAATAATACTGACGTATAAAAAGTATGGAGTTGAGCTTTGGCCAAACCTTTTTTTCGTGTAGAAAATAAATACATTGAAAAATTGGATGCCAACAGTCCAACAGTTATGGGCTACATATAAAACTAATTTTTATTTCAATATTACTTGTTATTCAAGGATGAAGTGTGATTCTATGAAAGTAATAAAACTTAATATGCAATTGATTTTCAAAATAATACATATATTAATAATAAAAATAATACATATAATAATCATTAGTTATTTCTATAATATAATAATAAATAATAATAATATAATATAATAATAAATAGTTATTTCTATAATATAATAATCATTAGTTATTTCTATTTCATTCGAGGTTATCACAAAACCAGTTTGCTTATTTTCAATATCGATTCATCAATCACCAACGAAATGACATTAAATGTTGCTATGAAACTCAAAGAATAAAACCATAGAGATAGAATAGCATAGAGTTGCTATCAATAAAATGAAAGTGGTATCAGATCCGCCATATTACTGCGATACGTCGAATTTTGACAATCATTGATTTTTTTCTGAAAATAGTGATTTTTGTACATTTTTCAAGTTAAATAGAGATTTCTTGTGCTTAATAAACAATAATAAAATGGTATCGTGTGCTGTATGTCTTTCTACAAGCAGAAAAGGGACAGATAAGAAAATTAGAAGAAGAACATATCACAGGTAGGGATGAGTACTGAACAGATCCGCATTCGAAATTTTTGCTAGTATGTCTTGGTAATCTGATATCTTTCTATATGTGCATATTATCGCCTGAAGAAAAATTGTTTATCTGATATTCAATTGACCTTATTTGAACAGGATTCCTAAAGACCCAACACGTCGTATTTTTTGGGTGAAATTCGTAAACAGAAAAAACTAGCAACTTAATTCAACCCTGAACTTTCAGCCATATTGGTAATATATAAGCCCCGCCCAGTGGTTCCATTTTTCCTTACACAATTGAATGTTGTATCGTCTCTTCTCTATTCTATCTCTATGAATAAAACTGAACATATAATCAGAATACAGAATCTAAATTTATATCAGACATATCAAATTCCTAACCTTGAATCCTAAAATGTACATGCGTCAATGACACATGTCGAAATTATCGTTCAAAATTTCAGTATAATGTTTCTCACAATAATTTTGATAAGCAGACTATGTTGGGAAATTTTAGATGAACACGAAGTCTTGAAGAGTGATTGCAAAAACCTAAATAAACTTAGAAGGAATATTCGAAAAATATACAAAGGGATCAGGTTGAGACATTACGAGATCTACTTTAGATACTCAAAGAGCAAATTCGTTAAAGTATTTGATCCATATTCGTACAAGATATTTTTCAAGATGGATGCAACAAAAATTCTTTATATGTATCTCTTAGATTGCGATTCTTATATACCAGGTAAAGAAATACTACTCAATTTTTTGTCTGCAATCTATTTTTGGGGAATTGTTTTCCATATAAAATATGTTATTGTATCGCATATCCAAATTGGCTCTACTTTTTCTTGACTGAAATTATGAAAAATGTACAGGGTGGCCAGAATTGGTGATCCCTGAACAAGAGCTTTTCAACCCTATGAGATAGAGAAAAATAAAAGACACCTTACGGTTATCTCTTTAAGAAAAACTCATTATGGATGTGCCGTCAACCGCATTGCTCTATCTTTTTTTGCTTTCGAGTTATAAGCCGCAATTGACATTTTATCCATTTTAACTTTGGTCATTATCTCCTCTCCTGTTTGTGCTTTAAACTTGAAACAAAAAGATTATACAGGCACTTTTTTTTAAGGAATCCAGTGGCTTATTTTAATTTTCACTGAGGGGTTTCAGTTCTGATTTATACCATGTAACTTTGGTTTTTTCTTATGGAAACAATAATTTCTTTTCACCTAAAAATAATTACCGTATTCATATGTTGCTCTTAGATTATTAGCGACGCTACGTGAAAGGGCAGGGATGTCCCAGCATTTTCAGTGGGGTATTGATGAATGAATTGGTACAGTTTTTTCAAGCACGGTTAAAAAGTTGTAGTTCTGGGATCATCAGTTGTGTACACTCTGTACCTTTCAATTCGAAAAAAAAATTTCCGCAAATGTGTGTAATCAAAATCTTTCCGATGTAACTGATGTTTTTTCTCATGGAAAAATTTTATCACACAATCACATTATGTACCCAGTAGGTGAATAGTTAGATATTTCAGTGGAAAACCTGAGCATAACTAAAACTGAATTTGTTTTTCTTGATTAAGATCGTAAATACATTGAGACAGTTCTACTAAGAAAACAGATACGAAAGTCACGGCTCTGTAGTATTTGCCTATGATTAACAAACATAATATTATGCAGTCTTCATCATTTCAAAGGTACGAGACACTTCTTACAACGACTAGAAATTCAGGACTACCTAGAAAAAGCATACGAAAGCAGAAGTAAATACGACGTAGAAATGACGAAGCCGGAGAAGGTAAACTTAGAAGAAGACGATGAAGTATTGGGAGAAGAAATTCCCACAGCAAGGCATATCATTATTCACGCCATAAGGCACAAGGAAAAGGTGGATTGTTTCAGCATCGACCTACTCATGCGATATCAGACCATTTCGGCATTGAAAAAAGGTATTCTCTCTTTTTCTGAAAGGCTGCTTGATATGTATGACATCTTTTCGTATGACGTTTTGGTGCGCTCGTTCTACTTAAACGAGTGGTATATTGTTTTGCACATATGTCTGTAATTTTCGTATTTTGAGCCGAAAGTGGTCACAAACGATAGGGTTAGACACCCAGATGACGTGTCAAATTCAATTTTGTCCGTGGGGCCGTCCGACCGTTCGTTAGCACAATAACTTTCGAAGGGATTGTCTTAGAGACTTGAAAATTTCAGAATGAGTTCGAGTCCCAAATGGGTCAGTTAAGTCCGTTAACCAGCCAAATCGTACAGGGTTTTTCATAAATATGGCCATTCAAAATTTCGGTTCCTCAATATCTCAGAAAAAACGAAACCAATCAACATGAAATGTTACGGCCAAATGCAAGACGCTCATAGCAAACCTCATGAAAAATTTTGTGATCATAGTGTGAACAGAACCATAAAAAAATTCCATGAGAAGATATTCGATTCAAGTGAAATTCATTTTGTGAATGGAGGTTGATATACTGAATGTTCGTTCAAAACTTCGTGACCATAGTGTTAACAGAACCATAAACCATCCAATTGAAATATTGTAAAGAATAATCTTTATGTTTCTATAGCAGGATATCCTATTCAGATGAAAATCAGTTTGTGAGATTCAAAAATGGTTTAATCATCAAGGACATCATTCGAAGTTTGAAGTTCAGACAGTTCAGAAAATGATCGCCTGATTTAGACTCTGCAAATTTTTTAAATTATATCTGAAATCACATGTTTATAACGATCGTCTAAAGACTTGCTTATCGCCAACATCCCAACGAAATGCTTCACAAATCTGTCCGACATTTCTGTCGATTAACGCATCTTCAAAAATAACTAAACACAAACTTCAAATGTTGTTTTTGATAATGGACAAATAATTTATTCATTTCATATAATATCATATCTCAAACGCAAAGCATTAGTACATCAATTTTATGAAACATTCATTCATGTTGCAATCCAAACAAGTTTGGTTACCCCTTATTCACGGATTCCCTTCTTAGCATAATAAAACTACTGTATACCATTACTTTACCTATCCAATCGAAACAGAAGAATCATAGTGAAAAACATGAATGTTTTCATTAGAACTTGGTGGAAATTCGATTTCATAATTGAATGAAAATTCATGAAAGGCATTAACATATCCAGCATCAACAACAAGACTTTCTCGAATTTCTCTGTCCTAATGCATGCAAATGTAAAAGAGCTTCAACTTCTGGTCGTCTGAGTAATGCAATGGTCTTATTCAAAAACGAGAAAAACTAAAACCCTATATGCATATAACCGAGCAACCCGACTAGGCAACTTTTAAGAGATGGTCACTCTCATTTCTGATTCCGTTGGAGAATAAACTCCCTCAGCACACAGTTTGCTTCGAAGACGACAAATTCTATTTCCAGACCCACCACAAAGATAACAAACTCAATAGAACCTGTTCGAGAAAGAAATTTTCAAACCAAATACGATTTAGAGTGAACTTCAGCTGAGAGAGAATAAGAAATATTTTATCAGATACCCTTGAATTGAAAGGAAAACGGAAATGTTGCTTTCGTATGGAGAGCTGTACTGAAACAATACGAAAGTGAGACATCGGCAATATGCGCTGCCATTTTTTTCAGTTTGGAAGAAGTAGCATTATGAAGGTTATCGAAATTCATCGCTATTTTGGTATATCTGTTGAGTCTGGTCCTCTCTGAACAACTACCTCTCATCTGGAGAACTCCCTTGTGATGAAATGACCAAGAAAGTAAGTTCTAAGAAAAACTTCAGGACATTTCTAAGTGAAAGAGAGGAATGGAAATGGGACTATAATCTCAAAGGAAATACCGTAAAATGGTATGCAGACGGTTCCAAAACCAAGTGTGCACTGTCGCTAGGCTCCTGTATGAGCGTCTTTCCAGCGGAATTCTAAGCTATTAAAAGATGTCTAGATATTACATCTAGAAGAAACAGAAGTGCGATATAGCCATACACTCAGATGGTCAAGCTGCTATTAAAGCATTGAGCTCCTAAGTCATCGACTCAAAGATGATCTGGAAGTGCCGGAACAAACTCGGTGAGGTAAAGGTAAGAAAAATAAGGTATTTTTAATCTGTGTTCTTTGCCGTTCGGGAATCAAAGGAAACGAAGAGGCCAATACACTTGCCAAAGAATGCGCACCAATCTCACTCCAGAACCCTTCTGTAGTATAGGTAGATGTACCTACAAGAGGGAGTTTCTGGAGAAGGGTTAAGCAGAACAGGCAAAACTCCATCTCCCAGGGATGGTTTATTCCACTATGTTCCTTAGGAACATTGAATCGTCGTTTATCCTATCACAGAAAAAATAGTGTTTAATACACGGGAAAAATATTAGATTTTGGCTCTGGGTTTTTTGTCTGCCTCTGCTTCACGTCGGGAGAAAACATAACTCTTAGTTACTTGTCACAAAAAAAAATTTTCATTTCCATAAGAACCAGTGGAAATTTGATTCGATAATCGGACGATAATCCATGAAAACCATTAACATATCTAGCAAGAACAAGACTTTCTGTATGAAACATCTCAAATTCCCCGGTTCTAATGCATGCAAATGTAATAGCGCTCCAACTTCTGGTCGTCTGAGTGTTACAACGGTTCTATTCAAAAAGGAGAAAAACTAAAATCCTATATGCATTAAACGAGCAACCCGACTAGACAACTTCATTGAGTTTTAAGAGATGGTCACTCTCATTTCTGATTCCGTTGGAAAATAACTCCCTCAGTTTACTTCGCAGACGACAAATTCTATTTCCAGACCCCCACAAAGATAACAAATTCAATAGAACCTGTTCGAGACAGAAATTGTCAAACCAAATACGATTTAGAGTGAACTTCTGCTGAGAGAGAATAAGAAATATTTCATCAGATACCCTTGAGTTGAACCGGAAACGGAAATAGTTTTCTCGTTCTGAAAGCACTACTAAAATTATCCAAAAGTGAGACATCGATTTGAAGGAAGATGCAGCATTATGAAGGTTATCGAATCTTTATTAGCATAATATTATTTTTGAGCAAGATTCTTATGAGTGTGGTCAGTTATGTATAACACTTGGTGTAATGGTTTTTGGTCAAATCTCAATATTTTTGGGTCCTCTATTCAGAAAAGTTGACGAACTCCGAAAAAAAAATTACAAAATGGCGGAAGACCTGCAATGTTCCAAATTTTTTTTTGCGATTGTCAAATTGACTTTTAATTTCTGAATGAACATAATTTTCTTAGAATTTATGTGAAAATTTTTTTTAAAAATCGAACACAAATTTTTTTTTACATGTCTACAGCGATGAAAAAATTTCACTCGAAATGGAGGAAATTTTGTACATTTGTACTTCTAGAATTATCAATCACGAATATGAAAACAGAATTGTGAAATATCGAACGGTTTCGTTACTACAGTCATTCAAATGTTTCGTTCAGACCTCTGAAATATTGAAAATAAAATTGTTTTGGGTTCTAGAATCAAAATAATTAAATTATTGGCATGTTTAAACATTCTAGATGAATTTATAAGAAAAAAACTTAGTTGGGACTCGAAACGACGTAGGTATTAAATAGGGAAATGGCACTGTTCTAAGGATATTAATATTCGTTGCCAGGCAACAGTAGTTCGTAGTTCATAGAGCTGGACTGGTATTTTAATTTCAGTGAATATAATTTAGCCAGTAGTCAAACTCTATGAACTAAGAACTACCGTTGCCTGGCAACGAATATTAATATCCTTAGAACAGTGCCATTTCCCTATTTAATACCTACGTCGTTCCGAGTCCCAACTAAGTTTCACTGATTTTTTTCTTATAAATTCAACTAGAATGTTCAAACATGCCAATAATTTAATAATTTTGATTCTAGAACCCAAAACAATTTTATTTTCAATATTTCAGAGGTCCGAACGAAACATTTGAATGACTGTAGTAACGAAACCGTTCGATATTTTACGATTCTGTTTTTCATATTCGTGATTGATAATTCAAAAAGTACAAATGTACAAAATTTCATCCGTTTCGAGTGAAATTTTTTCATCGCTGTAGACATGTAAAAGAAATTTGTGTTCGATTTTTGAAAAAAATTTTTCACAGAAAGTCTTAGAAAATTGTGTTCATTCAAAAAACAAAAGTCAATTTGACAACCGCAAAAAAAAATTTGGAACATTGCAGGTTTTCCGCCATTTTGTAATTTTTTTTTTCGAAGTTCGTCAACTTTTCTGAATAGAGGACCCAAAAATACTGAGATTTGACCAAAATCCATTACACCAAGTGTTATACATAACTGACCACACTCATAAGAATCTTGCTCAAGAATGAAGTTTGACACCCTGTATCTCGCTTATGAAACGAAAACGGGATATATTGTATAAGGCAAAAATGATTCTCCCGATGTCCTCTACACGAAAATATATGTTTGTCCAGTTTATGATGAAACACTCTGTATATTGCTTCGATGTAGATTTTCATGAACTTTGATTGAACATTTCACATGGTTGGCGAATTGTACTTATCAGACTCATCAAAAGTGTAAATTACTTGAAATATTCTGAACTCATTACAGTACACAATTCTTTATAAGTATTGAATCGGCAATTGTATGATGTAATTAGATTCTAACTGTGTAGTCAAATACCGTCTGTTATTTATACATGTGTACGTTCAGCAGCACTCAACTGTTGGCATAAAGCAAAAATCAGTTGAGTAGAGTTTCAGCGGATGAAAATTTTCTGAATGCTTCGCTGAGTGATTTACAAATCTGACATATCATGATATACAAGGTGTCCCGTAATTAGACCGACAAACTTCTAGTGGAGATTATAGATCATATTTCAGACATATTCGACCCAGTGGCGGTTTTTCAGGTGAAGGGAGTGAAGTGGCTCTTCACCTAAAAATTCCTAGGGTCAGGGTCACCTAAAATGTTCATTGAGGAGACGTCAGGAGACGTTTATTATCGAGATTATTATCGAATCACGAAACTCTTTATAAATATCTTGTCGCTTGCCGCATCGCGTGAAGAGGTTTGTCACGGAACTTGCACCTCGATCGCTCAAGTAGACTGCGTTGCTATGGTAACGGGTGACGTCACCGGGGCTTTCTATTACGTTTTCTCGCTGTAGTGAAGAGCTCCAGTAACCCTCTGCAGTGTAGACCTGTTACGTTCGTCAGTGTTATACTGTCCGCGCGTCGCCTCTAACTGTGTCGCTCCAGTGAGAACGTCTGACCGTTGTTTACTTTAAGTGCTTCGGCTTCGATATTAAAAATGAACCCGATTAATGACATTGTGTGCAGTTTAATAGAAACTCCGTTTCATCGTTGGAAAGACGAAGACAAAAAGGACATCTTAAATGAAAGTCGGCCTACTGTTAACTTGAAAATTTCTACAAGAAAAGAAATGAAAAATGGCAAATCATATAATATTAATTTCAAATCATCTTGGTTTTCGGAATACAATTGGTTATTTAAGAAATTCTGTATCTCAACAAAGGATTTCCTCTTTGGCCAATATTTCCATTCAAAAAGAACTTTTAATTCAACTAACAAACAACCATTTTATGAAGACATTACGGACAAATTTGCTAGTTTAAAGGACCGAAGGTTGGACCTGATATACAAAAAAAAGGGAGTTTACATAAAATAGATGTTATTCTAGATTTTTCTGCTTATTTAGCTCTTCACCTCTTTTTTCACCCACGAGCTGCCACTGATTCGACCCAAATCATATAATGCAAAATTGCTCCGTTAAGGAGCTAGTGCCCTTTGAAGATGACGTCCTGTCCACACTTTTTGCCACGTATTCGCAAAACGGAGTCACCATTTTTGGCGAGAGAAAATAATCTTTGTTTGATAAAATTGATTTATATCTTCAACCCAACCATTATCAAGTGAAAATAAATTCAAAACAAAAGTGAACATTGAGTACTTATTTTTTTTAGATATTTTTCACGTCCTTATAAAAATTGTAAAATGGAAGTTAACAGGGACTAGGACAAACCAATTGAAACAACACTCTCAATCAACCGACGTTTCGCATATATATTTATGCTTCTTCAAGGCTGGAAAATACAAAATAATTTGGTGACGATAAATCATTACATCGGGAAACTTACCGCTAATTGAATTGTTGTTGGTATTAGATCATTTAGCGGAAGGTGGTATAGAAAGTACAGTTTTAGATTTACATATAAAACAAAATTACGAAAAGGAAAGACAATAACAGTCATACACTATCAATCGTTAAAACGTAAACAAACACAAACAATGAATGCGCACCCGCGATGAACATCACATCGATGTAAGATGTCAATGCAGAGCTCACAGAAGTTAATGAAATATGTTCTTGTTTCATCTTCGATCTCCATAATTCAGGTGTAGATTAAACAGATTCGAATACTGGGGACTGAGAGATGCAGTGTCCGTCCTAAAATTAACAGTTTTATTTAAGTTGATGTGAATAACTTCGCTTATGCTCCTCATGCGGTAATTTGCTTCTTTGTCCAAAATTTCAAATTGCGAGAAATCGAAAGCATGACCATGTTCAAAATGATGGCTTGCTAAAGCTGTTTTTTCCCTCTTCTCGGCATTTATGTTACGACAGTCATATTCATGTTGCTTCAAACGCGACTGGATGTATTGTTTAGTCTGGCCGATGTAGCATTTATCACAATCCTTGCAGTTTATTTTGTAAACTACACAAGAGTGTTCTTGTTTTTTGGTGTTATCTTTTAATTTAGTATAGATTGAGTTCACAGTTTTTAAGCTGTAACATGCGAGTTTCACTGAAAAATTCGATTGGAAAACTGCTCATTTTTTCCGATAAATCGGGTAAATATGGAAAACCGAAGAACTTCATCTCGGCCTGCCTATCAATGTGTTTCCCGCGGGTGTTTCTGTAGTCGTTAAGTATCCTATTTATCAGTCCTCTCGGGTAGTTGTTGGTAGCTAGTATGCTCTTAATTGTTCTTTGATTCGATTCATGGAAGTCACTATGGCTCAGATGTTCGGCTCTGAAAATTAGATTTTTCGCAGCTGCAATTTTTTGTGAGAACCGGTGGTTGGAGAGGTAATTCAGCATGCGATCAGAACTAGTGGGTTTTTTATACCAGCAGGTTTTTAATGTTCCGTCATCTTGACGGTGCACCATGACATCTAGGAATGGGATCTGTTTATTATTTTCTTTCTCGATCGTGAACTTTAGTCTAGGATGGTAACTATTAAAGACTGTGAGAAGTTCATCTACTCCATTCTTCGGTACGGCCATCAGGGTATCATCCACATATAGTTTTAGAAACGGTATATGGAAGGAGAGTTTGGTCAAACATACCAGCACCAAATCATTCATAACTAAGTCGGCGAACCCTGCCGAAGCAGGGTTACCCATAGCTGTACCCTCTTTTTGAGCGTAAATTATGTCATTAAACATAAAATAACTGCACTGGAACACATACTCTGTCAATTTGATGAACATCTTTTTAGTCATGTCAGTGTAAGCTGAAATGATACTCCACTTTGAATTGATAAGCTCGATAACCAGATCTTTTGATATGTTAGTATATAGGGATACCACATCTAATGAGACAAGTATGTAATTTTCTGGTAGAATTACATCTTCTAAGGATTCGACGAACACAAATGAGTTTTTTACGCTGTATATTGAAGTTGTGGAAATTTGTGTCAGAATATTCTGTATATACTTTGATAAGTTGTATGTTGGTGAGTTTATACAGCTAACTACAGGTCTCATAGTTGGATGGGGTTTATGGGTTTTTCTTAGACCGTAGAGTTTTGGAGTGATGGCGTTGTGACACTTCAGCCTTTTTGATGATTCTTCACTGATGATGTTATTAGAAGCCATTTCTTTAACCAATTCATTACCCATGCGCTGGAATCTAGCCGTTGGGTCTTTGCTGAGCTTACTATAGGTGGACACATCTTCTAGCAATACATTCATGAGGTTCATATACTCATCTTTATACATAATAACTGTCGATCCTCCCTTATCTGATCTCGAAAAGCTTAAATCATGGATCCGGTTGATAGGAAGATGGCAATGTTGAGAAATAGGAAGATATTTTTGCTGCAATGCCGAAGAAATGGTGTTTTCCCAATCATATCACACACAACATTAAATGTCTCAATGAGCTGTTGCTGGAGAGAAGCTGTCCATATAGTCGAAATGCAGAACACCTATTGAATAATTTTAAGAGGTCAGTATTGAACATCGAGATAAAAACAACTATTTGGAAACTACAATCTGTTCAGGAATCGAGGGCTTCCCTTGTGCGGTTTTTGGAGACATTATTGCCCGATGATGTTTTTCAAAATTTCAAACACAGATGTTACACTGGATATGATAAACTTTTCAGAGAGACCAGATCCTGCAACCAAGCCAAACTGAATAATTTGATAGATAAACACAGAGCAGTGAAAATTAATACCAATGATGAATGCATATTCAATTACACTAACATGGACCTTCCTCCTGCAGCCAGGAGGCTATTATCGGTTGGCCCCAATTTAGCATCCCGGTAGATAAGAAGGAATACCCATCCCACAATAGTTAAACATGTGGAATACTGCATACAGTCCCAACATGTGATGAACAAACGAAGAACACTGTCAGAGGACAAGCCATTAACCTCATTACCAACTATATCATAGACCTTCCTCAAACTGAACGACCCTATTATAAAATTACAACCAAACGACACTGTTTTTGAAAGAGAACCCAGAGCTGGTGATATCGAGATCAGATAAGGGAGGATCGACAGTTATTATGTATAAAGATGAGTATATGAACCTCATGAATGTATTGCTGGAAGATGTGTCCACCTATAGTAAGCTCAGCAAAGACCCAACGGCTAGATTCCAGCGCATGGGTAATGAATTGGTTAAAGAAATGGCTTCTAATAACATCATCAGTGAAGAATCATCAAAAAGGCTGAAGTGTCACAACGCCATCCCTCCAAAACTCTACGGTCTAAGAAAAACCCATAAACCCCATCCAACTATGAGACCTGTAGTTAGCTGTATAAACTCACCAACATACAACTTATCAAAGTATATACAGAATATTCTGACACAAATTTCCACAACTTCAATATACAGCGTAAAAAACTCATTTGTGTTCGTCGAATCCTTAGAAGATGTAATTCTACCAGAAAATTACATACTTGTCTCATTAGATGTGGTATCCCTATATACTAACATATCAAAAGATCTGGTTATCGAGCTTATCAATTCAAAGTGGAGTATCATTTCAGCTTACACTGACATGACTAAAAAGATGTTCATCAAATTGACAGAGTATGTGTTCCAGTGCAGTTATTTTATGTTTAATGACATAATTTACGCTCAAAAAGAGGGTACAGCTATGGGTAACCCTGCTTCGGCAGGGTTCGCCGACTTAGTTATGAATGATTTGGTGCTGGTATGTTTGACCAAACTCTCCTTCCATATACCGTTTCTAAAACTATATGTGGATGATACCCTGATGGCCGTACCGAAGAATGGAGTAGATGAACTTCTCACAGTCTTTAATAGTTACCATCCTAGACTAAAGTTCACGATCGAGAAAGAAAATAATAAACAGATCCCATTCCTAGATGTCATGGTGCACCGTCAAGATGACGGAACATTAAAAACCTGCTGGTATAAAAAACCCACTAGTTCTGATCGCATGCTGAATTACCTCTCCAACCACCGGTTCTCACAAAAAATTGCAGCTGCGAAAAATCTAATTTTCAGAGCCGAACATCTGAGCCATAGTGACTTCCATGAATCGAATCAAAGAACAATTAAGAGCATACTAGCTACCAACAACTACCCGAGAGGACTGATAAATAGGATACTTAACGACTACAGAAACACCCGCGGGAAACACATTGATAGGCAGGCCGAGATGAAGTTCTTCGGTTTTCCATATTTACCCGATTTATCGGAAAAAATGAGCAGAATTTTCCAATCGAATTTTTCAGTGAAACTCGCATGTTACAGCTTAAAAACTGTGAACTCAATCTATACTAAATTAAAAGATAACACCAAAAAACAAGAACACTCTTGTGTAGTTTACAAAATAAACTGCAAGGATTGTGATAAATGCTACATCGGCCAGACTAAACAATACATCCAGTCGCGTTTGAAGCAACATGAATATGACTGTCGTAACATAATGCCGAGAAGAGGGAAAAAACAGCTTTAGCAAGCCATCATTTTGAACATGGTCATGCTTTCGATTTCTCGCAATTTGAAATTTTGGACAAAGAAGCAAATTACCGCATGAGGAGCATAAGCGAAGTTATTCACATCAACTTAAATAAAACTGTTAATTTTAGGACGGACACTGCATCTCTCAGTCCCCAGTATTCGAATCTGTTTAATCTACACCTGAATTATGGAGATCGAAGATGAAACAAGAACATATTTCATTAACTTCTGTGAGCTCTGCATTGACATCTTACATCGATGTGATGTTCATCGCGGGTGCGCATTCATTGTTTGTGTTTGTTTACGTTTTAACGATTGATAGTGTATGACTGTTATTGTCTTTCCTTTTCGTAATTTTGTTTTATATGTAAATCTAAAACTGTACTTTCTATACCACCTTCCGCTAAATGATCTAATACCAACAACAATTCAATTAGCGGTAAGTTTTCCCGATGTAATGATTTATCGTCACCAAATTATTTTGTATTTTCCAGCCTTGAAGAAGCATAAATATATATGCGAAACGTCGGTTGATTGAGAGTGTTGTTTCAATTGGTTTGTCCTAGTCCCTGTTAACTTCCATTTTACAATTGAGTACTTAGTGAAAAGAGAGAACATTTCAAATCTATTTTTTTCAGAAATGGGCATCTGGTCGTTATAATACAAGATCATCTTGTTTCAAGAAAAAACATCAGAGTTTATGGATATGATGTTAATCTCGCGGAATAATGAAAGTTAAAAAAGTTTCAACTAAAAATACCCTACGCCCCCGAAATGATACGATTGTGCTTGACATGAAAGAAATGCACTCAATCTAATCGTTGCATGTTTTTTGATATCAGCCAATGTGTAAACTTTTAGCACTTTATGTGTCTCCGTTTTGCGAATATGTGTCAAAAGTGTGGACAGGACGTCATCTTCAAAGGGCACTAGCTCCTTAACGAAGCAATTTTGCATTATATGATTTGGGTCGAAACTGTTTAATTACGGGACACCCTGTATAACCTTATTTTTTGATACCCAGTTGAAAACTTGTTTGGATTGTACTTGCAAATTATAAATTGAAGTGTATTTGAAATAACCAAAATACTCCTAAATAAACTTCAACTCACAGAACACAACAATACAACAATACTAAACTTCAACTAAAAACTCTAAAAATAAACAAATCACAAAATAGGTATATGCGCATGTCCCAGCGGTCAGATGGGTTACGAAGCGCAAATTTTGACCGCTGCCAGAAATCGACAGCTGCATAGAATCATCGATCTGTCAGCGGTTTTGCAGAACGCTATCGCTTTCTCAACTTACTCAACTGTTGTCAACAGTTGAGTGCTGCTGAACGTACCCATTTGTGTGCATACAAATATGATGAATTCATAAACATGATCGATTATTTAATTATTTATTTATTTATATTCAAGAATATAGATCAGATTACGTGTTATCTCAGTATCAGTTCTATTTATCTGAGACACGTTTTAACATGACGTAAGTTTATACAGATCTTGCTCTATTACGAATAATGAAAATTATACTGGCTGTTTGCAATTGTACTTACTTACTACAGAGCATTGCTCAGGAAAATTCGCCAATACAGAATTCCAGGTCTATCCATTCATTCTTGGATACCCTGCATTCTAGGCTTGCATCTATCAGCGAATGCAACTGTGGAAGTAGTTACCACTTGAAACCAACATACAAACGATAAACAACAAAACTTCCAGGATTTCTCGAATTTTTCAACAGAAGACCCCCACTTCAGGTCTTCACGCAATACATCAAGCAGCATTGTCCATTCTTAACCAAGGACCTTTGGTCCTGCGGGTATTGCTCAGAAACAGTCGACAATTCAGGTTTATCCATTCATTCTTGGATACTCTGTATGCTAGTATCGTGTATGTCAGCGATAGCAACTTTTAAAGCCACCGTACAAACCTTAAACAACAAATATCCCGTTTCCTGCAGAATTTATCGAATTTTTCAACAAAAGACGTTCACTTCAGGTCTTTACACAATACATCAGGCAACATAATGGCAGTATTCTGATCGCCGTTAATTCACCGAGCTCTAGATGACGCATTGTCCATTCCTAATTGTTGTCGACAACCAAGGGTCCTGCGGGATTAAGCCGATCCATTGTGCGCCGTGTCAGGAAACACAAACGCAATGCGACCATGGGGAATGCCTCACGCCATATTTCAGCGGAAACGCTAGTTGTGTCCAAGGAAATCGAGATTAAACGTACTATGGTTTGCGAGTTTAGGGAGGTCGACCATTTTGGCTACTAATCTTCATGAGGCACGTATAGAAACCATTAATACGGATCTGTACGAGGAAATGACTCTACAGTTGGCTGGTCGTGATGAGGATGATGGAAATGGAAAGGATGTTTCCTGAGAAAGCTGAAGTTGAACAAATGTTCTTGTATAAATATTTTTATAAATGTCATTTGTGCTGAAGGAAAAATTATTATAATTCTTCGGAGCAGAACAAAATGCCACAATTCAAGCCTAAATAGAAGGCAGCCTGAAAAAAACTCTCGTTGAGTTCAACATCCTTGTTCACCATATTGTGAATAAACGGAAAACTAATATTGTTTTATGATTTGTAAGTTATAGCACTTGGATGAGCCTTCTTTCCGTTCAATACTCAATAAAATCTAGAAAGTCTAGCCAATAACCTTCTACATCTACGCATTTGAATTGGTGAAAACTGGCAAACTGCAAACTGGATCGCTTAGGAGCTTCGTAAGTTAACCGTATGTCACCCCTCTGCACAATACATGAAAGAAGTTTGAGAAGTATCAGTGTAGAACATTCAAGACCTAGTGAGGGATATACAGGTTTGGAAATTCACATCTAAAATATACGATATACAATGCATCAGTCAGAGAATTCTTCCCTCCAGTTGCACAGATGAATAGTCGAGACAATCACTTGCTGTAACACACTGAATTCAGTTGTCTTACTTCATGATTCTAGTCTTGTCTCTCTCTCATCGTTTAGAGGAGCGTAATTCTTTAGTATGGTAGGCAACAGTAAATACTTGAATCGAGTATTATGGGCATCCTGACAAATTAAAAATTCTATACGTGTAGTTCGGGTTCCCTACCATACTGCGATAAGAGAGAGACGAGACTAGATTATTGCAGTAAGACAGTTGAATTCATTCCGTTATCGCACTTGATTATCTCGCCTATTCATCTGTGCAACTGGAGGGGAGAATTCTCTGTCTTGTATATCGTATGTTTTCGATGTGAATTTCCGAATCGGTATAAGAATTTCGTAATTACTCTGTGGTGAACTTCTAACACTACCAGAAATCATATGCAAAATTTCTAGGAAATACAAATCATGGTGTCACAGTTTTTCCCTATGAACAGCAGAGCAATGTTTAGCTCCCTCCTCGACTTCTTGGAAAATGAGTATGGCCATCATTTTATTCAAAGATATGTTTAATATAAATAGAAAAAGACTTTTGAGTCCTGCTGGTTAAGTAAGAGTGAAATGATTCATCCTGTTTTTGTCATTCGTCTCTTTGCCTTGATCTAATTCACCTCTTTCGTTTCCATTTCTCAACTGCCATTTTTTGAGGGCTAGATGGAAGACCTCAGAATGGCTCTGGCCTAATGAAAGGGGTTATACTTCTCTCTTGCCTGTTGGTCTGTCGTGCACTTAAGTAAGACCAGTTACCCATACATGATCGACCTGATTGTTTGGTATGTATCGTGAGGATCGCCAAGAAATCGAGGAAGGTTATGTTGTTGAAGGTTATGTCCATTGATGGGTCCCTTACGGAGCAGACATAGGCTTGGATGGTTCCTAGTACATGACTTTCAATATCTATTACACCTTGACTTTTCTTCAGGAATCATTCGCAAATATTTACTTCAGCATGATATTTTATCTCTTAAAATACAATTCTGAAGAGAAGCCATCTAGGATCAGAAGCAGAAAAAGTTAAACACATGGTATGCAACTATCTGGAGCTGGCTAGCTTAGAACAATTATTGATATGGGAAAACCGGTCCTGGACACACAACAGGTAGTGGGTTATCGGTTTTATCAACGCCATTGATGACCTCCTTTTGTTTCCGTGAATTAAATGATGCAAAATCTCAACACAATCGGAATACCATTCTGGAAATTCTACAGAAAATTAAATATTGAAAGATGAATATTAAAAAAAATAATTCTATAGTTCTGATGATCGATCCTTATGAAATTTCGCATGAACATCTAGTATATCAGTCTTGCTTCACAAAATGAATATCGAATCGGATATCTTGTTATGAAAATATGAAGATCGTCTTTTCAATATTTCAATTGAATTTTTTATGGTTTTGTTGACACTATGGCCGCAAAATTTTGTATGAAAATTAGGTCTATCAGTCTTCGTGCACAGAGAAATTTCACTCGAATCGGATATCCTGTTATCGAAATATAAATATTTTTCTGTTCAATATTCCAATTGAATTTTCTATGGTTTTGTTAACACCATGGCCACAAAATGTTGCATGAACATTCAGTATATCAATCTTCATATACATGAAATACGAATACAATAAGAAAACTGTCTGTAAAATGTTTGTGTTTCAAGTTTATAGCACAAACAGGAACAGAGATAATGACCTAAATTGAAATCGCACAATTGTAAATTTCGGATTATAACTCGAAGACAAAAAGGTAGAACTATGAGGTTGACGGCATGATGAGTTTCTCGAAAAAGACCACCGCAATGTGTCATTGACTTTTTTTTACTCTTGGGGTTAAAAAGTTGTAGTTAAGGGATGACCAATTCTTGCCTCCCTGTACATGTAGGTACAAGAATCTCTGAGAATAGCTGGCATGTGCAACGCATATTGCTAAGACGTGATCTAAAAATTCTTTTTCTATCAACTTTGAACAAGCGGAAAAAAGTCATGCAACTTTGCTCTCATCAAATTAAGTCTGAAGTAATCGTATCAAAAATTTTATTCGCAGGTAAAAATCTAAGCTTTGAATTAATATTCAAATCGAAGATTTACCCTGTATACCTCAAACCTCGGAAGGATCTCAGACTTTAACAAGTTTGCAATCCCATTAGTTTTCGATTTATCACCTCAGGCTCTTCCTGCGCTCCAACGGCCCCATTTATACGCTATTCATAGGGTCCTAACAAGGAGTAAACACGTACCACGTTACCCAACAGGAATAATCGTCTCAAACTGCTGTAGTATAAACGTATACATACACGCGTGCGAGTAAACTTGAAAATAATTGATGCTTATCAGGGTAGAGAGACGACGATTGACTTCACCTACCCTAAAAGGTGTGAAATGTAGGGTTATATGGCTAAACACGAGGGGGAATCACGACCAAACGGAAAACTCGAATATTGTTTTAATAAGTTGAAGTGTGTGCAATTAGTGCTTTAGGAATTTGAGGGTTAATGAAGACTACATAGATAGATCAATTAACAGTTTTACAGGTTAGGTTATGAAACGGATGGGCAGAATCAGAGGAAGTTCATGCAATCGCTTTTGAAACGTGTTTGATAAAGCAACGGCCTCTTCTACTGCCTTTTTTCATGAAGCTAGCAGAAAAATATGTATTTCCTTATAATATTCGAACTATTCGTTTCATCCCCTTCAATGATAGTGAACTTATCATTCTGTTTTTGATAATGGCCTATTGGACACAGGAACAACTCTCATTATCTACGTAAGTTACTTACAGATTTACAAGTTTTGTCGTCCATGTACACTAAACAGCCTGATTTTGTCTTTCCTACTTTCCATGACAAAATTCACCTCCTTTTTTTTGTTTTTCTTTCACAAGTGGGCTCAGCAATTATGCTATGTACCCAAAATTCACCTCCTTCTTTTCAATTCCTCAAATGACATATTGATTTTGTGGTGATGAAAAGGCATCAAGGAGAAGCAGGAACAGTTGATCACAAGGTATTAAAGTGTTCAGAGCTGGTTGGCCTAAAAACAATTATTATGAGGAAACCGGTCCTGGACACCCAAGTACGACCAAGGATCCTAGGAGATTATCGGTTTTATCAACGCCATTGACGACCTCCTTGGATTTCTATGAATGAGAAGGATAGAAATCAAAAAATCTACAGAGTAGCAGTTCCCGGAAGTATAGCCATAACGACCCATTTCAATGTTATAATAATACAAGGTCTTTATAAATGATTATAACAGCTCAGTTGCCTTTGGATTACAGAATACCAATCTCTCACCAATCAGAACATAGCATGATCACAGAATTCTGGGTTTGCATAAGAAGCGACAAAAGAAAATAATCCAACTGCTCTGTTACAATCATTTACAGAGACCCTGTATAATAAGACCCAGCAGGAATAATCGTCTCCAACTGTTGTTGTATAGACGCATACAAACACGTGTGCGAGTAAAATTGAAAATAATTGATGCTTATTGGGGTAGGGAGACGAAGAACGACTTCACCTACCCTGAAAGGTTTGAAATTTAGAAATTTGAGGGGTTGATGAAGACAACCTTTCAGTTACAAATAGATAAACCAATTAACATTTCGGTTGGTTAGTCAAGTCACTGTGGCGTTGAAGGAAATGAATAGCCGATTAATTTACAAAAGGACATCAAGATTAACATCTGCTGAACTTGAGCCTTTCTGTGGGAATGGAAAGACCAATACTAGACGCAGCAATCCAGCAGTGGAAGTTGCATAACAGAATAACCCCAGCAAAATGATTATAACAGCTCAGTTGCCTTTGGATTACAGAATACCAATCTCTCACCAATCAGAACATAGCATGATCACAGAATTCTGGGGTTTGCATAAGAAGCGACAAAAGAAAAATAATCCAACTGCTCTGTTACAATCATTTACAGAGACCCTGTATAATAAGACCCAGCAGGAATAATCTTCTCCAACTGTTGTTGTATAGACGCATACAAACACGTGTGCGAGTAAAATTGAAAATAATTGATGCTTATTGGGGTAGGGAGACGAAGAACGACTTCACCTACCCTGAAAGGTTTGATATTTAGAAATTTGAGGGGTTGATGAAGACAACCTTTCAGTTACAAATAGATAAACCAATTAACATTTCGGTTGGTTAGTCAAGTCACTGTGGCGTTGAAGGAAATGAATAGCCGATTAATTTACAAAAAGGACATCAAGATTAACATCTGCTGAACTTGAGCCTTTCTGTGGGAATGGAAAGACCAATACTAGACGCAGCAATCCAGCAGTGGAAGTTGCATAACAGAATAACCCCAGCAAAAACAGCGTAGGACTTACTCATTTCCGAGAATCTGTGATGATTTCACCTTCCTATAACAGGGAGCTCCTCTAGTGGTCACCAGCTGAGCTTAGGGTGATGGTGGAATTGCTAATAGAGCACTGTCGAAACAAACATCATTAGTAGCGTAAGGGAAAGTCAGCAGATGAGATAATCGGGGTGTCAATTCTCGGAATCACTCGCTTATGAACGTATACGTTCGAGAGTGAGTAAAATCGAAGAAATAGTTGGAAAGAAGTTAATTCCTGAGCATATCGTCAACTAATCGTTCGGACCAAAGTGTACATTCATTTTGAATGGATAAAATCATTTCAATTTCAAGAAATCTACTCTCAAAGTGTCACGAACGTATCGTTCGTCGAACGAGTGATCCCGAGAATTGACACCCGGGCTTTGTGAATAAGAAGCAGAATCAGCTGAACACATGGTATGAAAGTCTACAGTCCTGTTTGGCCTAAGAACAATTCATATGAGGACACCAAAGAGGTAACGACGAAGGCTTCTATGGATGTTATCAGTTTTATCAACGCTATTGACGACTTCCTTGGGTTTCTATGAATGAAGAGGCTAGAGAACAAAAGATCTACAGGGTAGCAGTTCTCATGAAGCTACCCTAGTCATAACGAACCCAGTTCATCTAATACTAATAATAATACACAACATGAATAATTTTCTCCAACTCCTGTATAGACGCCTTCAAACACGTGTGCGAGTAAACTCGGAAATAATTGATGCTTATTTGTGTAGAGAGAGACGACGAACGACTTTACCTACCCTAAAGGTGTGAAATGTAGGGTTATATTGCTGAACACGAGGGCGAATCAAGAACAAACGGAAAACTCTAATATTGGTTCATATAACTTGAAGGGTGTGCAATTAGTGCTTTAGGAATTTAAGGAACGTTAATGAGGACAACCATTAACTTAATCAACTAACATTTCGGTAGGTTAGATTATAAAATGGATGATGTAACACACTCGTCATATTGTTGAAGAAAACACTTTTATTACCGAGTAAGTGAAAAACCATTAATGATTCGAACATAACGAAGCTATCATTCACTCCAAATTCTGCCTCAGCTTTCATTGGAATGATTGAGTTCATGGTAATCTTGGAAGTAACGTAAAATTCTTTATAACCATCGTATACTCGTAAAATAACAAAATTATCACAAAGGATGAACTCGGCAATTTTATTTGTATGAATAATATGAAAATATCAGTTAGGAATGTATCCAGTAAATGTTGACACTCATTTGGCCGAAGAGGCTGGATGAAAGACGAAGCGTTATTTTGCCGAGGTCCGCTCACTTGGGCGATGCGATGTAGCGAGCATCATCGCTGGAAATTTCCCATATCTCTAGGCTGGAATAAATTTTAATAAGCCTTTTCGCGCATATGCCCCAAGAATGAGTCACGCTTCGAACTACTCGCCTCTTCTCTGCTCTTTTCTGAACACCCGCTGTCCGCGACTGAACACGATTCGGCTCTTCCCTTCGCTTCGCGTTGCCTAGATAAGCGGATCTCTATTTGATCCAATGCTTACTTCTTTGGGGGCGATTCACTCTTGGTCTCTTGACGCGCATCTTGGCCCAAGTGAGCGTCAACCTTAAGGGTACGTTCAGATGATGAGCGCTCAACGCGCGTTTCGCTAACGCGCGTTTACAACTACATGTATTTTGAACGCTCATCATCTGAACGTTCAGATGATGGATAATTTTCTAAATGGTAAACAATAATAAGATAAAAGTTACATTGGAAATAAACTTTAGGGGTTGCGTTTCCCACCCTTACAACTATGGGGTAAACCAAAGAAATAACTGGATAAGTGTCTTTTTGCTAGTAGGAAACGTCAGGTTAATTTCAATATTGTAACTTTTTTGGCGCTTGTTAAAAAAATTGTTATACAAATTTTATGTACTCCCTTTGAGGGGCTATATCTTAACAAGGGATGTTTTTTTTTTTCGATGAGGAATCACCTCCTTAAATATTCTACACTTATTTAGATACACCCTGTTTATACTATGAAAGTTTTTTTAACTATCGAATAACGTATATACTGTAAACCTCTAAAAAACGGTTCTTGTGAAATCAATGAATCATTTTAGCATCATTGTTTCATTATCGCAACCACTCAGTTCCCTGCAGTTTTTTTCACTGAATCTAGCCTTCTTCAGGTCTTGGCAGTTTTTGATCTTTCAAATGATGAATTTTCAGTCTGATCTTTTGCTTCATCAGAATTTTAAAATATTCTTCCAAGTTCGGTGGCAAAGATGGTATATTTCATATTTATAATGATTTATAAACTTGCTGATTCAGAAATTCAACCAAACCAAAACTTGATGCAAATCTCGATTCAATCTTTTTCCGGCATCAAGTATATCATTTTAAGTTTATGTTTAGACAGTTTCAATGTTGTCCAGAATCGTCAATACACAATACACTGCGTTAAGCGATTTTCGAACAACTCAGTCTAGAATTTTGTTGGGCATGTTCAGGATAGCCAAACGAATGTTGTTTTTTATTGATCAGAGTCTTGAGAACTTTTGGATGTAGGGGCCGATGGCCTCTACGTAACACTATTTGGTGATATTTTTTCGAAGAAAACGAGCAATTCGATCAGAAACATTGATTGAAAGCTATTTGCCATCGATATGGATGTACAAATTCAATAAACTGCCGCAGTGCGATGTAGCGAAACCTGATCGAATTAATTTTATTTACACTCGGTGCACGTACAACTAATTTGCAAGATGAATTTCCGATGCAGAACCAGGGTATGGAGGATTTCGACCCAATTTGAGCTCGTCAGGGGTTGGGCACTAGATACATTCGAGTTTCTATTGCGATAGAAACTCAATAATTCAGAAGGTAAAAGCTCTACTGGATGAAGTACCAAAGACACATTTAATTTTGTTCTTTATAGAGTATTTCAAATATCGATCAAATATTATTCTATATAATGAGAAAGAAGGTAATCGATTTTATAACAATGACATGGGGGTTCGTATGGAATTCAGTTCAATTATTGACCAGAAAATTTCCATAATTTTTTTCGATATTTTCCATTTAATCAACAAGCACATTCCATTTCTATGGAAATTGACTTTTTGGAATATTGGGATAATGATTCATCCATAATTTATATTTAATAATTCAATTATTTAATTTTCAAAGAAACGAGACAAGGTCGGTTTCTTAAATATACAATCTCACGAAAGCTTCGGACTCCATACCGGTGCTTCATCCTGAATTATCATTCAGTTCATGGAGAAGATCTATTTTTCATTCACTAGAAAATTTTTTTTACAAAATTATATTTCGTTACCTATAAATCATGATACATCCTATAAAAAAATCAGTTTGGCTGTCAACAGGAACAGATTACCAATTCAATTATTCAAAGGATTGAAGAAGTTGTTGAAATGTAATTCTTGATGATAGATTGTTGATATATTATTAGTGATATGCCCATCATATTTTCTTCATTTGGCATTCAGACTAAGAAAACACCTTTCATCACTATTTGACGATAGTTGCTTTTTCGATAGTTAAGCGTCTAAAGTGTTTTCCTGACGACGGCTGGTATACTCTGGGTGAGACGTTGAAGTTGATCTGCGATCGAGATGGACCTGACCGTTCGTAATTTTCCGAATGTAGTGCTGTGTTAATTCCGAAACGACGGAATAATGAGAAATGTAATAACCTTCAATTTCAATTATGTTTCGAATAATTAAGGAAATGGGAGATTTCCGACTTCATCTAATTAATTTGAGAGCTATTACTCTGATTGTTGGTGTTCGTTGTGGATCTAGTATCCCACAACTCATGAAAATATCCTGATGACGTGCTTACACATTAATTATATCCACGATATAACGTGGATATTTCAATTTCCATTCGCCCTTCGAAACTCATGTAGCTTTCGTCAACACAGGGTGTTGCTTTGGGTTCTCACAAATGATCGAACTCATCAATATAAATCATCATAAGAAAAATCGTTCATATACAATTCCAGTCCCTTCAGAGAGAAGGACCCATCAAAAATTTCGAGCCCGCATCTGATTTCTATGATTCTCAGTGATTTTACAGGTTTGTTACTGCTACGGTCCATATGGATTAGTTAGTCGTCCGTTCACACTTTTTTTTATCGTGCGATCCACCAGTTACATAAAACAATGTCACATTTTAATTCAAATAGTGAATCAACTGACATTTAAAAATTGTGATGTATCATAAAGGTGGGGTCCATAATGTGGAGTAATTGAAAGAATCCATTTAATAAAAAATGAAAAAAGGCATGAGCAGGAGCTTTTGAGCGCTCGTTCAGTGGTGGAGCAATAAGACTATTACTTCAGAATTTTATATGAGAGTTTAGATTCAAAATATACAGTGTAATTGGTCACGAGTTAGCGATTATTTAAAGTCATCAAATGTACGTAATATTATCGATTGAAATATATTCTGGGAGGATTCTGCATTTCTTAGAAACTTTATAGGTTTTCACTCCCAGTCTCTGAAACATAAATAATTAAAAAATGTTTGATTAAGGTGAAGTGCTCCTGCGAAAATCTTTACACTTATTTGTCAGGAGCAAATTGGTCTTGAAAAAAATTGTTGCCTAACAGTAAAACTGAAAAATGAAACAAATTAAAAGGATATTGTAACGTTTCGGTGGCTATATCAGACACCTTCTTCAGACAAACTCTAAAATTCTTCAGAATTGTGTATTTTCTCATTTGTAATCTGATTGACATTGATAGTTGTCAATCTATAGAGATGTTGATTTATTTGATTTTGAAATTTCCTGATGTCACTTCCTTCCTCAATAAATCAATCCAAATACGATCTATTCCAACAGAACAATTGGCCAAATCATTCACTTCATCCAACAAAATACATGTAGATTCCTTAATTTTCCTTTTATAATTATCAGGTTCCGTCATGAGGATCTTTGTGTGGTTCCAGTTCATCATATGATCTCCGCTATTTGAACATATATGATCAGCAATTTGTGATCTTGTGATGTCTCTATTCCTGATGTTATTCTTATGTTCCCGTTTTCTTATTTCTAAAGGTCTTGATGTCTCCCCTGTATAAGATTTTCCACATATACATGGAATATTGTAAACACAATTTTTTGATTTTTGTGTCTCATTCATTGGTTTTGTTCTAGTTAGAATGGATCTCAAATCATTTTGTTCCAATTCAACATAAGAACTGTTTTCAAAACACAAAATGATTTGAGATCCATTCTAACTAGAACAAAACCAATGAATGAGACACAAAAATCAAAAATTGTGTTTACAATATTCCATGTATATGTGGAAAATCTTATACAGGGGAGACATCAAGACCTTTAGAAATAAGAAAACGGGAACATAAGAATAACATCAGGAATAGAGACATCACAAGATCACCAATTGCTGATCATATATGTTCAAATAGCGGAGATCATATGATGAACTGGAACCACACAAAGATCCTCATGACGGAACCTGATAATTATAAAAGGAAAATTAAGGAATCTACATGTATTTTGTTGGATGAAGTGAATAATTTGGCCAATTGTTCTGTTGGAATAGATCGTATTTGGATTGATTTATTGAGGAAGGAAGTGACATCAGGAAATTTCAAAATCAAATAAATCAACATCTCTATAGATTGACAACTATCAATGTCAATCAGATTACAAATGAGAAAATACACAATTCTGAAGAATTTTAGAGTTTGTCTGAAGAAGGTGTCTGATATAGCCACCGAAACGTTACAATATCCTTTTAATTTGTTTCATTTTTCAGTTTTACTGTTAGGCAACAATTTTTTTCAAGACCAATTTGCTCCTGACAAATAAGTGCAAAGATTTTCGCAGGAGCACTTCACCTTAATCAAACATTTTTTAATTATTTATGTTTCAGAGACTGGGAGTGAAAACCTATAAAGTTTCTAAGAAAGTACGTAATATGACAAAAACACCCAAATATGAAAGTTTCCCCCCTTAGTTTTGGAGTAGCCCCCATTTTAAATTTACTTTTTTATTTTTGTTGACCCTTCCAAATGATATCGATTTCTTCGGACATAAAGGTCCTACAGATGTGAAAAAAATGTTTTTTGAGAGATGACACTACCACCTTTCATTGAAGTATAACAATATAAAAACGTTCAAAAAAAGTTCATAGTAAAAATATGTACTGATTTTCTTAATAAATCCGCAATAGTACAATAGTTTTTTTTCAATTATTTAACACGCAAGGGTATTAGCTACAAAACAACACTCACATCATATCTGTAAGTTACATAATTTGAGAGTTATTGCTGTTCGAACATGATCACTACGCGAGCAAAAGACACAAGACAGGTCGTCATGAAGGCCCCTGCCTTTCTACAGAGCAGAGGCGGCCATTTTGAGCAATTTTATGATTAACTTGTTTGATTGATCATTGAAAATTATCGAAAGTACAGTACTGAGGTTTTTTTTATTTTACCAATTTTTATAAGGGTCATGTTCGAACAGCAAGAACTCTCAAATTATGTAACTTACAGAAATGATGTGAGTGTTGTTTTGTAGCTTGTGTCCTTGCGTGTTAAATCATTGAAAAAATTTATACTTCAATGTGCTAGTTCTTGTACTATTGTGAACAATGGGCCACTAGGCCTCAGTTCGGCCGGTAAGGCACCGCACAGAGAAGATTGCGGATTTACTGAGAAAATCAGTACATATTTTCACTATGAACTTTTTCAAAGAATTTCTTTATTGCGTTATCAGTTTGAATATTTTTATATTGTTATACTTTAATGAAAGGTGATAGTATCATCTTTCAGAAAACATTTTTTCACATCTGTAGGACCTTTATATCCATTTAAAATGGGGGCTACTCCAAAACTAAGGAGGGAAACTTCCAAGTTTGGGTGTTTTGGTCGATAATATTAGGAATCATTGATGACCTTAAATTATCACTAACTTGTGACCAAACACAATGTATAAATGCAGAATCTCAGCACAATAGGAATTATATTCTGGAAATCATTCAAAAAATGAAATATATGAACTATAAATAATTACTAATATTGATTTCTTAGGTTCTGATACTGCGATTCTCTTGAAATTTCGCAAGAACATTCAGTATTTCAGTTTTGATTCCCAGAAGAAATTTCACCGGTATCGGATATCCTGTTATGAAAAGATAAAGATTCCTTTTTTCCATATTCCAATTGAATTTCATATGGTTCTTCTGTTAACACTTTGGCCACAAAATTCTGCATGACCAATGTAACAATCTTTATTCATAAAATAAATTTCATTCGAATCGAATATTTTTTTTATGGAAACATGAAGTTTCTTATTTTCAATATTCCAATTGAATTTTCTATGGTGTATGAGTATTTTGCATGTGACTGCAACATTTAATTTCGATTGGTATCATTTCGTCTGAAATATTTAGGAACAAAAAATTTTGAATGGCCATAATTTATGGAACACCCTGTACGATTTGGCTGGTTAACGAACTTAACCGAGCCATTTGGGAACCGAACTCACCCAGAAAAGTCTCTGGGACAATCCCTTCGAAAGTTATCGTGCTGCCGGACGGACCCACGGACAGAATTGAATTTGAACACGAATTCGTCATCAGAGACTCTAACCCTATCGTTTGAGACCATTTTCGGCTCAAAATTAGAACAGACATTTGGGCAAAACGATGTAGCACTCGTTTAAGTAGGACGAGCGCTCAAAAAACGCGTGCAAATATCTATTATTACGTCGGGCCAGATCAAGTGTTTAAAATTATGATTATACTGATTACTTATAGAGTATAGACTTCCTTGAAGCCCCTGATAATCTATGATACTTGTGTGAGTTAGTAAAATCAGTTGTGTCTGTATAGGTTTTGTTACTGTTTTTTTATGCCATCTCCGCTACAGCTCTGCTAATTGTTGAGCCAGCAGTTAATGGTGGCCGCGGCCGATTGAAATTTTCTATTGTTTCTCGGATCGAAATCGCTTCATTTCGATTAGTACTACGACGCTCTCTCACCGAGCCACGGCACATAATTCACATTGAACAATGGTGATAATTTCGAAAATTCCTTATTTTTCTTCTTATATTGCCTTCTGAAAGAGCGTGTTCTGTAACATGTTTGGAATGTTCACAATATTCTTCTCAAATGAAGTTCGAAGGAATATCCAAATCTGCTCCATGTCTTTCCTACCGAATAAAGATCGAAAAAAGATGATTTTTTGCTAGATAAGAACTGAACCGCATATTATTAGTTATTATATGGTTTTGTCGATTGATATATCAAGTGAAAGTAATGCAAACCGAACCAGGATCGGAGAAAAATCAATATCCCAATTTTTTATTTTGACATCTTCATACTGAATATTTTGAAAGACGATTTCTGTGAAAAGATCTCTTTTGCTGAGTTCATCTACCTCAACTGATAGAGCCCTTTTCATCCATAGCCTCATCTATCGAATATATGATCCCACATCATCAGGGATTAGAGTCCTGACGCGTACTACGTCATCCTAGACGTTTTATAGTCCTTAACCGATGTCCTGCGACGACGACGCCGAAAGGAACATTACCAGGCAGTAAATCCGACAAATGGAGACCACCATTCGAACCAGTGGCGTATTCATATTTTTTTACTACCTCGATGCATTAACCTCTTAGGCATGAATATACATTAGAGCTGAAGTATAAAGCGAATCGAATAATTCGTATACCGTGCCGGCTTGAAGTAGCTTATACTATGCATAAAAACTGGAAAATATTACTTTTGAAAGGAGATAGCTTTCTGTCGAGTCTTTCGTCAAATAATATTTCATGGCTGTTTGCAAACTGGAAAAACTGAAGATTTTCAATTGTTTCGCAAGATTTTTTTACGAACGATATGAAGAGGATTAAGTTATGATAAAAAAATAATATACATACCTTTTTGACATCTTTACACTAGCGGTCTTGATTACTGAATAAAACTATTGATCAATATAGAGAAAAAAACTAGCCCGAAAGACCTCAGCTCTTATGAATAAATAAATGATAGAGAGTTTTTCAATAAGAGGTGTTATTTTCAGATTCAAAGAAAAATGCCATTCTTCAGTATAAATGATCGGATGTGTATATCATCATAAAGAAAAAGCTATGCCGTGAATAGTAGAAAATAACATCAGGCAAATGACCACCACGAACACGCTTACAGGACCATATCTTTTAATGAAATTTTCCATAACCAAATCGCAAAGTGGCTGCCCTATGTCCTCGATAGCCGCACGAATTCCATCTTTGAGGTCTTGAATCGACGCTGGGCATCAATACATAAAAATCATTAATCATCTCCCGATAGCGCAATCCATTCACCGTAACTGTTCTTCAACACTTTCGGCCACAGCACAGCAGCTGTTCTTGAGCGACGTGCACGGGTTTTATTCTTCACATCACTAACTTGTCCCAACAGCTCGCATTATTCCTCCAATTTCTTTATTGCGGTCCGACAAGGTGCTTCACGACGACTCAAAAAAGTTCGAGTTTTACGAACCGTCTCTGCCAGTTTTTCACCATTTTTATAGTGAATTTTAATAATTTCAATGCGTTCTTGAAGCATTTTTATTAATGACGTAGTTTCTTCTTGTCAATTGTCAAAAAATGTCAGCTTCAGCGGGCTGTTTAAGTAACAACTCTTATTGGTAAATCCTTTAGATATTATTTACTCATGTAATGATTACTCATAAAGAGCCTCTAACCGACTTCTAAGTTTGTTCTACTACCAGAATTATCTGCTTGGGCATAAAATGGTAGCTCCCAACTTCTAGTTGAAAGTAAAATACTGGATGCATCCGTAGAACAACGTCAATACGCGACCTGGGGCGAGTTGGGTAGATAAAATTAATACGATCATCGGCTTAAAAGTTTATTGCGGACGCTAGTATCCTAGAGGGCT
The DNA here is from genome assembly GCA_013421045.1 of Propylea japonica. Taxonomy (NCBI): domain Eukaryota; kingdom Metazoa; phylum Arthropoda; class Insecta; order Coleoptera; family Coccinellidae; genus Propylea; species Propylea japonica. The sequence continues at coordinate 11,844,355 of CM024241.1, read as the reverse complement.
GGGGGCAGGCGATGTTGATCCTGTCCGACAGATATGCTGAATTTTCAATTAAGGTTTAATTCGCGTACATTCTATTCATTCATGGCTGGCAGCTTTTGTGGAGTTTTATTTTTTGTACATATCTGGCAAAAGAGTAATTTGTATGGTGAAAGGCCACTGCCGTAATCCCGTGCGTTGTTAGCTGAAATTACAGAGTAGTAGGAATTGCCTTTTTCGTTTTTATTTTGTTTTATTCTGGCTTTCATGAAGCTGCTCTGAAGCTATTCAGCGCGTGTGAGTAGGACGTAATCAGGTGTGTTCTGGTTTCGACGCTGCCTCATCAGTCGACTGAAATAGGAAAGATTTTAATGGCTCAAAGTTAACCGCATTTATCGCCTATTGATATTTTATTGAATAACTTATCATAGCTGGGAAGTATATCCGATTTTTTCCTCAAAATCCTCTCTTGGCGGACGCTCCCCCCAAACGGACAATTGCGCTTGAACCGAGAAATTATTTCGTAATGTCACACCCACGAGCGGAAACCTCTATTGGACGGACACGGACACCATAACTTTCCCAACAGTGCCGAATAACCTCCTAGATACGGACGAGGAATACTGAAGAACGACCAGAAGTGTTACAAACGTACGTGTTCATAGAAGAATCTCGTTGTTATTTCTTGGTTTAACCGGTCACTTCGGGGAATCCCCTTCATTTCGTTGCAAGGAATACACAGTTCTCGCAAGCAAAGAAACGTATGTTTATTGAACCATGTCACCTAAAAGGAGAATTCTGATGTTGTAAGGAAAGATAGAGCTACCAAATATGTTAGAAAAGGAAAGTACAGGTTGTAGTCAGCTAAAACTCTTGGGATCCACTCAAAAATAAAAAACTTCATTTTCAGTTACAATATTTCAATATTTCTGAATTAATTTTCTTTAACAAGTTTATGAATGTATATATTTCAATACAAAAATGGTTTTTTCTGTTTCCATTTCTCTTTGTATTCATATTGCACCTTCCCACAAGCGCACTCTTCCTACGTTCGGAGATTTCACTGTATTTAGATGCAGGATACGACATAGACTAGTACCTGTCTGAAGATCACCTATATGTTCGGGTGCCTACAAAAAGAAAACTTCAGACGAAAACTCTTGTCTCTTAGTCTCATTTAAATGGAATCACATTTTTATGCAAGATTACCCTATCGAAGATTTTTTTTTCACCAAACCATTTTTTCTTTTATTTCAAATTATTTCGTCAGATATCTTCTCAATTCCTTCAAGAAGATAAAATTGGAAGAAATTGAGAATATTTATTAAAACAACACAAAAATGATAATCCGAAGAAATTGTTGGAAATTTCCAGAGTAATTAGACATAATACTACAAAAGCTCGACTTACAACAAGTCAAAAAGAACCAGCATGAACGACAACCAATGTAATGCCAATATTTTAAGAATTATCTCAAAATTTCAGAATTGGAAAAAAGTGCAATGAGAGAACAGTATTCAAGACTCAAAATACTATCAGGGCTAATCTAACTGAAGTCAAACCTGATAATGAAAATCAAATAACCATAAACTGCATATACAGTGTGTTTGGTCATGACTAAGCCATAATTTAAGGATATCAAATATACCTAATTTTATCGACAAAAACACCCAAATTTAAAAGTTCACCCCCTTAGTTTTGGAGTAGCCCCCATTTTAAATTTACTTTTTTATTTTCGTTGACCCTTCCAAATAATATAGATTTGGACATAAAGGTCCTACAGATGGGAAAAAATGTTTTTTGAAAGATGATACTACCGCCTTTTATTAAAGTGATACAATATGAAAACATAACTTAAAAATGTTATAAAAATATTCTTCAAAAAAATTTTAGTGATAAAATGTACTGATTTTTTAGTGAATTCGCAATTGTCCAAGAACTAGCACATTGAAGTATATTTTTTTTCAATGAGCTAACACGCAAGGATATTATAGCCACAAAACGATACTAACATAATTTCTGTAAGTTACATAGTTAGAAAGTAATTGCTGTTCGAACATGACCATTATGAAAATTCATAAAATAAAAAAAACCTCAGTACTGTTCTTTCGATAATTTTTAATGACCAAACAAACAAATTAATGATGAAAATTACTCAAAATGGCCGCCTCTGCTCTGAAGACACGCAGAGGATTTCATGACGACCTCTCTTGTGTCTTTCATTTTTATTAAAACTTTTTCAAAGAATGTTTTGAGGCGTTTTCAAGTTAAGTAATTTAATATTGTTATACTTCAATGAAAGTTGGTAGTATCATCTTTCACAAAACATTTTTTCTACATCTGTATTACCTTTATGTCCAGAGAAATCGATATTATTTGGAAGGGTCAACGGAAATAAAAAAGTAAATTTAAAATGGAGGCTACTCCAAAACTAAGGGGGTAAACTTCCAAATTAGGTATATTTGATGCCCTTAAATTATCGCTAAGTCATGAACAAACACACTGTATGAAGTACCTTATGAGTGCAACTGTGCCTAAATTAGAGAAACTGAAAATCCCTCAAGTTTTCGAATCGAAGAACATAGCAAACTAGTTTCACTGGAAGTAAGACCACAAAATTGGTTGGGGTAAAGATCCCATAATGTCAAGAGAAGAAAAATTAAGTAGCAAAAAAGGAACCTACTGTCATGTCAATAACCAGAAACCCCATTAGTCAACCGTGTGATGATATCAAAAATATTTGGCTCCAACAATAACAAAAATTGTCATCGATTGTTTTCTGCGAACTGTAGAAAATAACAAACATTTTCCAAGGGAAGAATATCGCAAGTTGCTTTTCTGAGAGTTAATAGTCTGAAGTGTTTTCCTAACGACTGCTGGCGAATGCTAGCTGAAACGTTTAAAAGACGGAGTAAACATAATGAAAAAATTCGAAATAATATATCGACTTGAACATCATATTAGACTGCAATACATCAAATAAAACATCGCACGTAAACCAATCGTCTAGAGGCTAATTCTTATGAAGTATCATAATCTTCTTATTTCATCTTTTTTTTTATACGCATCTCTCGGGAAAAGACTGAGCTTATAGCGCCCTTTCAAGCGACCCGAGATGAATTTAGAAGAAATCGGTTTGTGCGTGTCTTAAACTGCTGTAAGTTGCAACCAAGGGGGAATACATCTTGAGGTAGGGTATTCCATAGCCTTGCAGTTCGGTAAAGAAAAGCCTTCTGATACACCGATGTCCTAGGTGTAGAAAGATGCACGGCAAACTGGTGACTATTATCGGCTAGCCTTGTTTGTCGATCAAATCGAGCCCCTGGTGGAATTATGGAGGCAATGGCAGCAGAACACCTTCCGTGGTAGTATCTGTAAAAAAGGCATAAGTCTCCAACCTTTCTACGGTGATCGAGACTATGAAGATTGGCAGTTAACGTTGGATCATTTATAAGGCGCACTGCTCTTTTTGAATGGAATCAAGTAGGAGTAACGAGTGCTTAGGAGCTGGACCCCAAGCATGAGAGCAATATTCCATAGCTGGACGCACTTGAGCCTTGTAAAGTAATAAAAGCTGCTTTGAAGTGAACAATTTCCTCGCACGAAATAGATAGCTAAGCTTCTGTGCAGCTGACTTGGCAACTGAGCTGACGTGCTCATGCCAGGTTGCATTTGGACTGATATTGATCCCTAGAAGCTTAAGTCCATTAGTTGGTTTTATTGTTTTATTGTCCATTATTAGTTGGGGTGCGACTGTCGATGCTTTTCTTGTGAGCACAGTAGCCTGGGTCTTAGAGGCATTGAATTCAACCAGATTGTCAAAACCCCATTGTAGAATAACTTCTAGATCTTTGTTGATTGTCACAGCTTGAGCTATTCTTTGGGAACTGGATGTTGACGCTGATACAGGCTTCTTGTTGTCGTGGACGCTATAAGAGTGCTGTCATCTGCAAAGCTTAAAATCTGATTCTTGGTTGAATTTAAAAGGTCATTAATATGCATTAGGAACAGAGTCGGGGACAAGATTGAGCCCTGAGGTACACCGGCGTTGACGGAATGAAGTGCAGACTCACAAAGTTGTCTCTCGTGGAGGAAACTTCCGAGCCAGCTGCAAAGTCCTTCCGGGAGACCGTAAGATGGAAGCTTATCTGTAAAGGTTGAAAAAGTCCTGAACCCTCAGTGATGAAATGCTTCGATCCAACTGCTCCTTCTGTCGAAAAGAACAAATTATGTCGAATTCAAAAGTGCCGAAATACTTTCTGAATAAAATAGATGAATTAGTTCGTCGATGAATAGTATCTCAGTCCATGAAAAATGAAGTAAAGTATACAGATGAATGGAAATAATACTGCTTCGGATTCCTCAAAAGGACCCTCTCAACTGAATGGAGAAGTGCTCCTTTTAACTAAAAAAAAGAAATTTATCATTCGTAAAAATAACGAGCGAAACAATTCGACGTCTCGGCCGGTTTCCATTCAAGGAAGCCCTCTGCCTACTCCCGTTGTCGAAGTTTCGGAGTCCTTTCAAACGAAACGTTTGATATCGATCTGTTTCAATTTCTTAGCCTCCCACGATCTACGATATCTGGAATTCTGTCAATGGGTTTGCTTCAGCTACTCCAAATTATAAGGGCTAAAGAAATTGAGTGTCATTCAGTTGAGTTCAGTTCGACAATATCTTGAGACACGTCTCGAAAATTGTGGGTGCTTTTCACTTTTTAGGTTGTTGAGTCGTCTTATAAACTTATTCATAATTTTATTCATTCGTGATGTTCATAAGATAAGTATGATCAAGCGTGGTTTAGAAGGATTTGCATCTATAAGTTTGTTACCGCTATTTCACCACGGAAGTAACCGATGGTCTCTTCAGAAAGTAACTGCCAAATAGAAAGAAAATAAATAATGCGACTGTCATTCAACATAATGTTTACAGTTTTGATGTAGACCATTATTTTTCGAAAAACTCGAATGTCCTTGTAACGATTTTATTTGCGTGAGTCCTTTATAATTCACTTGAATAAATAAATAAATCATAATATAAATATTATAATCATTGAAACCTTCATTCTTATAGGAAACTGGTGTATAGATGTCATTCAACTATAATTGACACTACAGCAACTGACCGTAAATGAATTGATGTCAAATTTAGCATTTAGGTTGTGAACGGGAAATTCTTGACAGTGGCTCATTGGTTTAAAGATTATTTGGGCTGTTTCCATTATCTTGAATAGTTCTATCCAACGTTTCGGCAAATATTAGCCAGTCGTCCTCAGAGTAATTGCAAAATCGAACTCAAAATTGAGCTATGAACGAAGACCAAAATATCAAATGGAACGAGGCTTCCATTATATCAAAGGAAGAAGAATGGAAAAGGAGGAAATTGAAGGAAGCAGCCTTCATGACTATAACTGACCTCCCGATTGGTTCGCCCTCCATTGAAATGAAGGATGTTTGGAGACTAATAGTACGTTCTGAATTGAAGAGGACGAAATCGAATCAGGGAAGTACCAACCTACACTACTAGAAAAAATTAAAGGATCAAAAAAATTCCAAATTTTTCGGCATTTTTCAACAAGCCGTAACTTTGACAGGAATGGTCGTACAAGGAATTTAAAAAAAGGAAATTGTAGCTCCAAGTGTCTAGTTTTTGGATTAGAACTTCAAAAATTTTAAGTTTCAGTGGTTTTCGAGTAATGATAGAAAAATCAGCAACAAAAAAATTCTGAAAATTTTACCACTTTTTTTTTTCTTCTCTACGAGCGTGGAAATTTTATTTTTGCATAATCGTTATAATGATGGGATACTTTGTTAATTCAGCTTTAATTTATTTTTTTATTGGCCCCAATACTTCCACTTCTCGCCGAGATATCGGTCTTCAAATGGAAAAACAGGGGTGGCAATACCCGTTGTTAAATTAATAAAAATTTTATTTGTTAGTTTATTTTATTTTATTTTTTGAAATTTATGTACTACCTGCAATTGAAATGTGGAAAAAGCTCGAGAAAATTCTTTTTTGCCTTTTTTGAAGATTATGAGCTTCTCAGAGCAGAAAACGTGATCCCTATTTTTTTCAAAAATTCAATCGAGTCAAACAAAAAACGGCTCGCTGAATTGAGTTGGCTCTTCGTAAGGTTTTTATCAACATATTGAACTGTGAAAGTCACACTTAATATTATTGGTTTCCTCAACATTTCTGATCCAGCGGTAGATTTTCCAAGAAACCACCAAAAGCCCTTTTTTTGTTAAATTTTTATATTGATGCGACATGAAGAAAAAAAATTTCTATGAATAAGCAATGGTTGTTCATTGATGGGAGTTCATTTAAAATCTTGAATACCTTCTTCAATTTTCAGTGCGATCATTGGTTGCTGGGAAATCTATAATCAAAAACAAATGGATCCTTTTCCATTTGAAGACCGATATCTCGACGAGAAGTGGACGTGTTGAGGTCAATGAAAAAATTAATTAAAGCTGAATTAACAAAGTATCCCATCATTATAACGATTATACAAAAATAAAATTTCCATGCTCGTAGACAAGAAAAAAAAAGTGGTGAAATTTTGAGAATTTTTTTGTTGCTGATTTTTCTATCATTACTCCAAAACCACTGAAACTTAAAATTTTTGGAGTTCTTATCTTCTTTTTTTTAAATTCCTTGTACGACTATTCCTCTCAAAGTTACGGCATGTTGAAAATTGCCGAAAAATTTGGAATTTTTTTTTGATCCTTTAATTTTTTCCAGTAGTGTAATTTAACAACTGCGCATATCATCTTAGTTGAGAAATCATGTCAGTGACCTCTTACACAGAATTAGAAAAAATTCAATGTTCTGACAGCTAATGTCAGAAGCTGGTCGCATTAATCTTGCTGAATTTTAAGTTCGATTTTGCGATTACTCTGAAGACGGTTGGCGAATGCTTACGAAACGTGGTATAGAATAATCCAAGAAAATGGAAACAGCCCAAATAATCCAGAAATTTTCATGTTGGAAAAGATATGGGAGCGGTCGCGCAAGGGTCAATACCGGGTCCCATGTTATTCAAATCGGTGTTTCGCCTGCAAATAGTTTAGCAAATCAATATAGACCCATAGACCCCTCGATGTAACAAAACCATATTCTGTTTACTTCTTGAAACTCATAGTTGCCACACTTAATATTGATGTGTCGGTTTCAAGAATGTGAATAACCGAATAGAGATCCTTGATATTCTATATTATTGAAGCAGAATACATATGCAGCGTTCATGCATAACAAAGAAGAACATCTACAACAACATTCTGTTGAAGCACCTATAAAAAGCTATTAAAACCAAAGTTATCAAACTTTTCGTATTCAAACGTAATCCTCGTATGTAGCGTCCCGGCATTGGCGGCGGCCGAATCCTCCTTCGTAATAAGCACCGCCGCCCCACGATACTTTTGATGTTGGTCCCTTGAATGGATTAAATTAGCATTATGCCGCCAGATAAAGGCGGATTATCCGAGATCCGACGTCGACGTCGGATGGAAACTGCCTTAGCTGCCGGATTTGCTTATGTCCTGGCGTACGACCGATGGTCAGAGGCAAGCTAGGTCACTTCCCTCTCACTCGACGAGCTTGACCAAGAAAGTCCCCTTACTCAGCAAATTAGAACTGAGGAAAGTGACAGGCGCTCTCACTGGACACTGTACCGTGAGGTATCACTTAAAAAACATGTGAAAGGCGCCTAATAGCCAACGAGACAGCCAGACACCTGCTATGTAAGTGTGAAGCTGTTCACCTGAAACGGTTACTTCATCTTGGCTCCTGGTTCCTTAAGCCTGAACAAGTAATGGATGTGGCCCCCAGAAAGGTGGTGAAGTTCATTGAGACTTTGCTGCCTGACTGGTAAACAGCGCGGGGATGCACAATAGATCCTAAGTTCAAGGTGCTCGCAAGGTCAGTTTGGATCTGTCGCCCCTCCTGTAATGTAATGTAATCTAATCTAATCTTTGCCTGAAAATGTAACAGCAAATCAGTGAATTCTTCCGTGAATGGCACCTCTTGATTAATGAATCAAAAGATCAGGAACGACGAACAAAAATGAGAAAACAATGAGAGATGCAAAACTATGGTTTGTTGCATCTTACATGATGTATGGAAGAGACCCAGAGTGTCCTTTTTGGAACCAAGAGGCTTACCGGTTGCTGCTTGAAACTCATAGAAGTCAGATGTTGATATGTACATTTCAAAATTGTCAGGAACCAAATAGAGCTCTATCACCTCCTGTGTTATTGCAGAAAAATCACTAATATTGGTGCGTTCATGAATAACAAAGAAGAACATATGCAACAACATTTCCTTGAAGCATCAATAAAAATCTAATAAAACCAAAGTTAACAAACTTTCCGTATTCGAACGCTCTGTCGTAATTCTCGGAGGTACTGTCCCTATGTTGGCGGCGGCCGCATCCTCCTTCGTAATAAGCACCGCCGCCCCACGACGCCTTTGATGTCGGTCCTCTGAATGGATTAAATTAGCATTATGCCGCCAGATAAAGGCGGATTATCCAAGATCCGACGTCGACGTCGGATGGAAACTGCCTTAGCTGGCGGATTTGCGTCCGCCTAATGACCGAATATTGTGCGTCGCGGCGGTGGGAGAATCCGGGAGTGGCGCCCCCTCTCGTAAAGTCGGGAGGCACCTCGAACGGTTCGTTAACGTTCTGGTTTGTTACGATAATGGAACTCGCGTCGTAAATCTGGCAATCAGGAACTCGCCACAAATTCGAATATTCATAAAGTTTGTAGGATTGTGGGTGCGATAAACATGTCGTTCTTTGGAGCAGTTTGTTTGTATCTGAGTGAGTTTCTGTCGATAAATTGTAGAAATTTATTGCAGAGATTGAATTGTTGCAATGCATCTCTATATCTGTTCAGTATCATAAAAGTTGTTACAGAAAATAGCTCTTTCTATATTAGGAGTAAAAACTTGCTTTGGCTGATACTTCATTGTCGTCATCTGAAGAAAACGATGCCTGATTTTATGAGAAATACGTAGTTGACTCGAAAAATCTCTTAATCTCAAAGGTTTTTTTCCATTTCGAATTGATATTGAAATCTCTAATAGCGTAAATTAGTGTTGAGGCATCGAATTTGAAGAGAAGCATTAAAAAAAGGCAAAAATTTTTCTTGGCGAGGAGTCTTAATATTTGAAAGAGGAGAATGTAGCAGTATTGCACAATTTTCGGCACTTAGTCCTATCAATAACTCGCCAGAAAATGTAGCAGCAGATTAGTCAATTGTCTTTGCCAATGACACTTCTTGTATGCTGAAACGGAAGATCGGGAACTACCTGCATTGGATGCAAAATATTAACTGATGAAAAAACATGCTTTGATGAAGATAGAATGATGTCTAAGAGAGCCAGATGTTTTTTTTAGACCACGCCATCTTCTGGTATCTCCTTAATTGTGTCACACTTCTGTTAGTTTCAAGACAGTCGAAAGCATCTTGTTCTATAATCAGACAGCTGGCATGATCCGAACTCCAGGCAAGACCATAAAAGTCTATTGATTTGGAAGATTGAATTGAATCTCTGAACCCTAAATGCTCCGCTGTAGTATTCACTTATATCTTCACCATTCTTTCAAAAATTTGTTCATAATACATTAAACATGAGTTATTGTATTCAACCTCATTACTTTGTACCAATAATTTCTTATCATCTCATGCTCTGATACGATCTTCAAGATTTTCATGTTGCAAATAATCATCTTAAACGATATTGATTCCTTAACTTAACTTTATTCGTTCCGTACGGATATAACAGTCTTAATCTTGCCACATCTCTCGGTTAATAATGTTCATTAAGCAGGATTGCGTCAGGATTATTTAAGCATCTCAAATTCAGTGTTTTTTCTATCAGGAAAAGTATGTTTCTTGAATTCAATATAAAAAAATTGTGATATTCAACTTTCAAAATATCATAAAAACTTTAAAAAATTTGTGCCATTCAATCTAAGAACAGATTTTTACTCAGTGTTTCTTGGAGATTCCAATTTTTTAATTCAATTTCTTTTATCTCACATACCGAGTGATATTTCTAACCTGACACGGAATTGAAATTTTGAATACGGACCTGCATTTTTTGGAAATTTTTTTCACTCGATCTGATGGAGACTATGTATAGTATTACGCTTGCCAAATATCAGCGAAAAATTTGCCATATTGACGAAGATATGGGAGTTTATAGTTTTAGCACTTTTGCGAAAAACACCCTGTATCTCTGAAACTAATAGCCTTATAGGACATTTAAACCCCCAATCCTCATTTAGTTTGAGGTCCTCTATCTCCAGTAAGCCGTTGTCCCTTACGTCACCAGTCACCCTGTATATTGTTCAAATTCAAAATCCGTTCAGTCTGTACTTAAAAGTAGCAACTTGCTGTTCGACTTGTCCAATCCTAAGATTGTTATGAAAGTTTTCCACATAACTGCGACTTTGGTGACAAATTCGATTCCATAATGTGATAGAAACTCTGAAAAAAACCATGAAATTTCTTTGATATAGAGAATTAAATTACATCTCTATATATATTCTTTTGAAATCAAGAGCTAACATAATACAATACATAAAACAAAAATAAAAAATCCCTAACTGAGGTTGGTGCAAAACGGGGTACCAATACTATTTTTTCGTATGATACCAGAGCTCAGGGAAAAACCCCAGTAGAAAAAACCCTGTCTCACCGTTTCAACAAAATGACACTTAAAAACTATTAGAATATTGAAGGATTCCTTCTTCATTCAGACCGAACGATAACCCTCTCCAGGATGCCTTCGGAATTCTGAAACGAGAAAATCAAAGCAGTAAAAAGGAACAGAAAATAAAATGATTGAAACTCTATTAAATCGATTTAAAATTAATAACCCAATTCAAAAACGAATCTGTAATTTCACGTATAGCTCTCAAGCCATCCTGAAATTTATATATGGAACAGTTATTTATCAGGTGTTCAATTGTCTCCTCTGCTTCTCCGCATCTCTAAAACACTATAAACCTCACAATACACCCCTGATGTATGATTCCACCCATTTACTGTAATCTGAATTAACACATAGCAAATGAATTTCTTGTTCAGACATTTGTTAAGAATGCAGTAAACTTGAGTTATCGAACTCGACCTCACCGCAAATTTCTCATTTCATACCCTGAAACGATTTTCAAGATATTCTAATTGAAAATATTTATCCCGAACGATAGTGTTTCTATATAATCGATCAACAATGAACTTTGTTTGTTCCGTACAGATATAACAATATCAATCTTCTCCATATCTCTCGGCTAATGCAGTTTCATTAAGCAATTCGTTTCGGGCGGTTTCCATCTAAAATATCTACGTTCAGCTTATTGTTTTCACCCTCCTACGCGCTTTGGGAACGAGAATACTTTATAAAATCAACACCACCCACCTCTTAAACCCCAGGGCGCCCCTTTGTCCAACGAATTTAATAAGCCTATTTCCCTTTGCACCAGCATTCGCCTTAAAAACTATGTCGTCTAAAGTATTCTTCTATTTTGAAATAATTGCCTACTGAAGTCTAACAGCTTTTTGATGGAATTGTCTAATCCTTAGGAAATTATTAAAGTTTTCCACATAACTTCAACGTAATGATCAAATCGATTCCATCACATATAAGAAACTCTAGATTGGACCATAAATTTTCATTGAATTGCAACGCTAAACCTATAAAACCTCACAAAAACCACCTCTCATGCTACACTGTATGATTTAACCCAGGTTCTTCCATCTGAATTAATACATAGCAAATCAATTTCTTTCTTAGAAATTAATTGATAGTGCAGTAAACAAGTAAACATTGATATTGAATTCAACCTCACCACAAATTCCTCATCTTATACCCGAATACGATCATCAAGATATTGATATTGGAAATATTTATTCCGAACTATACCTACTTATTCGATATTATCAAACATCCATGAACTTTGTTTGTTCCGTACGGATGTAACAATCTCAATCTTCCTCATATCTCTCGATTGATAAAGTTTCATTTAGCTATTCGTTCCGGACGGATTCCATCTAAAATATCTACGTTCAGCTTATTGTTTTTGCCCTCCTACGCGCTTCGGGAACTAAAAGGCTTCATCAAATCAACACCACCAGCTCTAAACCGCAGGGCGCCCCTTTGTCTGACGAATTTAATAAGTTCATTCCCGTTTGCATCAGTGTTCGCCTTACAGACTATGACGTAAGTAAGTATTCTTCTATTATGAAATATATAGTTCAAATTTAAAATGATATCATTGCGTACTAAAGTCTAGCAATTTTCTGTTCGATTTATCCAATCCTTATATGGACGAATTATAAAAGTTTTCTACATAGCTGCGACTATGGTGACCAACTCGATTTCATCACATATAAGAAACTCTACAAAGAACCATAGATATTCATTGATGTGAAAGATTGAGTTGCATAAAAATCCAAAGACTCTCACATAAAACACCCCTGACGCTAAAATGCATGATTCAACCCATGTGTTTCAATCTAAATCAATATAAAGCAAATCAATTTCTTGTTCAGAAATATGCTCATTATGCAGTAAAATTGAGTTATTGAATTCAACCTCACCCCAAATTTCCCATTTCATACCCTGATACGATCTCAATATAGTGATATTGAATATATTTATCCCAAACGATAGTGATTCGATATTATCAAACATCCACACTTTGTTTGTTCCGTACGGATGTAACAATCTCAATCTTCCCCATATCTCTCAGCTGTAGTTTCATCAAGCAATGCGTTCCGGGCGGTTTCCATCTAAAATATCTACGTTCAGCTTTTGTTTCCGCCCTCCTACGCGCTTTGAGAACGAAAAGACTTCATCAAATCAACACCACCACCCTCTAAAACCCCAGGGCGCCCCTTTGTCCGACGAATTTAATAAGCCTATTCCTGTTTCTGTTTGCTCCAGCGTTCTCCTCACAAACTATGACGTTTTAAGTATTTTTGTATTATGTACTATAAGTTGTTCAAATTCAAAGTGCTATTAATCCCCACCAAAGACTACCAACTTTCTGTTCGAATTGTCCAATCCGTTGCGTTCTATGATAGTTTTTCATTGAACTGCGACTATGGTGACCAATTCGATTCCATCACATATGAAAATTTCTAGACGGGATCATAAAATTTCATCGATGTGGAAGATTATTGCATTTCTAAACCTAGTGAAATTTATAGAGAGATCCTTGATGCTAAACTGTATGATTCAACCCATGTGCTTCATTCTGAAATAATACAAAGCGAATCAATTTCGTATTCGAAAGCTTGTTCATAATATTCGAGTAAACATGGATTATTGAATTCGACCTCAACACAAATTTCCCAACTCATAATCTTATACGATCACGCGTATCATGAGAGTTTTCCATATAACTGCGACTATGGCGACCAATTCGATTCTTTTACATCGAAGAAAATCTAGACAGAACCATAAAATTCAATTGATGCGGAAGATTGAATTTCATTTTCAAACCCAAAAAATTTCAAAAAAACCCCCCTAATGCTGCAATGTATGATTCAATCCATGTGCTTCAATCTAAATTATCTAATAAATATCTAATCAATTTCTCGCGCAGAAATAAGTATGTTCATAAAGCAGTAAACATAAGTTTTCGAATTCAACCTAACCACAAATTTCTGATTTAATACCCTGCTATGATCATCAAGATGATCATATTGCAAATATTTATCCCGAAGGATAGCGATTCGATATAATCATCCATGAACTTTGTTCCGTACGGATGTAACAATCTTAATCTTCCCCATATCTCCCGGCTGATAATGTTTCATTAAGCAATTCGTTCCGGACGGTTTTCATCTAAAATATCTACGTTCAGCTTATTGTTTTCGCCCTCCTGCGCGCTTCGAGAACGAAAAGACTTCATCAAATCAACACCACCACCCTCTAAAACCCCACGGCGCCCCTTTGTCCGACGAATTTAATAAGCCCATTCCTGTTTGCACCAGCCAGCGTTCGCCTTACAAACTATGACGTCCAATTATTGACAAGCCTGTAAATATTTAGCCAGCCTGCGTTGACTCATAACCTGGGTTTTGTGTACTGCAATTAATGCGATGGGAGCTCGCATAAATGAAGCCTGTCAGTTCGTTAACAAACTCGGGAAGTAATACATAATGATCCATTGTTTCTCCGATGCTGAACGGGATTTCCTTTCTATATTGAAAAGAGCTCTTATTATGATGAGCCAAGCCAACCAAGCGACCGACGTCGAGGAAAGTGATGTCAGGTGATTGTTAGTCAGGAACTATCTGAAACTTCAGAAAAAATCTGATAAGTGTTGAATTCAGAATTAGTATATTATGCAACGAGCGTAAAATGATAGCTATTGTTCACAAGGTGAATTTTAGGCTACCAGACGTAGACGAGTGGCCTAAATCATTGAGCGAATAACAGCTATAAAAAGGGAGTAGCATACTATACTTTATTTATGACTTCTGTATCTATTTCTTGAATATTTTAATTTTTGGCGACCGCCTCAGGACCCTTCTATTACAAGTGTGAAAAAAAGTCAAGTTGACACTTGTAAAATTTCTGGAGAACTTGTTATTTTATATTTTGTGATAAAATTGCTTTGATTGATGTAATCAAAGTAGATTAGGTGGTCTTCGATGGGCAAGGTATACCCATATTTGTTAGTTGGAGTACTTCAGAATACTGAAGAAGTATCAATTTAAAAAAATAATTTGACAGCTGATTGTCAGTCAGAAATTATGTGGCACTTCAGAAGGAACCTAATAACTGTTGAATTCAAAATGATTATTTGTAATACATGTGCAGAAGTTATATTCAAACTTTGAAAACCAGTAACGAATTAGCAACATTTTAATTAATTGAACGAGTGAAACAATCATAGCCTCATTTCCTCGAATTAACTGAAAATTAATAATTGCGAAAAATCACAGCTTTTTGAGTGCTGTTACTGTTCGGCTTACTTCCCCGAGAGCACCATCCCATTTCGAAATCAAACGAATGCTTAACTGCTATACTAGATAAATGACGGTCAAACATATGGAGAATTATTCACGCTAAGGTATACTTACTTCTGAATAATTTTTCGCTTGCCTGCATCCTCTACGTTTGTTCTTATAATCAAATACCGGAGAGAAAGATTCATCATATTGAATATGGAACCTAAAATCTTGACTTTTAACTCTTATTATGATGAGCCAAGCCAACCAAGCGACTTCAAGGAAACTGATGGCAGGAGATTGTCAGTAAGGCACTATCTGAAACTTAAAAAGGAATTAGTTAAATACAGAATAATTATCTAGATACATGTGAAAAAGCCATGGATATTTTCCACGAGTTCAAACTCCGAAAACTTGTAACGAATTGGCGAATATTGAAGCTGCTATTGAAGAAAGCACTGAACTCCTATGTCATCGACTTAAAGCTAACATAGGAGTGCGAAGAACACTCAATGAAAATCACAAGCCCTTCAAGTTGAAGTTCCTGGTCATTCGGAGGAATCGAAGGATTTGAATCAGCTAACACACTAGCTGAAGAGGAAGCACAAACGCCTCTCTTGTGGTACAGGCAAATGTACCTATAAGGAAGCCTTTCTGGAGAAAGAAGGAACTGGTAGAGTAGCACCCTGGAGGAATCATGAAGGAAACTTCAACCTTAATTTTACAAGGTTCAAAGAGTATTTAGATCGCAGCAAGAATAAGTTAGGCTTTCTAACTGGCTTTCTTGCAGGATATTGTTGCCTTAGGAAGCATATGATGGGAATTGGCTGTAGAAACTAACGAGTGTAGATTCTATGTGGAGGAAGACGAAACTCCTGTTCAGTTAGTCACAGAATACCTCGTCATTCAGAGAATGTCTTCGACAGGAGAAACGCGATTCTATCCTCCGCGAAGCCCACATATTGATGACGTCTTGGAAGTAATGAGAGAAAGACTCAGCTCATTTTTCAATGTAATTATTTACCAACCTCGTTAGAAAAAAAATGTCTCAATATAGTTATCATTGCTTAATGGTTTTTCATATCGCTCAGTATATGTTTTCCCCTGTAGGATGCATGATTCAATTATCTTAACATCTTCAGCAGGCACATCCCGCAGAGATCTGAATTGAATAACCCCCTTGCATTCGATCTTAGAGTAACTGCTCTACGAAAACCACTCCTTTTAACTATATTGGTGCACGGTTGATGCTGACAAGAACCATTTCTCATGAGAGATTGTTAATTTATGGGTCTAGTTGAATCAGGAAAATAAATGATTCAAGGCGTTTTTGTGCGGAACAGATATTTCCACACTTAACGCCGAAAAGACTTGATTGTTACGAAAAAATGCATGGAGGATTTTGATAGTTGATATCAGGGTTTTGAGTACTGAAGATTAAAAATTTCACAGTTTTCGCTTCCTCTCTAACTACTCTACGGGGACCACTCTTTTTAACAAGATCGTTACACGGTTGATTTTGACAAAAAGAAATGAATTACATGAATTTAAATCAAACAACACAAATAATAACTTGTAGACATATTATATAATTCTTCAGCGACCGAAAGAGTTGTTAGTTCAGAAAATAATAACTTCAAAACTTTCATGCTAGGTTCGAGATTTGAACACGAAAGTTGATTATGGAATTATCTCGGAAATTCTGATTTGAATTATCGTTTTCTCAATATGAACTTTCGTGCCGAGCTTCTGGCCTCTGCAATTTCGATTATAACACAAATTGTTCTGCTTATTTTCAACGGAATCACCGTAATAGAATATTGTCAGAGAAAATTTGAATAAATTGGACTGTCGCTCCAATATTAAATTTCGGTATAATTGTGTTTGAATCTCTAGACAAATTAATTGATTACCGAATCTGTTAAAATATAAACAGGCCTTACTCCATATAACTCGGTCACAACCCTATTTTCAAACTATTAAATACCTTCTTATCAAGTAGGCATGCAGATCCTATTACTTCACAGACATTGCTCAGCTTTAACAACATAATCTGGCACCTCTCATTCTATAAATACCAGAACCCTACACGTTCCGCCCGTTTCATATTTCTTATTGGCAATGAATAAAATTCCCTAAACAAATCCCCGTCATTATTCACTGATAATTAGACAGATGCAGAAAAATTACGATAAAATAATAAGCAATAGTACGCACCTCTGTGCCTCAAATTACGAACATATCATATCAGGAGGGTTTATAAAACCAAGAGATGATCTTATTTCACAACCTCAGATCATCGGGGAACTTTCCATGGAGCCATTATACTGCTTGATGAGTTCTCATAGATTTCAAGAGCGATATATCACCCTGAATATTGAATTAGTTTGAGCTGTTAGTCACCTCGTCATTAAATATGATGGGTATAAACTTCTGAAGTATTTTCCATCATATAATCAAATTCAAATTATCAAATACTACTCAAGTATGCAAATCCTATATCACAGGCATTGCTCAGCTTTAACGACATAATCTAGAAGTCCTTATTCTCTCAATCCCAGTACCCTACACGATCCGCCCGTTGCATATTCCCAATTGGCAATGTATTATATTCCCTAAACAGATCCCCATCATTATTCATCGATGAATGATTATTATTCGACGGCCCGTTGGATACGATAATTGCATTAAGCTTGAAATTCGGGATCGTTTTATGACTCGAACATCAAGGTTACGATCATGTGATCAAGCTAATTCATCCATTTCGATAATTAGTGTACAATAACGGTCCTGAACTACTATTTCACTGAAATTGCTCAGCTGTATGCCGGGTCCACACGGGTGTAACGTGTAATGTAATATTACGCGTAATTTATTACACGACGTGTTAATGGCTCACGAATTTACTGCGAATCTTTAACCCAAATCCTCGTTCGTCAGCTGTTCCACTCAATAGCCGTCCGAACGATAACTGACTTCGTTAAAAAAAACCTACACCCCGATGATCAGGTCGAACGTTGAGACGAGCCTCACGCGTAAAGGCCCGTATCCAGAGTACGAGGCTGCTCGCTGCAAATGGCTCGTGGCGCATGTTCGGTTTGGCCTCGGACTGTGGATACCGTTGCTCGACTCGAATTGTGCGACGCGAACGCCTCATGATTGAATTGTTGCATTGTATGCGAGTTAAAGATAGAGAACTATGAAAACGATACTTTTATACTTTTTCACGAAATATACCATTACCGAGTAAAAATATCCCACATATTTTTTGCGAAAAAAAAGACAGGTAAGGGATTTTTCTAGATGCGAATTTTCTATCTGGGTCGGCCTTAGATGGTTTTTAGGGTGGCCTACCCGTTCGCTGTATCCTAGCTTGTTAGAATGTTTTTTGGGGTTATCTTAAATCACGTGTTTACGATAGTCAGCCAACATGCTTGCAGGAATTGAGACAAAGAATCATTATTGATGAATGTGAATAATAAGTCTTGGAAAGAATGACTGAAGAATTTGTTGAAACACAATTTTGAAAAATCAAATACTTCCCAAGTACATACGAATCCTAATCGCCAGCTTCAACGACTAATCTGATGGCAGCCCTTATTCTGTAAATCCCAGAACCCTACACGTTCAGAATATTTCCATTGGTAATGAATAATATTCCCTAAACTGATCCCCATCATTATTCTTCGATAAGTGGTTACCTATTATTCGACGTCCCGTTGGATACGATAATTGCGTTAAGACATTCAGTCCACGAAGCGGTGCGCTCAGGGTAATGTCAGTTGACACCGTAGTAAATAATATGGATAGAAGAGTTTTAACGCGTAAAATCGCCATGAAGATCAAAATAGTGAAAGCAGAGAATAATATTAGACGATTGAAATCAACCTCTTCTTATTATTTACTACGGTGTCAACTGACGTTACCCGGAGCGCAGCGCGTCGTGGACTGAAGACGTAAATATGAGAAATGTAAGAACGCTTCGGTCAATGCGACAAATGGTAAACATCTCGCTACTTCGTTCAAGGTTCATGCTATGGAAGAAGGTTTCCGTATGGAACAAGAGATGGCGTCTTTGGTATATTTAGACCTTAAAAAATATGCCATTTCGCTGTAAGTTCCAAAAATACCTTGTATCATTCAGAGCTTTCCTGTGCTGATGAGTCCTAATAAGGACGAGGTGGCCATCCATAGGTGCTCTATTTGATACCACTTGCTTACAATTTGTCTTGAACGAGGACGAAAGAGTTAGCAGTTTTATATTGGTTGATTTCAATCGATTAATATTATCTCTGCTTTCACTATTTGAATACTTTTAAACTTTTCCACGAAATAAACCGTTACCGAGTTCAAATATCCGCATATCTTTCTGCGAAAAAAAAGAAAGGTAGGTAAGTGAATTTTCTATCTTTGGGTTGGCCTTAGATGGTTTTTAGAGTGGCCTACCCGTTCTCTGGATCTTAGCTCGTTAGAATGTTTTTGGCTTTATCTTAAATCACGTGTTTACATTAGGCAGCCAACATGCTTGCAGGAATTGAGACAAAGAATTATTGATCAATGTGAATAATAATTCTTGGAAAGAATGACTGAAGAGTTTGTTGAAACACAATTTTGAAAATATCAAATACTTCCGAAGTGTATACGAATCCTAATCGCCAGCTTTAACGACATAATCTGATGGCAGCCCTAATTCTATAAATCCCAGAATCCTACACGTTCAGCATATTCCCAATTGGCAATGAATAATATTCCCTAAACAGATCCCCATCATTATTCATCGATAAGTGATTATTATTCGACGTCCCGTTGGATACGATAATTGCGTTAAGCTTGAAATTCGGGATCGTTATATGACTCGAACATCAAGGTAACGATCATGTGATCAAGTTAATTCATCCATTTCGATAATTAGTGCGGAATTAGAGTCCTGAAGGTTTCTCCGCTTACCCCCCAATCTCCCAAATCATAATCGCATCTGTACAGTTCGCATATTGGTTATCTCCGTTTTCCATATCCCGTTTCATCAGAAGTTTCGTCGTTGGGATTCACCTGTCGGCTATGCGTATTTTGCTCGCTTGTTTCGAAGGTATAGTTCATCCAAACTCACTGAAACAACGTATCAAAAACTCACGGCAGATGTTCCTTCGATATCTTGTCGCTTTCATGGAGGTACGAAGAAAAGTCAGACAATTATGTTAAATTTTGTGAAACTACCTGCGATACTAAAAAACTTGGTAAACAAACTTATAATATTCAACCTATCAACGAGTTCCATTGACCGTAACCTAGGTTCAGAGGCATGTCCTAGGATACCAGGGCAAGACAAGAATTAGTGAGACGAAATGAGGTTCAAATATCCTAATAACTTTCTCGAAATTCGAGAACACCTGGTACTTTATATTATTAGATTTCCGGATTTGTCAAGTGACTTTGGAAAACCTATAAAGGGGCCCACTCACTAAGAAGGAAGAATGCGCAGTTAAGTCTCTGCACGTTTGCTGTAACGCAAACGTGTGCATTCATATTTCCCACACACATACACTTTTGCGTGTTGGTTTGGATGTGCGACAAGCGTGAGATGACGTCGAAAAAAGATCTGATGTTAATGGCAGCGGCGTGTGTTGTTATAAAGGAAAAAAT
Source organism: Propylea japonica (assembly GCA_013421045.1). NCBI lineage: Eukaryota > Metazoa > Arthropoda > Insecta > Coleoptera > Coccinellidae > Propylea > Propylea japonica. The sequence continues at coordinate 11,823,761 of CM024241.1, read as the reverse complement.
GTCCAAGGTATAAATATCGAACCCGACACTGTGTGGCTAAACATATGAAACGTGCAGAGACTTGTTGCCCATACACGGTCGTTTTTGTCATTCTTCCACGTACGGTGAAGAATGCACACGCCACACGACGGAGATGATTTACGCCATACACACACTGTTTTAACTGTACCCCGAACAACGCGCATTCAAGTCTTCGCGCTTCCTTCTTAGTGAGTGGGCCCTTTAACGTGACTGTGACTTTGTTGCATTCACTAATATAGGTGAAATGAGATCCGAAACGATTCAGCCCTGTCGTGTGTCACTTACTTTTGAATGGACGAATCTAGAGAGCTTCATTTTCAGGGTGCTGTAAAATCAGAATAACTTGGAGTTGGTGAGCCAGAACAGGGGAAAAAATTCTCTTATGATGATCTGAAATTATTGTTTCTTCGAATATTTTCAAAATGTGTTCGAAATTACAGTCCTGCCAATCTGCCAAATTATAATCGCAGCTTACAGTTCGCATATTGGTTATCTCCGCTTTGCCTATCCCGTTTCATCAGAACTTTCGTCGGTAGGATTCTTTTGCTCGCTTTTTCCACCAATAACTGCGTGCCTGTTTTTTCGAATTTTGAGTGAGGAGTGGTCTTGAACGACTTCGACTCTTACTTTAGAATGGAAGAAGCTAAATCGTTTCAGTTTCAGGTTGGTGCAGAATCGGAAAAACTCAGTTAAGTTGATGGGCAAAATCAGCCAAAAAAGTTCTCATATGATTATTTCAAAGAGTTCTTTCGAATATTTTCGAAAAGAAAGTGGAATTACAGTGCTGAAGGTTTCTCCGCTAATCTCCCAATCTCCCAATTCATAAACGCATCTGTATGTACAGTTTGCATAACTGATATGCCAACTGTACCGGGTTTTTCACTATAATTTGACCCCCCCTTTAACTTTGTTACTGAAGGAGATACAAAAAAATGTTTCGTATAAAAGTTTCACGAAATCAACTGAGGTTTTTTGATATGAGTCCAGAAACTGAAATATATACAGGGTGACCAACATATTGATGGCAACTTAATTTTTTCAAATGGAACACCCTGTATATTTTTCCATATTTGGTTAGCTCTTTTTCCCCTGATTTCGAATATGTAACATATGTTGGTCTATCTTTCTTATTCTGAGCACCACAGAGTTTCAAATTTCAATAACCATCTGGCATAGCGTTTTGGAAGTTCGTGAATATTTAAGTGGCCAATTTGATTTACTTTAGCAATAATGACAATCAATGAAAACGGAGAATAATATTAATGATATAAAATCAACCAATATTAAACCCATAATTCGGAACTAATCCCGTCAACGCACAAAGAATAATGATAATATTGTAATGATTAAAAACAAATTTTGAAGCTTTAATTTCTGAGCCATAAAAATGCTATCAAAAATAGTCTCAACAACTTGAGACAACTATATGAACTATGTGTATTGAATGAAGGTGGTCTTTTGAGCAATTTCTTCAGTTGATGTTATTCTTACCATACTACCATAGTTTATCATTTTTCATTGGTTAAGTAATTGTTAAGTATTCATTCTAAAATAATACTTTCAAGTAGATTGTTTGGATATAAAAAATTTCGTAGGTATTTCACATATTTTTTTATTCGGTGGCATTATTTCAAAACTCTGAAAATTGAAGAGGCGCATCCGCATTAAATCGTATACGGATGCGCCTCTTCAATTTTCAGATGATCTCCTGATCTCGAATATAAATTTTATATTCGAGATCAGGAGGAAATAGCCTATCAAAAAAGGAAGAATATACAGGACAGGGTGTCCCATTTAAAAAAATATAGTTGCATTCAATGTTGCTCACCCTGTATATCTTCCCATTGACGTTGTTATAACTCCAGAAATGAGCATTTTCATTAAACGCACTCTGCCACTTGTAAAATGATTACAGATCTTGGCAGGTGGTTCTTAAAATTTGAAACTCTGTGGTTCTCAGAATAAAGAGATAGACCAACATATGTTACATATTCGAAATCAGGGGAAAAGGAGCTAGCCAAACATGGAAAATATACAGGGTGTTCCATTTGAAAAAATTAAGTTGCCATCAATATGTTGGCCACCCTGTATATATTTCAGTTTCTGGACTCATATAAAGAAACCTCAGTTGATTCGTGAAACTTTCATACGAAACATTTTTTTGTATCTTCTTTAGTAACAAAGTTAAAGGGGGGGTCAAATTATAGTGAAAAACCCGGTACATACAGAATTGATGACTTCCATAAAATTAGATTGAGATTCAATCAGGAAGGGCTTCAAAATAGAGCAAATTTAGGTTCGGAATATTTAGAGTTCTTCGTTGTTATTGTTTCATGGCGGAGGATGAGCAGCTAGCACAAAAGTTGATAAGTCATTCGAAAGTACACTAAAAGAAGTATTTTTTTCTGAGAAGAGAACGTGTACATAATCAATAATATTTCATAAAAAAAACCGATGCAAAAATAGTACTAATTCTGTTAACTTCAGACTCGAAATATTCATCTTCTTACCACGCTCGGAGTAAGATTTATTTCTGCACTCATTATCTTCCATTATCTTGTAGAGAATTTATGGCCCTTTCTGAATATATGTGCAAATTTGATGAGACTACAAGAAAAACTGAATAATGATCATTTTAGGGGAAAAACTCGAAATATTTAGTGAAATCACTGTCCACATTTCGACCATGTGTTATATAAAATTTTTTGTTGCAAATCACTCGTAAAATCGCCCTTGAAGTTGGTCGACTTTAAAAGTAGACACCCTATATTACATGGTTTTGTTTTCTCAACCCTGTGTTTTGAATATCAAAAATGTTTGAATACAGTCATTTACTCGGAAGTGAAGTCAATTTTTTTTTCAGGGTTTGACTTGGATAAGGACTCATTGCTCCATTTGCCATCGACAGATATAAAATTCGACAAACTTCAGACTCAACCTGGAAAGAAGGATAAGAAGAAGAAAACGAATAACAAAAAGGAGTAAAATTCTACCAATTTGTGAGTATTCAATTATTCATTTCATTCTAGGAATTTCAAACTCCAAAATTCGTTTGTTGATGAATTCGTTCAAATGAATTAAAAACATACGTTCATACCACAACAGGATGAACAAGTGAACATTCAGAGCGCCAGGGGTAGGGGAAGTGTGCCCATGTTGGCACCCTTAACGAATTATTTACATATTTCATCGAAGGAATATTTTTCTATGTCATCGAATGGACAGATTTACTGCTACTCGTATGTAGTATGCATTCTTATACATAGTTTCAATATAAATTTTTAAAAAGTTGAATTATAGCACTTTTTAAAATTTGGCCACACAACATATAACTTAAAATGAAATGATATTATTTATTGAAATGTTTTATTGAAGAAAATAACAGTCCTATTTCATGAAAATGAAAATATAAGTGTAAAGAAAATAAATTCACATTCTTTGGCATCATCAAAATATAAAAATATAATTTTTATACCCACAAATCACATACGAATATGATTTGCACTAGCACACTCGGCATGGCACCAGCTGGCGCATTTCTGGCAACGCAACCAATTCTCCCTTGGTCGAGACATGGACAACGGCTTATAACAATAAAGACAAGCGTCATAATGTCTTTCTTCATTTTCCTCATTTTCTTCTACGAACTTAATCTGTCTTTTGACCTTTCTAGCTAGCTTCTATCTCTCTTTCTTTGTCTTCTCCTCTTCTTCCAACTTCTTTTCTTTTATCTCAGGGGTTGTATTGAAGATTCCAACTTTTCCTTGTTTTCTTTCTCTGTTCACTGTTGATTCTGCAACGGCAGTTGGCAGTGGTGAGAGTTTTTGTATGATTTTCAATGATCTCGATACTTCACTTGAAACCATTTTGATTATTTTCGGATACCTCTAATATTTCTTGCGAAGTACCAGGCTTTGGAGGAAGCGTCTCTTGATCTTGGTTCTTTTTCCGATGATGGCACCCTATGCTATCATAGGAACACTCTGGCTATGCCATCATAAGCATAAGTAACATATATTTTTCAACAAAGCGAAAAAGGTACTAAAAAGAAGGAAAAACCTAAAACTTTTACACTTAGAGCATTGTTATAGAGTGATTAAAGGAAAGCATAATCATTTTTTACACAGATTTTTTGAATATCCAAATTAAACGAAAAAGAATGAAATAACTATCATACATCAACACTTACCGAAATGATTGAACTCTCATAACAGTCACAAATTGCCATGTATTCAAGGTGTAACTACGTATATCAAGCGTAAATGCCATTTGGCGTACAAACTCAGTAAATATAAGTTTGTTCAGTTGATGTTAACAGACTTCTTTGAAGTGTGCCATCATAAGCAGGATGCCATCATAGGCATACTTCCCCTACACCAGGCCAGTACATAGGAAATATTAATCATACAGAAATGAGTAGACTAAATTATGCTCCTCAAAATTGTGAAGGAATGAAAAAAAATCACAAATTTTGAAATATTCGATTCCGCTCAAACATTTCGAATCTTCAATATCCGAATTCACCGAGCACTACTCGAAGCACAATCGAACCGATATTGAGAGAATACGCCCGTTGTTCAGTATTGGCCCTCATAGTAAATTAAGTTCTTTCCTGATATGCAAGACTTTCATTGTGGTGATATTTTAGTATTTGAATAATTTCAATACATAATTCAAAACATAAAACAAATATACTGATGAACAAAATTAGCGCACCACCTAAAATTTCGTTGAATTTTAACAATTGATATCTTCCCAATATTCAGTCGGATTTCAACTTGTTTTTCTTCCAATAGTAGCTCTGTTATTGTCGAATTCCCTCCATTAAGCAAAAGTCCAAAAAATAAAATCTTCATGTTGTACAGGGCGTTTAAATGATGTCATGTTTTAAAGTCAAATTTTAACGTCTTCTGTGGGCAATGCCATGTTGCTGAGGTATATGAAAACAATAAAACGTTGTAGCCTAGTATCTCTTGAGTATTTTGTTTTTTCAAAAACCAATTTATCTTGAAGTCGTCCAGAGATATTCAACTTTTTATCAACTCTTGTATTTTATGCATTAGCCATGAATATCTTCGCAACCATTTGTCCGATTTGAATGTTTTTTTTTAGTTGTAGCTCTTTTATTGGCGAAAATCATACTACAATGAGATGTTCAAATAAAGAAATCCATCATGCTGTACAGGGCGTTTAAATTTTCGGGTTTAATTCATTACAGTTTAACGCCTTCTGTGGGCAATACCAGATATATGAGGCTTCTAAAAACTATACAGTGATGTAGCCTGATGTTTAATGGGTATTTTGCTTTTTTAAAAAGCAATTTAACTTGTACTATTCCAGAGATATTCACATTTTTATAACATCTGGCATTTTTATGTTTTTCTTAATTTGTTTTCGTTTGTTTTTGTGTTGAAAGTTAGCTCTTATTTATTTTTCTCTGGTCGTTGTCTCCGTAGACTTATGGAAACGGGCTCTCACGTTAAAAGACCTGATCAAAGTAAAAAAACCGCCTTCGAGTTGTCCGAAATGTTACAATTTCATCAAAAACTGAAAGAATATGGATTGAATGCAAGACACCCCGCAAAAGCCTTTTTTCACTTCACTGAAGACTTCAGAGTAAGCTTAAAATCATCTCATGGATGGGTATTTATCTGGAGAAGACAAAGCATTTCCTTGATTACTCGTATGGATCTTGTAGCGATCCGGGAAGGGGCAATAAATTCTGCGAGATACATAGGCGACAATTTTTTGCCGATAGACGATAATTCCATATCGTGAATACCTTAAAGAGGTTGGGATTCAACATCTACAGTGGCCGGCTTTTAGTCCTGACCTGAACGTAATCGAAAACGTTTGGGATCACCTTAAACTACGTATTCAACGTCGAATGAAAAGAATATTAAAGTAAAGAAAACTTTAGAAATAAACACAATTATTAATTTCAAATGAATTTTATTAATTAGAAAAAATTATAACAACTGTAAACCCCAGTATCACTTGACTGAAAATATTCATTGTCAATATATTGTATGAAATGCAAGATGTTATAAAAATGTGAATATCTCTGGAATGGTACAAGTAAATTTGCTTTTTAAAAAAGCGAAATACTCAGGAAACATCAGGCTACATCACTGTATAGTTTTCAGAAGCCTCATATATCATTCTGGTATTGCCCACAGACGGCGTTAAACTGTAATGAAAAAAACCCGAAAATTTAAACGCCCTGTACAGCATGATGCATTTGTTTTTTTGAACATCTCATTGTAGTATGATTTTCGCCAATAAAAGAGCTACAACTAAAAAAAACATTCAAATCGGACAAATGGTTGCGAAGATAAAATACAACAGTTGATAAAAAGTTGAATATCTCTGGACGACTTCAAGATAAATTGGTTTTTGAAAAAACAAAATACTCAAGAGATTCTAGGCTACAACGCTTTATTGTTTTCATATACCTCAGCAATATGGCATTGCCCACAGAAGACGTTAAAATTTTACTATAAAACATGACATCATTTAAACGCCCTGTACAACATGTAGATTTTATTTTTTGGACTTCTGCTTAATGGAAGTAATTCGACAATAACAGAGCTACTATTGAAAGAAAAAAAACGTTGAAATCCGACTGAATATTGGGAAGATATCAATTGTTAAAATTCAACGAAATTTTGAGTGGTGCGCTAATTTTGTCCATCAGTATAGTTTAAATGATGTTTCTTCAGATTGGGAAATAATAAAAAAATACAATTCCGAAAAGATTCGATTTCTCTCGAACTTCCCGAATACTGAATATACGATTCAGAATTCACCGAGCACTAATCAAAGAACAATCGAACCAGAATTGAGCAAATACGACCGTTGTTGTAACTCCTAATTGTACTCTTATTCGACATCCGAATAAATCAAGTTGACATCTGAATCCATTTAACAACTTCGACACTCTGTAGAAATTGAAAAAAAATCACTATTCTGAAACAATTCGATTTCTATTAAACATTTCAAAATGGAAATTCACAAGAATCATATTGTGAAATCACACTTAATCTAATTTGATGTAATATAACATAATATACTGCCGCATAAATACAAACATTTTTGGGTAAACTATCATTCCTTCTGGCCTAATGTAACCAATTATTCTAACTGTATATAATTTTTAGAGTGTGCGCAACTGAGTAAAATTTTAAGACTGTCTGAATTCAAATAAAAGAAATTACTATTCTGAAAGGATTCGATTCCTATTCCAAATACCGGATATCCAATTCCAAATTCACCCTGCACTACTGGAAGCACAATCGAACATGGAAGATGGAGAATAGAACCGTTGTTCAATAATTGGCGCTAATAGCTCCAATCCTATTTGTACTCTTATTCGACATCCGAATAAATTGGGTTGTCGCCTGCGGGTGCTTCTACTTGCCGACTTCACAACTGAGGAAATAAAAAAAACAATTCCCAAAAGATTCGATTTTAATTGACCACTACGAATACCGGAAATCCGATTCTGAATTTACCCTGCTCTACTGGAAACATAATCGAACCGGAAGAGGGAGAATAGGACCGTTGTTCAGTAATCGAATCTTATGCTGCCACTGTCAATTGTACATACTCTTATTTTACATTCGAATAATTTGAGTTGCCGCCTGTGTCCATTTAACGAATCCGTAACTGAGTAAAATTTTAAGACTTAAGAAAGTACTATTACTTTTACTATTCCGCAAAGACTCGACTCCTATTGAGCATTCCGAATACCGGATATTCGATTCCGTGCGTAATCCGAATTCACCCAGACCTACACGAAGCACAATCGAACCGGAATCGAGAGAATACAACCGTTTTTCAGTAATTTGCTTCTATACTTCCACCCCTAATTGTAAATGGGTCCTCTTATTCGACATTCGAATAAAGTTGTCATTTGCGTCCATTTGACTCAATAACTGAATGAAATTCAAAGACTGTATACATTGAAATGAAAAAATTACTATTCCGAAAAGATTCGACCCCCATTGAGTATTCTGAATACCGGATATCCGATTCCGTGCGATAACCCTACACTATTCGAAGCACAATCGAACCGGAATCGAGAGAATAGGACCGTTGTTGAGTAATTGGCGCTATTAGTTCCACTCTCAATTGTACTCTTATTCGACATCCAAATAAATCAAGTTGTCGCCCACGGTGCGTCCATTTAATGAGTGAGTGAAAACATACGTCAATCATAAATGAGGTCTTGCCTAATATGCAAGGGTCTATCCTGATGATATTCTTACATATAAAAAAATTCAGTATATAATGAATCATACCGAAAGGTATCAGTCTGAATAATGCTTCTTGAAGTTGTTGAAGAATGAAGAATATCTGAAATTCAATAAGATTCAACTCCTCGGAAACATTTCGAATACCGGATATCCGATTCCGATTCGGATATCCGTTCGATATCCGAATTCACTGAGTAGAATCGACCCGGAATCGAGAGACTAGGACCGTTGTTCAGTAGTTGCGCTATCGTCCTTAACTCAATAAGGAACTATATCCTTGCCTGATATGCAGGTAATTCAATCATTTATTCATAAATTCAGCACAGTATTAATACTACAGAAAAATTCAAGTCGAGATAACGCTACAAGAGTTTTTGAATAGTTAAAAAGGGTAACTACCAGAGATTTTGAGTAATTAAGAAGGTTTATATTTCGAAAAGATTGGACTATTCGATTCCACTAAAATATTTCGAATTGCGGATAACCGATTCCGTTCGATATCCGAATTCACTGAGCACAATCAACCCGGAATCGAGGGACTAGGACTGTTGTTCAGAATTTGCGCTATCGTCCGTTTAACTCAGTAAAGAACTATATCCTTGTCTGATATGCAAGGAATTCAATAATTTATGAATAAATTCAGCACATAATTATTAATACTACAGAAAAATACAAACCGAAATAACGCTTCCAGAGATTTTGAGTAATTAAGAAGGTTTACATTTCGAAAAAATTGGACTATTCGATTCCACTAAAATATTTCGAAATCCGGATATCCGATTCCTTTCGATATCCGAATTCACTGAGCACAATCGACCCAGAATAGACAGACTAGGACTGCTGTTCAGTAATTGCGCTTTCGTCGTTTAACTCAGTTAGGAACTATATTCTGGCCTGATATGCAGAGAATTTAATCATTAATGAATAAATTCAGTGAATAATTAATACTTCAGAAAATTAGAAGTCGAAATAATGCTTCAAGAAATTTTGAATAATTAAGAAAAGACTATTCGATTCCACTTGAACATTCCGAATTCCGGATATCCGATTCCGTGCGATATCCGAATTCACCCAGCGCTACATGAAGCACAATCGAACCGGAATCGAAAGAATAAAACCGTTTTTCAGTAATTTGCTTCTGAAGTTCCACTTCCAATAATTGTAGATGGGTATTCTTATTCGAATTAAAGTTTTCGTCTGCGTCCATTTGACTCCGAACTGAGTGAAATTCAAAGACTGTATACATTGAAAAGAAAGAAATTACTATTCGACTCCTATTGAGCATTCCGAATACCGGATATCCGATTCCGTGCGATAACCCTGCACTACTCGAAGCACAATCGAACCGGAATCGAGAGAATAGAACCGTTGTTCAGTAATTGGCGCTAATAGTTCCACTCCCAATTGTACTCTTATTCGACATCCGAATAAATTAAGTTGTCGCCCGCGGTGCGTCCATTTTACGTAACCGGAACGCAGGACATGGGGGAGCCTGTGGGGGCATGCATCAGCCTAAACGGCCGACGAGGGAACGGAAAATCGGAATTAGGACGATTAGTCATGGCGATATATTGGAGGATTCAGGCTTGGGTAGAATGGTGGAAAAATAGTATGGATTTCAACGGTTTAGTTTGGTACTATATTTTGATAGTGGTAAAATGAATATAGAAGTAATGGTTCATTTCGTGGAAGTAAAAGATGATAAACAAAACATGCCTGTACGTGACTTCCTAGTGAGCAACATATAATACAGATTCCAGTTTTCATCGAGTAAATGCATTTAAAAAGAACAGATGAGACAACCAAATACAACATGATGTGGCGGAAGTATTTTTTCCAGAACAGTAAGTAAAGGGTTTTCCAATAAGAGGTGTTATTTTGACGTTCAAAGAAAATTGCCGTTTTTCAATATACATAATCGGATATTCATTTTATTATAAAGAAGAAGCTACGCCGTTAATAGTGGAAAATAACATCAGGCAAATGACCACCACGACGACGCGACGCTTACAGGACCATATCCTTTTGATGAAATTTTCCTGAACCAAATCGCAAAGTGGTTGCCATATGTCCTCGATAGCCTCACGAATTTCATCTTTGAGGTCTTGAATCGACGCTGGGCTATTGGCGTAGACCTTCTCTTCCACGTGGCCACAAAGGAAGAAGTCGCAGGGTGTTAAATCAAAAGATCTCGGTGACCAATTGGGATCATCTCTTCGAAAGATAACACGGTCTGGAAACTTTTCCGCAAAAAATCAATGGTTTCGTTGCTTGTGTGGAACGTAGCGCTGTCTTGTTGAAAGTAAACGTTGTCCAGATCAATACTATCCAATTTTGGCCATTAATAATCATTAATCATTTCTAGATAGCGCAATTGATTCACCGTGACTGTTGCTCTGTCTCATTTTCGGAAAATTAAGGTCCCATGACTCCGCCAGACTATAAACCGCACCAAACAGTCACACGTTGAGAATAGAGAGCTTTTCAACAATAACTCTTGCGTTTTCCGAACCCCATTTGCTTGTTGACGAAGCCACCTTGGAGGAAATATGCCTCATCACTGAAGATGATTTTTCGATGGAATTCCGGATCATTTTCATGCATTTCGGCGACCCAATGAGCAAAGACATGACGTTGTTCATGATCGGTTAATGCCTAATTCCAAAGAACGACGAGTAATGGACAAACCTGAGTTTTCTTCAACACTTTCGGCTACAACAGCAATATTCTCGGCTGTTCTTAAGCGACGTGCACGGGTTTTTCCTTCACATCACTGACTTGTCCCAACAGCTCGAATTTTTCCACCAATTTCTCTATTGCGGTCCGACAAGGTGCTTCACGACGACCCAAAAGTGTTCGAGTTTTACGAACCGTCTCTGCCAAATTTCCACCATTTTATAGTGTTTAATAATTTTAAAGCGTTCTTGAAGCGTGAATCGTTCCATTTTTTTAATGGTGTAGTTTCTTCTTGTCAAATTTAAAAAAAATTACAGCTTCAAACGTGACATCTACCGAAATAACGTGATATTCAAAATAACACCTCTTTTTCGTAAACTCTTTATTATGCTTCCATAACGAAAGCTATCTATGCTTCCATATATTGACCGAAATTATTACCTTCAACCAACATGGTAGTCGCACGGGGTACCGCATTAAGCTAAGTGAGTGTGCTTGAGACATCAAGTTCTTTCATACTTAGATGAAACTGTCATTTGGTTCCGTGCTATAAAATCATCTGAGGTCTCCAAATTGGCCGACTTTTTTTAGTTCTGATTGATCCTCCATATTCAGCCTTCTTATGAACTTCTCTTGTGATACTATGCTCTAGCTCATATACTCATATCTTTTTGGTTGTTTGCGTGTACCAGGTTCCTGCTCTTTAGCCTATTTGGCCCATCTATTTGTAGACATTTTTTCGATTTGTTCCTACCAAAAGATAACGACTTCGTAACCGAAACGCAGGACACGCGGTAGCCTGTGGGGCATGCATCAGCCTAAACGGCCGACGAGGGAACGGAAAATCGGAATTAGGACGATTAGTCATGGCGATATATTGGAGGATTCAGGCTTGGGTAGGATGCTGGAAAAATGGTATGGATTTCAACAGTTTGTATGGTTTATTTTAGTAAAAGTAAATGTTGTTTCAATGAGAGCTCCAGAATTGAATTCCGCGCCAAGTCGTGCCAGTCATAATATCACTTGACTAAGGGGGGCCATACACTATGCGATTGCCTGCAGGCCGTCGCCTCAACAGGCGATCGTAAGACCAATATCGCCGAGTTCCATACACTAGCAGTCAACTGCCTGCAGGCGGCCGTACTGAACTGCAGATGATAGCCTGAAGATAGCACACACTACAGTCCGGTACCTGCAGGCGGACTGTCGGTCAATGAAACAGGACTGCAGGAGATCCCCAGTTTTTCACCATGCTCCGTTGGAAACGTTGCGCTATGTTTGCTTTGGCAGTTCTTGGGAAACCCCAAGAAAAAAAGGTCTGGGTGAAAAGTTGGCTGCGAGATAGAGAGACTAGCTGTCACATTTCGTTGCAAGTCGAAATACCACAGTGACGGGGTGTATGCGTCATCTCCCGATGAGCCCGACTTTTGCTGTTTTACTTTCTTCAACTCTTTACGGAACGCACATCTCAAGTTATTAATTTTTTTTTTAACTGTGTCAATGGTGGCTGACGGCACAGTTTTTTGATAAAACTTCAACAACTCACCGTACGCCTCATCCCGCGATCTTTTATTAGCGTAGGCATCGTCCTTGACTTTCCCTAAACAGAGGTAGGCCCGATATAATTCAATAAATGCGGAAATGAAAGGAGGTTTACCGTCCATCTTTTCTCGTCAGTCCAATCTCGGCTGGTGAATGATCTCACGAAAATTATCTCACGCAAAACTGATGGAAACGGTGACAACAGATCGTTTGCCTGCAGTCTAACTGACAGTGTGTGGTCGGGGGCACATGAGATCACTATCCGACAGGTCGCTGCCTGTCGCGAATCTCTCATCCTATCCCCGCCTGCCCGGCGACCACACACCTTCAGTCCGGGCGAACTGCAGTCCATTATCTTCAGATCAACTGATAAATGTGTGGGCAATCCCGATCTACGGCCTTACGATTATCTTCAGTTAAACTGACAGTGTATGGGGCCCTTAAGACATGACAGATCGAGGGTTGAGATATGAGGAATGATCATCGAAATGATGTTACTTTTCGAAAAGAACGTCCTATGCTCGATCGAAATAATGTGTTAAAATCATCTAGTTCGAAAAGAAAACAAGACCAATGAATAAATAAAAAGAGTTTTCCAGCACCCCTTATCTGCAGAATAATAATAAAAATATTCAAAAGAGCTGGTTCGGTCAGTGTTACTAGCCTGTTAAGCTCCCCAGTACAAACATATCGGCAGTTTGCAAGAGTTTTCAAGAATAATTAGATATTTCGACAAGCGTTTTCAAAGAATTCTCGCTACAGATTCATAGCTGTATGTATACAAAATACAACTGACTCAACAACTTCTGCTATTAAACCGTGAACACCTAAGAGAATTCATCAATGAGATCCTTGAGCAACCTGCTGATATTGAAAACAAAACCTTTTCGTTGATTGGGCTTATTTTCACATCGATGGTTTTGTTGATGAAGAAAACTGTCGCAATAAGGTTTTAAAAAATTCATGAATTATTCATCAAAATACAATGCTTCGAGTGACTGTAAGCATTGCTTCATAGTCTGGAGAAATTACCTATTTACCGTTTTTTTTTCAAAACGAAGCAGAGAAAAATGGCGAACGTTATCATGGTCATAGACAAACTAATAAAATAGATGAGCCACTCGTATATTCCGCGACATCTGTCGGAGGAGGAGACTAATACACGAAAAAATTATTTTCAATTTGATAGTTAGATGTCGTTTGCATTCATGGAAATCCTATCGAGAAAATAGTAAGTATGTAAAATCATAATTATCAAAAAACTTTTGAATTGTCAACTGACACAAGGAGTGGTTTGACACGTTCATTTTGAAATATAATAAATTTCGATATGCCTGCAAGAGTGAAGACGTGCTGTGTTATTGGATGTGAAAATCGAGATGCAAGAAGGTAATTATAAAATTTACATGTATATTCTGTTAACTATAAGAATTAAGATAGGTACTCGTAGTTTTCAAAAAAGTTTTTCATGTATTGAATGAGTTTAGTCGGTAAATACTCATATTTTGTATTATTGAATTCATTAGTTTTAGTTTTTGAAAATGTTTTCAATGCAATTATTAGTTTATTGATTAGATATTTATGAAATAAATCTGTATTTTCAATTGGTGATACCTATTTCAGTTAATAAATTTTTATTCTATCCAGAATTTGATTATTGATCCTCATTTCTCGATTTCAAAAGAAAATCAGATGAAAGTTCGTTGCAGGTATTATTTTCATGAAAATAAATTTCCTCACTCGTCGATAACTTGCACGAATCCATTTCTGATTTCCTTTTGGAAATTGAATTTCAAAAAACTTTTTGCCTTTTGTATATGGGTGTACCTACCTATTGAAAAGGTGCACTACAGAATTCTTTTTGAGGCAGCTTTACGATACAGATTCCTTTTTCAATTGAGCTTTTTCACGAATTAGTAATGTTGTACAAAAAAAGATGGCGTTGAAGCTTGTTCTACTAGTGTCTCATCTATTCTCCGTTTTGTTAGTCTATGATCATGGTATTAAAATACGATCCTGCTGAATTTACATGTCATCAGAACAATAGTGATCTTGATGCCAAATGTCACACCGACCGTGAAACATTGGTCATCTTGTACGTGTCTGCTCCTGGTTCTCTCCTGATTTGGTGACCAGAATTGACCTTCACGGTGTTCAAGAATCCGGCATATCAGAAACTAGGGTGGTTTCTACGAATTCTTCATCCCTGATCATTTTTCCATCCAGTTAAAGTCCCCGTCGAAAAACGAGGTTCAAACATTCTGACACTAGATTTTCCGGAGTTTCTTATACGCCACATAATCATTGATTGTCCACGACTGCACCTAATCTCATCACAGGTTTTTTGATAGGGCAGTAATCCTTAGGAAACCTCATGAGGAGGTGCAACCTGTTCTTGTTGAGTTAAAAGAGAGTTCGGGACCTTCTCCTATTGAAGGTTCCGGAAAGTCTCTGACAGAGTGCCTTTCTGGCGAGATCATCGGCTTTCTCGTTTCTTTTCATTCCTGAATATCCTTGGATCCAAATCGTGGACACCCTTTTCTAGTTTATCCAGTTTTTACGGGCATCCTCACTCCATCTGTGAAGTAATGATGTGAGAGATCAGTGCTTTGAGCTACACCATCGAAGAGAAGCCCACTTTAGAATACCCCTCAGTGGCAACGTTAACACATTGTACCATAAACATTAAAACACACTCACGACGCATAAAAGCGCTTCATTTTCCGCAAAAACATCCATCACATCCAATCACCATATCAAACGCCAATTTAAACGAAACAAAACACGCTTAAACGATGTTCCATGTCGCTGAAACAACCGCAACGAAAAAAAACGATCACCATCGACGTTTCCGTATTTTCAGAACGAAAGTCTCTGCCATAGTGCTGTTCTATTTGTCTCATCACTTTCCGTTAATTTTTTTTTATACGTATTTTTTTTATGTTGCATAAGAATTATTTTTCCATAAAGGGAGTCAACGGCTATTTTCTGTTGAGATCTTCGATCACTTGGTTTTCCATAATTTATAAATATCCTGAAATACAAATCAATAAGATCCTGCTTAGCCTTCTTGGTTCATTCAGTTTGCTTTGGTATTCTCACACAATATTTGAAGTAATGATGGTGGAAATCAACGCCTTGAACTACACCATCGAAGAGAGAACCTCACTTCATTATGCCACTTGATGGATACGTTAACACATTGAACCATAAACACTATAACTAACTCACGACGCATATAAGCATTTCATTTCCTGCGAAAACATCCTTCACACCCAATCACCATATCAGACGCCAATTTACCCGAAACATGCTTAAACGATGTTCCATGTCGCTGAAACAACCGCGACGAAAAAAAAACGATCACCAGCGACGCGGCGTGAAGTTAATTATTTCTTCCACACACGCAGAAATGTTGGAACCTAGGAAAGCAATTCGGTACGGCAGTAATCCGTGAGAAAACCTTTAAGGAGGAGCAACCTGTACTTGTGACGGTCAAAAGACTTTGAGACGTATTCGTATTTTCGAAACTGAAGTCTCTGCCATAGTGATGTTCTGTCTGTCTCATCACTTTCCGTGAATTCTTTTTATAGGAATTTTTCCTATGTTACAAAAGAATACCGCTTTCGTAAAGGGAATCAACGGTTCTTTCTTGGGCAGATCTTCGGCCACTTAGTTTCCCATCATTTTTAAATATCCTGGAATACAAATCAAGAAGATCCTGCTGCGCTTTCTTGGTTCATTCAGTTTGCCTAAGCATTCTCACACAATATTTGAAGAAATGATGTTAGAAATCAACGCCTTAAACTACACCATCAAAGAGAACTTCACTTCAATATACCACTTGGTGGCAACGTTAACACATTGAACCATAAACATTATAACACACTCACGACGCATATTAGCATTTCATTTTCAGCAAAAAAATCCATCACACCCAATCACCATATCAGACGCCAATTTACGCGAAACAAACACGCTTAAACGATGTTCCATGTCTCTGAAACAACCGCGACGAAAAAAAAACGATCACCAGCGACGCGACATGAAGTTAATTATTTCTTCCACACACGCAGAAAAAGTGGACCATAGGATAGCAATTCGGTACGGAAGGACGACAGTTATCAGTGAGAAAACCTGTAAGGAGGAGCAACCTGTTCTTGTGAGTTTCAAAAGACTACGAGACCTTTTATTTTCAGAACGAAAGTATAGTCCGTTCACGAAAGGTTGAGCCGTCGGTTGGCCATGGAAATTTGGCATATTCCACTGTGTATATTAAAATTTAGGTTATGTTCTTGTCAGATTGATACGCAATGTTGTCAATATTGCATAGAGTTGTCTGATAACTCGCAATCTCGTCGAACGAGGCCGGTTACATTCGGCAACGTTGACTTTATTTTACGTTATGACAGCAAATACTGCCAACTTCAGATAAATAAAAAAACGCCTACTATGTGCTCAACCTTTCGTGAACGGACTATATCTGCCATAGTGCTGTTCTGTCTGTCTCATCACTTTCGGTGAATTCTCGTTTATATGTATTTTTCTATGTTACAAAGGAATGACTCTTCCATAAGAGGAGTCAACGGCTCTTTCCTGTTGAGATCTTCGACCACTTAGTTTCCCATCATTTCTAAATATCCTGGAATACAAATCAAGAAGATCCTGCTACGCTTTCTTGGTTCATGCAGTTTGCCTAGGCATTCTCACACAATATTTGAAGTAATGATGTTGGAAATCAACGCCTTGAACTACACCATCAAAGAGAACCTCACTTCATTATACCACTTGGTGGTAGTGTTAGCCATAGATTTATAATACTAACTAGATGGCTAACCTGTCAAAAATTTTTAGGCAAACGGCGGCCATTTGCAGATTGGGTTGGATTTGAGAGGTGTCAATTCTTCAACGAATTGAAATATTAAAATTGCCGCGGCATCACAACGTGTTCCAGGAAACTATAGTATATAATCATCATAATGGTACATTATTTTGATAAAGAATCACACGAATCGGAAATATTTACTATTTCATATAGACCGAAATATCACGGGTTCACAAAACACTTATATACTGAGTTCGTTTCTCATCACTTCTTTCGAAGGAATGTCTATGTTTCAATCAAAATTCGAGCACAGATGGCATAGAACATCAAAATATTCGGGTTTCATCCCAACTGCAAATGGCGGCCTTGCCTCACTTTTTTCTATGTTGACATATAGGAAGTTCGACGTCCAGTTAGTATTGTAGGTCCATGGCGTTAGCACATTGAACCATAAACATTAAAACATACTCACGACGCATAAAAACGCTTCATTTTCCGCAAAAACATCCATCACATCATATCACCATATCAAACGCCAATTTACCCGAAACAATACAAGCTTAAACGATGTTCCATGTCGCTGAAACAACCGCGACAAAAAAAAACGATCACCAGCGACCCGAAGTTAGGATAGCAATTCGGTAAGGAAGGACAGCTGTAATCCGTGAGAAAACCTGTAACGAGGAGCAACCTGTTCTTGTGACTTTCAAAAGACTTCTAGACGTTTCTGTTCTGTCTGTCTCATCACTTTCCGTGAATTCACTTTTATAGGTATTTTCATGTTACAAAAGAATGACCTTCTGTAGGATTTTTATAATTCAATGTTGTCTAAAAGGTATGATTGGGAGTGTTGATGGTTGGTACACAGTAAAATTACTGTATTTACTATGTACAATTTATTTACAGTACTCGAAATGAATGGTTACCTACACATTTACAGTGTATTCACCAGCTGCTGAACTTCGAAGATACACTTTATCACTCTATCTCTAGATTCTTTACACTCTTTCGACTTTACTCCGTCTTTTGTCGCTCGACTCTAAACTCTCTCGTCTACTAACTCGAAGCTACTCTTTAGCTCTAACTCTAACTCTCGTCGCTACTTGGAGCTCTGCCGTCTTCTCAACTGACTCTAACTCTCGAAGCTTCTTCGAGCTCTCCTTCTTCTCACTGACTTCTTAACGATGTTCCATGTACCTCGTCGATTCTACCCCCTTCCCTTCTTAAGCCGAGGGCTTACTACTACCCTTAAATCCCTACCTAATCTGTTCGCATTGGTCCACTTTCGGAACGACTTAAGCTAGGTGGTATAGGAACTTGTACCAATAAGAATTGCCATAAGAATTAACGTTTTTCTTGCCACACACAGGATGAATTCTAAGAATCATCACATCTGGTTAAATTCACTTTTCTAGAACCATAACTCTTGCAAAAATTTCAACCCAATGTGGGAGTTCAAATTTTTCTACAACATCCTCTCGAAACCACTATATCGCATTTTACGTTTGGTACAAGTTTTAACCGCGTCTTCGTGGCGCTGGTCCTTATCCGGACCACCTTATTGCTACATACACAGCCAGCTGAAGCTTTCCATACATTTCTAGACTTATTCCTTAAACTAGTCTATATACACAGTGTAAAAATCAATTCCTTTATGCAGAAATCGAATTCCTACACTTCCATAAAGGGAGTAAACGGTTCTTTCCTGTTGAGATCTTTGACCACTTAGTTTCCCATCATTTCTCAATATCCTGAAATACAAATTAAGATCCTGTAACGCTTTCTTGGTTCATTCAGTTTGTCTAGGTTTTCTCACACAATATTGTAATGATGTTGGAAATCAACGCCTTGAACTACACCATCAAAATGAACCTCACTTCATTATACCACTAGGTGACAATGTTAACACATTGAACCATAAACATTATAACACACTCACGACTCATATTAGCATTTCAAAAAACATCCATCACGCCCAATCACCATATCAGACGCCAATTTACCCGAAACAAAACACGCTTAAACGATGTTCCATGTCGCTGAAACAACCGCGACGAAAAAAAAACGATCACCAGCGACTCGACGCGAAGTTAATTATTTCTTCCGGCGCGTAGCGAAAAACAAAGGTTCGTTCGCGCGCTCTCGTTCCCACACGCGGGAATAATGGACCCTAGGATAGCGATTCGGTATGAAAGGGAATCTGATTACCTCTCGTCATCGCATTTAATTATGCGTCCTTTGTTAGGGACTCATTTAACCTTCCCGAAAACGCGTCGCGACTCTGCGGGGTAGTGATGAGTTCAACTCGGGAAATTGCGATGGCGGAAATAGGAAAATTTCAACTCGGGAAGTTCTGCAACGAGTTCTTGCTCCACGGTGATATAATTTCGTCTGTGTGTTTGTAATGATCGAGTTGTCAGTGAGAATTAATTTTTAGGGCTTGCTTAATGATTGTTATGGCATTAATGGTTATATCGACTTCGGAAAATTCGTCAGGAGTAAGCACGAAGAAAGGAATGATGTCGAAAGATGTGGCGAAGAAAGACGAAAATCTGCTAGAAGAAGAGACGAGGGAAGACCGAAGAGAAGATGGTTAGAGAGAAAAATCAGGTAACAAACTAAATAAAAGATGAAGAAGAATTGAAGAGGCGAATGAAGAAATCGAGGTAAATTGTCTTATCTTGAATACCGAAAAAACACAGAAAATACTCTTCTAGAAGCCACACTTGAGTTTCTGAGTATCCTAATGAATTCGAAATTGGACTGGAGGCAACATCCAAATGATATCAGAAAGACGCTGATTAAAGCAATTTTTACCATGGGACATAAAAAGAAGATTAGGTACCACTCACCTGTTTGTTAGAATCGCAAATTTTTTCATTCTTTAATTGCGCTATGTGATTTTCAGTGAACACGGGAAATTGCGAGGAAAATTCCCCGGGTGCGGAAAATGGGGAAGTTGTAGAATTTTATGAGTCCTTGATCCACGGCGAAATAATTCTGTTTGTGTGTTTGTAATGATCGAATTTTCAGTCAGAATGATTTTTTAGGGTTGCCTAATGATTGTGACGACATTAACTGTTATATCGACTTGGAAAATTCGTCAGAAACAAGCGCAAAGAATGGAATGATCATGTCGGTATATCTGGCGAAGAAAGAATCATAAAGATAGCATGAGATCAGAAGAAGAGACGCGGGAAGACCGAGGAGAAGATGGTTAGAGAGAAAAACAGATTACAAACTAAATAAAAGATGAGGAAGAATTGAAGAGGCGAATGGAGGAATCGAGTTGAATCGTCTTATTCTAATTACCGTTAAAACACAGAAAATACTCTTCTAGAAGTTAGAGAATACAACCACACTTTAGTTTCTGAGAATCCTAATGAATTCGAAATTGTATTGGAGCCAGCATACAAATGATGTCAGGAAGACGCTGGCTAAAGCAATTTTTACAATAGGACATGAAAAGAGGAATACCACTCACCTGTTAGCTAGAATCGCAAATTTTTTCATTCTTTCATTGCGTTATGTGCTTTTCAGTGATGTTTGGGTGCATCTACACCCATGCTGCTGAAATTCTCTCCACGGGTAGTGATGAGTTCAACTCGGAATATTACGATGTTGGAAAGAGGAAAGTTCCACAGGTTGCGGAGAATAGGGAAGTTGGAGAATTTCACGAGTCCTTAATTCACGACGATATAATTCTGTCTGTGTGTTTGTAATGATCGAATTTTCAGTCTGAATGATTTTTTAGGGTTGCTCAATGATTATTATGGCATTAATGGTTATATCGTCAGAAATGAGGGCAAAAGATGGTATGAGCATGTACGTAGATCTGGCGAAGAAAGATTCATAAAGATAGAATGAGATCGAAGATCTGCCAGAAGGAGAGACGCGGAAAGACCGAGGAGAAGATGGTTAGAGAGAAAAAAACAGGTAACAAACTATGTTAACTAAAAGATGAAGAAGAATTGAAAAGGCGAATGGAGAAATCGAGGCAAACTTTACCATAGGACATGAAAAGAAGATTGCTATTCACCTGTTAGCTAGAATCGCAAATCTTTTCATTCTTTTATTGCGCTATGTGCTTTTAAGTGATGTTTTGGAGAAGTCACACTTAAGTTCTTGAGTATCCTAATGAACTCGCAATTGTATTGAAGTCAGCATACAAATGATGTCAGGAAGACGCTGGCTAAATCAATTTTCACCATAGAGCCTTAAAAGAAGATTACCAGTCACTTGTTAGCTAGAATAGCAATTTTTTTCATTCTTCCATTGTGCTATGTGCTTTTCAGTGCTGTTTGATTGCATTTACACCCATGCTGCTGAAATTCTTTCCACGGAGTAGTGATGAGTTCAACTCGGGAAATTGCGATGTTCCAAATGGGGAAGTTGGGGAATTTCAGGAGTCCTTGATACACGGCGGTATAATTATGTCTGTGTGTTTGTGAAGATCGATTTTCAGTCGGAATGATTTTTTGGGGTTGCTCAATGATTGTGATGGTATCAGTGCTTACATCGACTTGGAAAATTCTTCAGAAATTAGGGCAAAGAATGGAATGATCATATCGGTTATCTGGCGAAGAAAGACTCATAAAGATAGCATGAGATCGAAAATCTGCTAGAAGAGAGACGCGGGAAGACCGAGGAGAAGATGAATAGAGAAAAAAACATGTTACAAACTAAATGAAAGTTAAAGAAGAATTAAAGAGGTGAATGGAGAAATCGATGTAAATCGTCTTATCCTGAATACCGAAAAGGCAGAGAAAATACTCTTCTAGAAGTCACACTTAAGTTTCTGAGTATCCTAATGAATTCGAAATTGGATTGGAGGCAGCATACAAATGATGTCAGGTCTTCTCGTAGAAGACATAGGATACAACCACACTTAAGTTTTTGGTTTTCTTTCTGGATTCAAAACTAAACTGAAGGCAGCAATATTTGCTATAAGGCAGAAGATTTCCACTCACTTACAGCTAGGATTACTATTTCTCATTTTTTCATAGTGCTTTGTCCTCTTCGGTGATAATTTGGGACAAATACACCTAGGCTGCTGAACTAAATATTCCTCATTAAACCTTCCCGAAAACGTGTCGCGACCTTGCAGGGTAGTGATGGGTTCAATTCGGGAAATTGCGATGGAAAGAAGAGGGAAATTTCAAGAGGTGCAGAGGCTGGGTAAGTTCTGCAATGTGTTCTTGCTCCCCAGCGATATATTTTCGTCTGTGTGTTTGTAGTGATCGGGTTTTTAATTGAAATTAATGAAAGGGATCGATTAAGAATCGTAGTGACAATAACGGGTTATCCCATATGGTGCGGTTCTACGAAATTCTCATTTTAAATATAAGTTGGGTTTATTCCTTTATCCTTCAGTACTCTAATGTTCTTACAATATTCTTTCTTCCCAAATACTATTGGAAGCCGGCGCATTCGCCATTTCGTACGGAATTGTCCTGTTTTATTCTAGTTGAAAGAAGTGAAGTGATCCTTTCTAAGTTGGCGGTGTTAGGGTATGATTTCATTTCAAAATTTTTCAGACCCTTCAGTTGAGATCATGAGGTAAAAAACGAAACGCATGCCTTAACATAGCATTTTGCTTAAAATTCTTGAAAATAGTCATTCACAACAATCATCAATCAATAAAAAATCCCCAAAAATGAACGGGATGTGAATTGCACACTCTGTCTAATTACATAATATGTAGTTTTTTCACGGCCATGAAGAATCTTATCGTTCAAAATGAAAGTTCGGATAATAATCATTAAAAACATCCCCAAAAGGACGGAATTGATGACCCTGTCTTAGCACATATGTGTCACTTTTTACGTAATCGCTGAGATAATAGGTCGAATTAGAAAATCCATGCCTTGAATTTAAATTGTTACTTCAAATTCTTGAAAATAGTTATTCACAAAAATCATCAATATATATAAAAAAATCCCCAATGAATGTATTAATTATGTAGGATTTCCATAATTCATTATTACGTAGTATTATCGGGTGTCTGTAAAACACTGTATTACTATTTACAGTTTAATTAAACACCAACTCGAAATATACGGTAGGCCAAGCAATAGAGGTTTTTACGTGACAAAAATACTACCTGAAATCTGACTGTGCAGTCATGCAATAGGTAGTTTCTACATGTTTTTCATGATAAATTCCACTCCTGAATCGTCTTAGGTTTTTTTGAGAAGCGAAAAATAGCCAAAAAAATCCAAAATTTTGGTTTTTCTCTTATAGAACGTGAAGTATTGATCTGATCGAAAAGCTGTTAAGGCACTTTTTGTAGAGAATTCAAAAACAAAAAAATGAAAGGTGACACGTCTCAAGCGGATAATTAGTTTCCGAGAAAAGTCCAAAAAACTGGAAATAAACATCAATTTTTCGAAAATTCATAACTAGGTCAATTTCTGAGACGAAGCGTAGTTGCTCTGAATTTAAGTAGTTATTAGCATATACTTCATTGGTGCACAATTACAAAGCTGTCGGATAAATAGTTTTTACACAATCGCAGTTTTCCGAATTCGACGTACTTTTTTCAAGAAGGTCGTGATACTCGGCTACTTGTCGGATTTGAATTTTACAAAAAGAACATTAAAGAAAAAATAAAATTCTTCAAATCGTTTATTCTCTCGATACCGACCGATAATATTTAGTGGGTGAAAAACGGCGTCAAACAGGAGCAAAAAGGCTCTAATGCATCAAACTAGTCGCGGAGTGGGAGTCGCCCGCTACGCGACGCTCGAAAGATACAAGGTATACCTACAGTTTTCCCCTCGCGTGGCGGGCGACTCCCACTCCGCGACTAGTTTGATGCATTCGAGCCTTTTTGCTCCTGTTTGATGCCGTTTTTCACCCACTTAACATTATCGGTCGGTATCGAGAGAATAAACGATTTGAAGAATTTTATTTCTTCTCTAAAATGCTTTTTGTTAAATTTAAATCCGACAAGTAGCCGAGTATCACTACCTTCTTGAAAAAAGTACGTCGAATTCGGAAAACTGCGATTGTGCAGAAACTATTTATCCGACAGCTTTGTAATTGTGCACCAATAAAGTATATGTTAATAACTACTTAAATTCAGAGCAACTACGCTTCATCTCGGAAATTGACCAAGTTATGAATTTTCGAAAAATTGATGTTTTTTTCCAATTTTTGGACTTTTCTCGGAAACTAATTATCCGCTTGAGACGAGTGACCTCTCATTTTTTTTGTTTTTGAATTCTCTACAAAAAGTGCCCTAACAGCTTTTCGATCAGATCAATACTTCACGTTTTATAAAAAAAAAGCAAATTTTTGGATTTTTTTGGCTATTTTTCGCTTCTCAAAAAAAACCTAAGACGATTCAGGAGTGGAATTTATCATGAAAAACATGTAGAAACTACCTATTGCATGACTGCACAGTCTGATTCCAGATAGTATTTTTGTCACGAAATCGACCTTTCGATAGCTCTATTGCTTGGTCTACGGTCACACATTTACTCTGTATAACATCTGCTGAACTCCCCGTCGCTTTCAAAAGATTTCTATACTGTTCATTTAGGTCAAGCTCAAAGTTTAACTATCGACTTTATCAACCGATTTCTAACTTTCGATTCTTGAATCTTTCCAACGTCTATCTCGTCTAGCTTTTTCGACTTTACTCTAACTCCTAACTTTACCCTTCCTTAAGTAGGGCGAGGGCGTACTTCTACCCTTAAATCCCTACCTGAAGTGATCTATTTGGTCCACTTTTAGAATGATTCAAGTTTTGTGTAAGGAACTTGTTCTAATGGAAATCGCCGCGTGAATTCTAAGAATTATCAGATCAGTGACCTATTGCGCCAAATACATACTATGCAATTTTTCACTTTTCAAATGCACGAAACGCATTCGAAATCGAAAAGTGCAATGTGAAAAGTCAAGTGCAAAGTGATAAGCACTTCGTAAAAAATCAAATTTGTCAGACTGCAAAGTCAAAAGTGAAAAGTTGCAAAGTATTTCGGTGAAATAAGCCTCAGGTAAAAGTCACTTTCTCAGAGCCTAATCTATATAGATACAATCCGTAGAAAATCAATTTCCTCATGCAGATATTCATTTTTGACATAGCAATAAGTGTTGCTGCAAATCAAATGAATCATTTCCACGCCATCGTTAAAGAAATCTCTTAAGTAGGGCGAGGGCGTACTTCTACCCTTAAATCCCTACCTGAAGTGATCTATTTGGTCCACTTTTAGAATGATTCAAGTTTTGTGTAAGGAACTTGTTCTAATGGAAATCGCCGCGTGAAATAATGTCATCACTGCCAAACTCAGGGTGAATTCTAAGAATTATCAGATCAGTGACCTATTGCGCCAAATACATACTATGCAATTTTTCACTTTTCAAATGCACGAAACGCATTCGAAATCGAAAAGTGCAATGTGAAAAGTCAAGTGCAAAGTGATAAGCACTTCGTAAAAAATCAAATTTGTCAGACTGCAAAGTCAAAAGTGAAAAGTTGCAAAGTATTTCGGTGAAATAAGCCTCAGGTAAAAGTCACTTTCTCAGAGCCTAATCTATATAGATACAATCCGTAGAAAATCAATTTCCTCATGCAGATATTCATTTTTGACATAGCAATAAGTGTTGCTGCAAATCAAATGAATCATTTCCACGCCATCGTTAAAGAAATCTCTTAACCGTTATTTTCTCCATTTCTAAAGGGGTCATATTATCCACAATGCTGGAAGAAAAGCGTTCTTCCTGATAAATAGACGTAATCAGAAGTGGTCCTCTTCAGTTCGTCCCATCTATCCGAAAAATCCTTTCAGGACGAACGATCCGAGAGACGTATCGGTTAAATATGGCAACACATAAGTTTTTGTGTCATCTATATGGAGTTGGCAAAGTCGAGGTGAAAGGGGCTGATCTAATTGATGACGGCCATGAATTCTGCGGAGACGGCGGCAACGCAAAAGGAACGACAGTTATGAATAATATTTGTTTTTCACGTTCCCGTCTAAACAGCTTGGATCGTATGGTAAATAACGCTACGTTTTTTCTAGCAAGGGTAGTGGCAATTTATATTATGATATCCCTTAGAAGTTTGGAAGCATTTGACACACACTCATAGGCGTATCTGACCGCAGTTTTCAGGGGGACCGCGGCCCCTATGTAGTAGAAGTTTTTTAGTGATACCTTTACGTAGTTTTTTATTAGAATCTTTCATGGGGGGCCAGAGGTACATCAAGGAGGGCCTGCCCCCCCTGGCCCTTCCTAAATATGCCAGTACACACACTTGATTTGAATACTTCGTGATAATAACTGTTTGTTATTTGAAAAAGGTGATGTTTTGGACGTTGAAAATTTTAATTGAAATAGGTCGACACATCGCCTCAACTTTTGGAGCCCTTTATAATTGTAAGAAGATTATTATTTATCGTGGCTGTGTTTTATACATTTAATTTAATTTATTTCATAGGTATTAGGTTAGGTGAGGTTAAGTTAGTTTTGTGTCATCTATATGGAGTTGGCAAAGTCGAGTTTAAAAATGGCTAATCTTCTAATTGATGGTGGCCATGAATATAAGGGAGTCAGCTGCAACTCAAAAGGAACGACAGTTATGAATAATATTTGTTTTTCACGTTCCCGTCTAAACAGCTTGGATCGTATGGTAAATAACGCTATGTTTTTTCTAGCAAGGGTAGTGGCAATTTATATCAAGACATCCCCCTGAAGTTTGAAAGCATTGACCCGCACTTGTTTTGAATATTTTATGGTAAAACGGATTTGTGCTTGTTGGGTTGAAAATATCTTTTATTCGAAATAAACTATACCTGCTGCCTCAATTCTTGGATCCCACTCGATAATTGTAAAAATAATACGTAGGTGGGAGAGGGGAACTTGTTCAATTTAACAAAATCTTTAGCGAACATCGAAATCACTTTCTTTCATCATGAAGTACAACATTAAAAGTTCAATTTTAGTCAGTTTGACGGATTGAATATGGCAAATTCTATTAATTAATGTTTATACTGCGTTAAACGATTTCGGAAATATCGGACAACCTAGTCCAGCATTTCGTTGGGTATGTTGGCGATATTCCAACGAATTTTGGTCTTCAAGTGTGCCAGAGTTCATGGATGATCGTTATAACCATATGATTTCAGATATCCCCAAAAAAATTGCTAGGCGCTAAATCAGGCGATTGTGCTGTAGTGCTGAAGACCTGAAAAAGTAAAAACTACTGAAACAAATGAACCTAACGGTCAGAAGTCCCTGAAACTGTCTGTTCGGTTTCGTCGACAGATTGTGAATGTAGGAACGGCTTGTGAAGTTCTCTGTGCTTTTCAGCACAGTACAGTCGCGGGACTAGCAATTTTTTCACGGTTTCATTTAAAATAACATGTTGATAACGATCGTCTCAGGTTCCTGACCCACGTGAAGAACTTCATATAAGTATGCAATTGTGATTCTATTGCAGGGATAATTGATTCATCGAACACACCAAGTTCCCAATCAAGCGTATTACTGTATCCTGATTGATTCACTCCAATGCACTCCTAAATCATTTATGAATGCTTTACCGCCAAATTCATCTTGTCTCCCACTTCATTCCTGAGTGTCTGAGTGTCACAAGGGCTATAAAAGGTAACTGCAATATGATTGATTTAATTGAATTTAGGATATTTTTCCAGAAGTAACACTAAATTGTTCAGATACAGGAAGCCCGTTCGGCATTGACTTCCGCGAGCAGACGGATTTTTAGTCACGTGACCACAGATCGTACAGATTCATCTGTAATATCCGGGAATAAAAAACGGTACATAGCATCTGCCACAGAACATACTGCTCTGTTCTACTTTTATAGATTATGAGATTTCAAAGATCACTATTTTGGGAAATATGCTCATCTTTTAACGATACTTTCACCCTTTTCGTAGCTCTTCAGCAAAATCTCAATTAAATAACAATAACAATAACAATAATTTATTGATTTCCCATATATACAAAATATGTAGAAAGGAAAACAGGTCATACAAAAACAAAAATTTTCAAATATTCGCTACAATATCCCTACAATAAAATTCTTCGATATTGTATGGCTCTAGCATTAAAAGAAAACGATACAGAGACTTCCCGAAAGACACATGACCATATAACCTTTGAATTTCTACCGGTAAATTGTTAAATAGTTTAATGCCCATGTACAATGGTCCCTTTTCAGTTAAAGACAAAGAATGCACCGGAAAAACAAATGGGTGTATTCTTCTAGTATTATTTACATTTAAATGGCTACGAAAATAATGCTGATGTTTATGCATGAACATCAAGATCTTATAGATGTACAGTCCATAGATAGTCAAAATGTTATTTTGCTTGAACTTATTACGACATGATTCTCTGAAACCCAAACGAAATATTACTCTCAAGGCCAGCTTTTGTGTTTTCATAATCTGATGCGATCCAGAACTGCTTCCCCAAAAAATAATGCCATAACTTACTTGTGACTGGAACATAGCATAGTAAACCGTTTTTAATACATCAATATCCACCTGAACTCTAAGAACCCTTGAGCATAAATAACCGATTTCAATTTCTTATTGATTTCTTCGACATGGGTATAGTATTTCATGAAACTATCTATATGAACTCCCAGAAACTTAACACATTCGCTGATCGGTACTTCATTGTTGTTGTAGTTTATGCTTTCCGGATAGCTACGATTTGTTCTATCAGTCTTAAAAATAATACATTGGGTCTTATCATTATTAATTACTAGCTGATTTTCAATACACCATTCATTTACTCTATCCATAGCATCCTTAAATTCCCTTATACCGCTCAGAATATTCAATGCAGAGATGATGATATCAGCATCATCAGCAAACAACAGAGACCTGATGAAACTAGAAAAGAAGATGTTAGGGAGGTCATTGATGAAAATAACAAATAGCGGTGGTCCCAAGATACTGCCCTGTGGCACGCCCAACTCGATAAGTCTCTCAGAAGATATGTAATCTCGATTTCCTTCAGAAACAAGGACTCTTTGTTTTCTATTCTTAAGGTAGCTCTCAATTAGTTCAAGTTGCTTGTCCCTTAAGCCGTATACACTTAGCTTGTAGAGTAAAAGTTTATGATTTACACTATCAAATGCTTTGGCCAAATCAATCACGATAGCTATGGGAACGTCACCTTTCTCAAGTGCTTCCAAGATCTTGCAAGTGAGTTCAAAGACAGCGGTTTCAGTACTCTTTCCCTTCATAAAACCATCCTGGCAGCTTGCAAAAACATTGAATTTCCCAAAAAATTTCAACAGCCTATTGGCCAGAACCTTCTCAAACACCTTTGCGAAAGAAGACAGGAGTCCTATGGGCCTATAATTAGCCAAATTATCCTTTGAACCTTTTTTAAATTAAAAAAAGGCTTTACTACAGCCACCTTAAGATCATCTGGAAAGATACCAGACTGAAAAGAAAGATTCATTATATGGCATAGTGGATCCATTATGCTCTCTGAACAATGCTTGATGACATTCATTGGAATCTGATCATGTCCACATGATCTCTTATTTTTCAATTGTTTCACAGCCTGATGAATCTCCGATTTTTGAATTTCAAACATAAAAAATGATTTTTCCCTACGTTCAAGTTCTCTGCTACAAGACTTCGGCAATTTCGAAACCAGATGAGGTGTTGCCGTAACAAAATGTTCATTAAACCTCTCTACAACCTCTGAAACATCCCCGCATATCTGAAAACTGTTCTCACGAGATTGACCTGAAATATTATGAATAACATTCCAAGTTGCCTTGGATTTGTTATTGGATTTTGAAATTTTGTCGCCATAATACTCTTTTCTTACTTGACAAATCATTCTATCATATTCAATTTTCAAGTTTTTCTATGTATTTCTGTATGATGAATCTATCCTAGAAATGACCAACAATATATCAAGTTGATGTTTTAAATTTGCCACTTTAGAATTATTGAACTTTGGCTTTGAAGGTGTGTTCTTGGACTTATATAATTAGGTGTAAAGGCGATAGTGTTAGAATTTTTCAATCTATCGGTTGTCAGATCAGGAAACTCAACATAAAACAAAAAAAATATAAAAAACATAAAACTCTACGGATAAAATCGCTTTGCTCCGTCGAAATAGAACGAGCAAACAGATCGACGTCCGATTGCTCAGATTTTTATGACGAATGCTCCAGATGTGTACTCCCCTCAATCCGGATGTAATAAACGAACGGTTCAGATTGTCACGTCCGATGTCGATGCCGAACGCCCCTAGGGTAAAATTTTCGCATATTCTACAGTTGATGGCAAAAAGACAAAGAGTTTTTATACAGTATTCAAATTAGAGGCACAGATTTCGAAAATTTATTTAGTGAAAAGTGATTTTTCAGTATAATATATTTTTCCTATACCAAAACAGGTTATTTTAAACCAGTAATTCTGACGAATTTTAACATTTTTCATCAGTGGTGAGACCAAAATTATTGTATAAATAACAGGAGCCTCGGTTGTTTTACAGAAATTTCATTTAAAATCAATTTAAAATCGGATTTTCAAGTTTAATTTACCATAAAATTATAAGAAGAAGAAAAACAAATTTTATCGAGTTCAATGATTTTTTGCCTATCCGCCTTCCAAGGCAGATTACTACAAAAAAAATCCGATCAAGTACTCTTTTTTCCTATGACATTTGTGTCCCAGCATTCCGCAAAGTTTTTAAATTTGGACGAACTCTGAAAAAACAACTTTTTGTATTTCTAATTCGAAAATGAATGTTTGTACATCCTACTAAAAACTGAATATCTAGCTTTCAAGTCTTTTTTGGGTAACTTGCAGTAATTTCAGGAAGTTGAATATTTCTTTTTATTGAAGCAACATTCCGGACCTCACTGCATAGAAAGATATGAATTTTCAATCCTAGCTGGCTAAATACATTAAAAACACTCAAAAAATTATAACTCGAGAACCACAAAAAATCGCATAATATACATGGGCTATTTTTGACTAGCCACAGGTCTGAGAAATGTAAAAAAAAACTATTGACGTCAATCGACTGAACACCCTGTATTTCAAATAAAAAATAAATGGTAGTTGGAGGCTCGGAGTCCGTTTTTGTGAAACCTTATATCTGAATAGTCTCGGACAGTGGAACGAAATCACGCAAAGTTCGCTCATTAATTTTACAAACATACAACAACCCCTATTTTATTCACATCCCTAACGAATTTAATGATTAATTATGACCACGCTAACGGAACAAAAGCCACCAACAATATCGTTCAGTCTTGATCTCTAAATCCTGCCGTCCATTATTCGGAACGTTTTTGTCTTCACGTGGTTGAAAGGAGCTTTTTGAATCTGATACGTTTTGTAAGCGAGGCAATGGGCCTCTGAAAATAGTTATTAAAGTTGAATTAATCATGGAAATCAAGTATTTATTTATGGCTTAGTGAATGGATGTTAGAAAATTTGAGTGGTGTACGTTGATGTTCAGCAAACAATCATAGAATTCAAATTTTTAATCAAATATTATCTAATATTTAACAATAATTCAACAATGGAGAGGCTCAAGGTGATAGTTATTTAATCAACTAGGTTATTAAAGACAGCGACTAATGGTCAAGATATTTTAACGTGTGAGCGGAGCGGACGCGTAAATAGTTCGAGACCATTAGTCGCTAGATTAATAACCGAGTTAATTACAAGATTTTTCCGACGATTTTTCAATAAGAATTGAGTATTAATTCGTGATTGAAATATATTCTCATTTTGCACAAACCATACATTTGATATAATGAAACTTTCATGTTTTTATGTTCCAGTAGAGTTTTGACATTTCCCGTAGAGCTTCTGAATACATTGTGTACGGTTGCCATGAGGATTGCACATTAAAATAGCATAAATTGAGCATTAAAGTGGATCAATAATGATCAATTTCGTACACATTTAAATCACCCTTTATTTTTAGGTCGAAGGAAAAGGTAATTTCAAACCGATTTTTATGAGATGGAACCCTTACAATCTACTTTTTGAAACTGCACCTTTTCCAATTGCAATATAATTCAGATAATCAAATTGAATTCCAGAAGATGAAAGTTGTAATTCACAATACCGAGTTTATTTTACAATAAGGAATTGGAATTTAGTAATGTGATATTCAGAAAAGGAAATGGTAATTAAAAAAAATATTATTTCAGAAGTATTGAATTCTAATTCAGAATTGGTTGTACACAGGGTATAACTAAATAAGTGTAAAATATTTAAGGAGGCAATTCCTCATCGAAAAAAAGATAGGATCTTTTATATGAAGAAACTTGACGTCTCCTACTAGCAAAATGCACTTATCCAGTTATTTATTTGGTTTACCCCATGTTTGTAAGGGTGGGAAACGCAACCCCTGAAGTTTATTTACAATGTAACTTTTTGTCTTATTATTTGTTTACCATTTGAAAATTTATTTCTGATAGCCTGTTTCATTCTAAACAAAAAATTTCTCTTGAGTTTTTTGCCTAAAATAAACCAGTTCGCAGTAAAAAATTATTTTACGAACAACTACAGAGATAGATCGTCATAAATGTATCTAGTAGGACACTTTTAGCTTTAGCTATAACGCTAGTAGGAAACGTCAGGTTAATTTCAATATTGTAACTTTTTTAGCGCTTGTGAAAAAAATTGTTATACAAATTTATGTACTCCCTTTGAGGGGCTGTATCTTAACAAGGGATGCTCCAATGAAGTTTCTTTATATGAAAGATCCTATCTTTTTTTCGATGAGGAATCACCTCCTTAAATATTTTACACTTATTTAGTTACACCCTGTATAATCCTGAATTGATAAATATGTATGAAGAGTCATATCAATGTTCACCGAATGTTATGTATGTATTTAAAATTTTAGAGGACTTCATTCGCAATGGGTTTCGCAAAGTAATAATAATTGTTCTCGTTGCATTGTCGACTTTCGAAGTATGTAGATATTTTATAGATATGTCCCCTGCTTACTACCTATATACTGTGCCGGCAAGCGAAATGTGTACGACATTTTTCCTATTGTAAATTGGGCTCCATTCATATTTGTCCATGTATATATCTATGGTATTCGGGATCCACTTCAAATTACTAGCAATGTTGATTCTCAGAATATAACCAGTCTGTGTCAAAGCCTCAGTTAATCAACTAAAAAGAACTACAAATGCTCTGTAAAACCGTTCACTCTTTCATTGCCGGTAATGTACCTAAAACATTTTCTGGAATTGAATCGATAACTTCTGCAATATAATTTTTCTTTTCTGAAATTCAATTTGTCCTTTCTGAATTTCAATTCACTATTCTGAACTACAACTTCCACTGAAATCAAACTTCCTATTATGAATTTTAATTACGTTCCTATGATATGTGAATATATCAACAGTTCAATGTTTTGATAGTTTGAGGCCATCGAGATATAATAAAGATGAGACGCTACGACATACAATTAAGTAAGGAAATATAGTACACTATATATATAGTATACTATATATATACTATATATAGTATACTATAGTACCACTATGTGGGGCGGAGTCGGGGACCAAAGTTCAGGGTTGAATTAACTGTTCAAATAAGGTCAATTGAATATCGAATGAACAGTTTTGCTCCAGGCGATAATATAAACTTATAAAAAGATATCAAGACAGACCAAGACAGACTTGCAAAAATTTCGAATGCGGATATGTTCAGTACTCTTCCCTACCTGTGATATGTTTTTCCTTCAATTGTCTTCTTATCTGTCTCTTCTCTGCTTGAACTGCTTGAAGAAAGCCTTACAGCACACGATACCATTTTATTGGTGGTAGTAATATGGCGGATCTGATACCACGTTTATTTCAATTATGGCAACTCTATACTACTTGTAATGGGCCTTTCTATGGTTAAAGGCTATGTTGCAGATATGATGAGAAAAAGAGAGACTAAGAATTGTTGAAACCTACGCAAGAGTTGGCACTTCTTTTGGTAACGATACTAGCTCATCCTCAAGAATTCAGAAATAACTTCTACACGAAAGCATTATTAAATCGAAAAACAGAACTTTCCTCTCTCTAAAACAGGAGATAAGAAACCATATTCTGATCATAGCACTCCAACGCATTCCCAAGTAATTCATGAACCTGATTATGACAAAATGGAAAGACTTATTATAGAAATAATGAAGTTTTAATATAGTAACCTCCACCTTCGTCAAAATAACCAACGGTTTACAGCTGCTGCAACCGACAATAACTTCCACTTTTGATCTCGAAATCCCCCCGTTCATTATTCAAACGTTCTCTGAGTTCGATGCATTGCGACATGAAGCGGAGCTTTACGTCTCGTGAAATCGTAATGACTGGTCGAGAAAGGTCCCCAAAGGGCGAGGAGGAGCAAAGGGGACGTAATGCGTCCGGCAAGATTCGTAGGGCGTCGTTCCTGTGACCGACGCTACGTCATCGGTCGTTTGTCGGCCTGGCGAGAAATGGATTATGCTCTTAGAGGGCTCTCTCGTGGCAATCCTAATTAGTATCGGGAGAATGGTTTGATGGAAAACTTGGAGTTAAATGAAGGAAGACAGGAGGTAGTTTATCCGGTGAGATTTTATATATTTGTGCGGTATACTGTATACTAGAAGTACACGAAAGCATCTTGAATATCAGATAGATGCGGGAAAAGTTTAGGGAGCTAAACAAAACAGAATAACTCTCATTTCAATGACTTCCAGAGGGCATTCGATCGAATGAAGTAATCTACGGCTTTCTCTGTTGAAGATGCAAATTGTAGATATACAAGTAAGATTATTACCTAATGATCCCCTTAGAAGCTCACAAGGGGGTTCGTCTAGGTTCTTTTCTAAAATTATTCTCTTTAATCTCTACACAAAAATGGATAACAAGCAAAGCCAATTCATCTGATGACCACTCCGGAAGGGATCATCAACTGGTTTTATAGGACTGGAACCCTTCTGTGGCATAGGCAAAAACACTCACAAAAAGGTAATTACCAAAAGACAAAGAGGCAGATAAAAATTAAACATGAAACTTGGAATTCAACCAGAATATGCTGCACCTTCTCATAGGATTTCTCATGAATGACTGCAGTTTCAGGAAACACCTATAGAGAGTGGGTGTGGTCGAATAATAAGAACAATAATAAACGACTCCATTCAATGAAATTATACACAGATCCTGGGAAAGCCAAAATTTAGCCGCAACTTTTCTTACCCTTAACCTGCCCAGGTAGATCTAAATTATACAAAGAAATAACAGAATTGTTATATCTGAATTAAACATGATGGAATACCTAGAAAAAATCACATCTATAAATCAATAATTCAAATCCTATGGAAAATTACCAGGAAGCAATGTTCGACCTCATTTATTCAATATAGGTGCCATTTCTAGGGCAAATGATATGCGAATTTTGCAGATAATAGCAACTCCGGAAAGCTGCCCATGACGAAAATTGGGTGTCGTCATGTCACAATTAATATATAAACTGTTCGCATTTATTTCTTGTTAATATTTATTGTTCATATTTTGTGTGATGTACACTCAATAAATCTTTCAAACTCCACCGCGAGTTTCACTTGGTTTGTAGGAGATTTACAACCCCTTACTCTTCATAATCTCACTGCTACTTCTACGGAGATGAAGATGAAGAAAGTAGGGGATACCTTCCAAAGATACAATGAACAATAATCCGAATTAGTGAAGATTTTGTGGGAGAGAAGAGATTTTCAGCAAAAGTGAGATTATCATCATTTTATTATTGATTCATTTTAGAAAGTATTTGGTGGGTTCTCGAGAGTTCTGCTTCAAATATACCGAAAATCGGTGCAATGAATCAACTTTCATTCGAAAGCTTGAAACCCAATAAGGATATTCTGAAAATATAGGATGTCACGATGAAAGCCTGTGAAACTTCCGATACATTTTTATTCTTATCTTTTTACCAATATTGTTGAACAAGAAAATTTAGGTCAGAATCTGGTGAAAATGAAATGACAATGATGGTGAAAACGGAGGAATAGAAAATTTATTGACATTCTCAGAAGCCAGATATATGCTTATTGAGTTGTAAACTATCGAATGAAAGTGAATTTATTCATTCCATAAAAAAGCGAAGTAATTTTTGGTATTTTTTGACCAGATGATCTTATGATATCAAAATATTTTCTTCGTGTGCCGACTACTCTTTTTTCGTTTATCGCCTCGAATGGAGATCGAATCACTTAAGTTCTTATTGCCTATTATTGAGTACTATCTTGAATACTTTCTTGTGAAAACAAATACATTCCAATTGAAAAATGCATTTCTACCGAGTGAAGAAACACGAATTTTTAAAATGACTTTGCTTCAATGGCTACTTCCATGACTGGAATGGTGGATTCGTCTTCAGAACCAACCCTTCGCTCATCAAAATATTGAAGATCAGAAAACAGCAAACGGAAAGATCGAGGAATAGGACTGACTGAGAACCTCTGTTTTATATTGGGATAATGCATGGCACTTTTTCCCCTCGTCCTGTATGTTTTCTTGCCATGTTTTCTAATGTGGCGTTCTTCTTTGTGACGCTTCAAGAACCGGTTTCAAATCTGGCTACCAGTTGAGATAAGAGACATTCGCGGTCTCTTTATTGTTGTTGGGTCATCTGGATGATATTGCATTACTTCTGCGATAGTTGGATTAGTATGGTTTTCGGCTTTTTCTATTATTTTTCTGTTTCGCAATCGGATTTGATTGATTATCTTGCTAATCTGAAGATCATTCCTGATATTTCTATTCCTGATAAACCAAGGGGAGTCTGTTATTTGACGTAGGATCTTGCTTTGAATTACTTCCAAAGTATTTAGGTGGGTCGCTGCAGCTTGTCCCCAGACTGAGGAGCAATACAACATCACTGGCAGTATGGCGCTTGTTCTCAAGGCTGAGGAGTAGGATCGTGATACGGATAAGTAACATCAGATGAATTTTTACCGTGTGGTGACAGGATAAGTATGAGAATGAGAATGCTGCCATGATTGAAATGTATTATTCTTCTTCAGAACCAACCCGTTGCTCATGTAAATCTCTCCCTCAAAGATTAGAAAATAGTAAACGGTAAAATGAAGGAATCGTAATACGGAAAAGAAATATCTTGAATTTCTACCGGGTGGAGATCGAATCAGTTAAACGAATTTTTGAATGAGTATGCTCCCATGATTAAAATGGTTGATTCTTCTTCAGAACCAGAATAGCAAAAGGGGCTAGGATAGGAATACGGAAGAGTAGCTTCTTCAGCCGAGTAGAGAGTCGATTCGGTCGGCGTCAAGTCGGCAGCTTTCAGACGGATCACGTCGGAATGACACGCGAAAACAAGATTGACGACGCCTTTCCTCGATCTTTCCTCATTTCCAGCACGCCCTGATTTATCTGTACGCTTGAACCAGGGATAATTCGCCTTCTATTCAATCTTATTCTCGTGCGAGAACTAGAACTTCTATTCGATTCTCCAGAAACTTATGCGATTGTCTTCTTGTCACCGAGACGAGTCGATATAATTTATACGCTTACATGGCGGCAACATGCTGTTACGGAAGTTTTCGTTGAAGGGGAGAACACAAAAAATAGCCTGCGCTGGAAGAGTTTGTTTTGTTTCGGTTCTTTTATTTTTGGTCATGGTGGAAATAAGCAGATAATGTATGTAGGATACATTAGCACGGTGCAATACTCTACAAAGTTTGGAATAGAATTATTCAGATTTTCAGTAAAGTTTGCGAAATATTCACTCTGTTCTGCATTCAATAATTATGATCTAGTTGGTAATCAAATATTAGTAAACGGTAAACCATCAATCAGAGAGAAAACATATTCGCCGCCCTCAGATTAAATGCCAAAAGTCTGCAACGTCTCACACGCCTAGGCGTGTTTTCTTTCGAAACGCCACTGGTAATCATAGAATGTACATTGACAGATTGTCAACTTTATGTCAGGTTATTTCCCTTCTATGATCTGCGAATCTGCGTGATGTAAGGAAATTTATTTG
This sequence comes from Propylea japonica, assembly GCA_013421045.1. Taxonomy (NCBI): domain Eukaryota; kingdom Metazoa; phylum Arthropoda; class Insecta; order Coleoptera; family Coccinellidae; genus Propylea; species Propylea japonica. The sequence continues at coordinate 11,785,419 of CM024241.1, read as the reverse complement.
ACTTACTTTTCTGGCCTTCCTCTGAAGGAGAAAGCATTCATCGTATGTCGCGTTATGAAGAATTTTCATCTGAATCCATCGGATGTTTCGTCTGGAATTTCTGAAGTTTTAGTTTGCGACATGAATAATATTTATTCTTGCTTTTTGGCTTGGGCCACATTTTTTGGAGTGGACCACATTTCTTGACTCAAACCACATTTCCTCGGCTTGGGCTACATTCTTTGGCTTTGGACTGAAACACAATTATAGGATGAAGCTTGACTTTAGACTGAAACATAATTATCGGCTGAAGCTGAGTAATTTTTGGCTGTTACATTTGGCTGCACCCATATTTGCCTTGAAGTTAACTCATGGCAGAGACTTGGAAGCATACCTGAAGTCTATCGAAACCGACACTATTTGAACCTTTCTTTCAAAATAAGTAGTTGTAAGTTTGTGTAATTTAAGAGATTTTGATTGGAACTGTAAATGTAGTTTTGTATATCTTCATAATTTTTTTTATAATATTTTGTTGAAAACCTGACTAGGAATTTTGTTGCTGGGGTAATCAAGCCTCCTCTGAGAAATTAGTATTGAAATCTCATGCTCGAATACCCATCAGGTCAAAGTTAACGTCACAAGTAACAATAAAAAAATGCAACTTTCAGGGAATGGTCCTTAGCAGGTCTCTTCAAAGATGGCATAACGGCAAACAGGTGCAGGGGTCTATGAAAGCAAGCCTAGTGTCGATATCTCATTGAATTGATTGATTGCCAGTATATCCAAATTCCAGGCTCAGTTATTTGCCATTGATAAACTGCGTCGCATCTGTTGATTGAAAAAATCTAAATATTTAGCGATAGTCGAGCAGTAGGTAATGATTAATCAAGCTGTTGTATACAAAAGTGTCAAAAACAGTCTGGAGCTGGCGAACAGCTGTCAACAGATTTGTAGTGAACAATTGGCTTATCCTGCAGAGGCAGATTGGTTGGCGCATATTGGCACAACACTTTCTTTGTTGGAAGCATTTCTGGAAATCCTAAATGACATAGCTGAGCAAAGAGAGGGAAAACAGTGCATCATCACCAAATTATCGAAACTGGCAGATCTTGTGTCTAATTTTGAACCAAAAAATTGAATCCTTGTCGAAATTGTGACAGGCCGCTGCAATCTGAAATGCATTTGCTCAGAATCTGCCTGACCAGTTCGCATTAATGTAAACTGTGATCCAACATTCGACCATTGAATTGGAGAAGAAAACCTCACCATAAAATACAAATAGGGCATACCTACTGTTTGTAAGCGCTCAACCGGAGCGGACAAAAAACTGAGTAATGCTTTCAACCAATGGACTGTTATGTATACTAATTCGAGATCCATCAAGAACAAGTTCGACGAATTGTGTGCCCTTGTCAATTTTTTGAAACCCAAGATTATCTTCATTACTGAAACCTGGCTTCATGATGACATACCAAGTAGTTGCTACAATATCCAAAGATTGAATATTTATCGCTGAGATAATCCAATTAATCGTGGCCGCTATTGTGTATGTATTTATGTGATGAATGATCTGATAAACTCGTGCAAGATCGAAACCCAAATTTATGATTTACCCGAAATCGACAATATATTTCTACGCCTGTCCTCTCGAGAATTCGCAGCTCTGATTGGTTGCATCTATCGTCCACGAGCCACAGCTTCTGATACCTTCTTGCGATCTCTTGGTCAACCTATCTCAGAATAACAGCAACGTCGTAATAACTGGTGACTTTAATAACCGTGACATTATGTGGCCTGGAGGCTCATATGTCACCAAAACAACCAAAGTTATACCGTCATCATCATGAGCATTATTCGTCTTAAGAAAAACCTTTGGCAACGCTATTTGAGGTACCGATCACAGGAGAACTTTACCAGACATAGACAATATTCAAACCGCTTGTCGGCTACTCTACGATCGGCCAGGAGAGTTACGAGAGGAATCTGGTATCCTCTGGGATCAGAAAGAAGTTTTTCAAGCATGTACGGTCTATACTGAACTGAGGTGTAGTTTACAGCGGTGCGAGCGATTCTGCTGACATGTTTGCTGACAATTTCGCTGGTTCTTTCACGAGAGAGCCTGTGGGACGATTTGACAGACGTTGTTGGGCCGCCTTGGTCTGGTGAATCTCTTCAGTCTGTTAACATGACCGAGATGGGGAAAAGAGGATTGCTGAGTGGCCTTGATCCGTCAAGCGCTCCGGGTCCTGATGGAATATCTGCGAGAGTACTTAAAACCTGTGCTGAGTCTCTATTTGCCCTACTGACGAAAATTATTCAAGCCTCATTCAGTTCTGCACAATTACAAGAAGAGTGGAAAATTGCCAAAGTAACACCTGTTTTTAAAAAAAACAGGCTCCTATCTTCAAACTATCGCCCAATCAGCCTGACCCCTATTATTTCAAAGATTACTGAGAGGGTTGTTTGTTCTCGTATGATACCCTTCCTGATGGCCAATAAAGCCATTCCAGACTTTCAGCACGGCTTCGTCCCTGGTCGCTCGGTAATAATATGTCTGTTGCAGTGCCTGAACTCGTTGACGAGGTCTCTCGATTCTAAGACTCCCGTTGACGTGGTATATTCGGTTTTCTCCAGAGCTTTCGATCGTGTGCCGTTCAGAAGACTCCTTAACAAGCTTTGTATCCGGGGGCAACTGCTCCAGTGGATCGAGGCATTTTTATGCGATCGCGAGTTCCTGGTGAATATTGGTGGGTGTCTTCGGGTAGGACTGTGACGAGTGGTGTCCCGCGGGGTTCAGTTCTGGAACCAGAGCTGTTCCTTGTCTTTATGGCTGATCTCTCCAGAATCCTTTCGTCGGAGTGTTCTGCTTACGCCGATGGCTTCAAACTGCGAGCAGGAGGACCTTATAGTTACATATCGAGCCTTGCACGGATTTTTCGGACGCGATCTTCGTCACCTCTTAACGATCAACACAAATAACTTACGAGGGCATCCATCCAAATTGTACCACGAGAACTACCGTACGTCACGGAGGCAGAACTTTTTATCCAACAGGATCTTCACTGCCTGAACACGTTGTTGATGCACCCAGTGTAAATTCTTTCAAGAACCAGCTCGATAGACTATACCAGTTGTTATAATCACTTTGTTTCTATTTTTTTACATACATGCTTATGTGTTCATCCTGAGAGTTGATAGGCTTCGGCCTCCGCTCTTCCTCATTGTAATAATAATAATAATAATAATGAACGCTAGCGCATACGTCATACTCAACCGCACATTCTGATCGTTTGAATTCGCTATCTTATTTGGGCGATTTCTATAATAATTTTCTCGAAAACCTGACTACTGAACAAAACACAAAAAAAACATGAGCAGAATTAATGATTAAATTTGGCATTGCTGGTCGAGGTGTCTTAATTATTTGAGTTATGAAAATTTATCATCGTAAGGCATTTTTCTCAATTATACAAAATAAAATCTACAGGATCTTGCGTTTCTTTAAGTTCAGTACTTGCATTATAATTCTCACTTCTTGTTTCCGTTTCCATTTCTCTTGCTGAAATATTAAAATCTTACCTACAAACTTTTCCGAAAAATGTCACAAAACCACAAACCGCTGAGAAGATTAATACTTCGTTAATAAAAAGAGAAGGAATCAAAACAACAGCTGATCTCCATCTACGATCACCGGCGTTGATTCGGGCCGATCGGACGTTCTGTTTCGGCCAAACCTGTCGCCTAGAAGTAAAAATAATGCCGTGTAGCCGGGCCTCCGACACGTGATCTATAGCTTGAATTTTGAGTGGTTCTCGCACCGTTCATTGAAGAAGTTTGTAATGTTACTTCTTAAGAATTTCGGCTCGTGGAGGCGAGCTTCCTTCGCTAAGCGGTTTGCCTGCTATCCATTACGCTGTATTGCCTCCTCTAAGCAGCCGCCACTGATAGAAAGCTGTTTCTCAAGGAACTCTCGAAAAAGTTAATCTGTTACATAAGCAACCCCCGCAGCCTTGCCTTACCTAACGCTTCGTCGACGTCTATGTTTCTCTTCTTAGTATCGTATTCCGTCACGATTAGGTTAATTAACGAAAGGTAGAACAACAACACAATTTACACTAATCAACGGATAAATGAACGTTATGCTGAACCCCTTGCAAAGGGCTGTTGAGAAGGGCAAATCATCCCCTTTTGTAGATAATGGCTGCGCCGCTTCCACGCAGTGCGTGAGATGAATGTGGGACACTGTTTTGGAAGGAAAAATATTGCTTTTTTTTATGTCTGTCCTCATTGCTGAGATCTGCAGGGTGGAGTAAAGGGTGGAGTTAAAGGGGGAGAGAATAAAATACATATTGACGTGTAGGATTCATATTGGTTCGATTTCTTTATAGCGACAATAAATCTATAAAGGGTATCCCAAGATGTTCTATACAGTCAACATCCCAGCTCTCAGACAATGTAGAAAATATCTCTAATGGCATCAAATACTCTTGCAGAATAAACAACTACACGTCGATATTTCTATGAATTGCACTGCTTTGAATGAACTTCGGTAGTGGGAAAACATGTTCCGACATTTTTTTATCCATTCGCGTTAATTCTATTCCTTCAAAAATAATAGCCATGAATTATTGCGCATTCGCCATTTTGCGATTTATAGTGAACTATACTCCATTCACATATTATTTAGCGCAAAGTAGACGTTTGTTTTTTTATTGGCACTATTTGCTGTCCTAACCATGAACAAAGTCAACGTTGTCAAATGAGCTTTCGAGTTATCAGAGAACTCTACCTTTTGACAACATTGCGAATGAATTAGACAAGAAAATAAACAACATAACCTAAAATATCAATATACACAGTAAATATGCCAGATTGCCATGGCAAACCGACGGCTCAAACTTTCTTGAACGGACTATATATTTTGGGGTCCCAAGATATTCAATTCAGTCAAGGAACAAGCTGTTTTATACAGCCAAGATCTCAGCTCCCAGACAAGGTAGAAAGTTTACCTAAGTATTGCACCCTTTTTGCGATTTTTGGGTATTATATGTTTGGTGTCTCAAAATATTCAATTCAGGCAATGTACAAAAAACTACACCAAGAGACATTGAAACATAATAAAACAACAACATCATTCACACTAATCAACGAATGATTAAAGGTTATGCTGAACCTCTTGCAAAGGGATGTTAAGAAGGGCAACCATTTTATAGATAATGGCACGACCAGTTACTCGCAGTGCGTGCTATGAATGTAGAACAATGTTTTGGAAGGAAAAAATATTGCTTTTTTATGTCTGTCCTCATTGCCGAGATCTGGACAGTGGTGGAGTTAGAGGGGGAGAGAGAGAAAAATACAGACGTGTGATCGTACCGATTAATAGGATTCATATTGATTCGCCATCTCTTCATGGCGATAATAAACCTATAAAGGGTATTCCAAGGTGTTCTATACAGCCAGCATCTCAGCTCTCAGACAATGTAGAAGGTTATAAGTATTTCTAATGACATCAAAAACTATTCAGAATAAACAACTACTCGACTATATTTTTTATGGATTGCACCCTATATTGAGATCCTTTGAATGCACTTCAGTAGAGGAAAAATATGTTCCAACAATTCTTTTTCTATTCTATTCTTTCAAAAACAATAGTGCATTCGCCATTTTGCGATTTATGGTGAACTAAGGATTTTCCAATAAGAGGTGTAATTTTGATATTCAAAGAAATATACTATTTTTTCAATAGAATTCATCGGATGTTCATTTCGTTATAAAGAAGAAGCTATGTCGTTAATAGTGGAAAATAACATCTGGCAAATGACCACCACGAACACGCTTAAAGGACCATTCCTTTCAATGAAATTTGCTGCCCTATATCTTAGATAGCCTCACGAATTCCATGTTTGAGATCTTGAGTCGAAGCTGGGCTATTGGCGTAGACCTTATCTTTCACGTGGCCTCAGAGGAAGAAAGCGCAGGTGTTAAGTCGCAAGATCTCGGTGGCCAATTGTGATCACCTCTTCGAGAGATAACACGGCCCGACAACTTTCCCGTAAAAGATCAATGGTTTCGTTGCTTGTGTGCCAAGTAGCGCCTTATTGTGAAAGTAAACGTTGTCCAGATCAATTCTTTGCAAAATACGTTGTAATGACGTTTGTGAAATGCCTTATTCCGAAGAAAGACGAGGAATGGACAAACCATTTTTCTTCAACACTTTCGGCTACAGCAGCAATATCTCGGTTGTTCTTGAGCGACGTGCACGGGTTTTATTTTTCACATCATTCACTTGACCCAACAGCTCGAATTTATCCACCAATTCTTTGTTCCGTTCCGACAAGGTGCTTCACGGCGACCCAAAAATGTTCGAGTTTTACGAACCGTCTCTGCCGAATTTTCACCATTTTTATAGTGAATTTTAAATTTTCAATGCATTCTTGAAGCGTGTATCGTCCCATTTTCTGCAATGCGCGTAGTTTCTTCTTGTCAAATGTCAAAAAATGACAGCTTCAAACGGATGACATCTACCGAAATAGCGGGGTATTCAAAAAAACAACTCTTATTGGAAAACCCTTACATGTTTGAGGTCCCTAGATATTCAATTCAGAATAGCAACAAGCTGTTTAATACAGCCAATATCTCATCTCCCAGACCAGGCGCCTATTGCACCAAATACTTTGCAACTTTTCACTTGGCAATTTTCTCTTTTCAAATGAATTACAGTGCACGAAACGCATTCATAAATGAAAAGTGCAATGTGTGAGAAGTCAAGTGCAAAGTGAGAATCACTCCGCAAAAATTAAATATTGGGAGAAATGTTATGTAATATAATTGATTTTCACTGTTGAAAATTGTCAGAATGCAAAATGCAAAGTGAAAAATTGCAAAGTATTTTGCTGCAATATGCCCAAGGTAAACAGTTATCAGTATATTTTAAAGGCAGCAACAACTCTTTCGGTATAAATAAGACAAGTACTCTCCTATATTTCTTATGAATTGCAACTTTATATTGTGTTCAAATATTTTTTTATCCATTTAAGTTTTTCTATCCCTTTGTAAATAATAGTTATTATTGTGGCGCATTCGCCTTTTTGCGATTGTTTGTGAATATATATTCAATTCAGACAATGTACACAGAACTACGCAAAAGACAAATTGAAACATAATACAACAACAATATCATTCACACTAATCACCAATGAATGAACGTTATGCTGAATCCCTTGCAAAGGGATGTTGAGAAGGGCAACTCTAACCCTTTTGTAGATCATTTCACTACCAGTTCGACGCAGTTTGTGAGATGAATGTGGGACAAAGTTTTGGAAGGAAAATATTGCTTTTTTATATATGTCCTCATTGCTGAGATCTGGGTAGAGGTGGAGTTAGAGGGAGGAGAGAATAAAAATTTAAATACTTACGTGTAAGATTCATATTGATTCGCCCTCTCTTCATGGCGACAAAGAACCTATTCGTGGTACCCCAAGGTGATCTATACAGCTAATATCTCAGCTCTAAGACAATGTAGAAAGTATAAGTATTATATGGTATCAAAAACTCTTTCAGAATAAACAACTACTCGTCGATATTTCGTATGAATTGCTACCTTATATTGAGTCCCTTCGAATGAACTTTGTTAGAGTAGTAAAAATATGTTTATCCATTCACGTTAATTCTATTCCTTCAAAAAAAATAGCTATGAATTGTGTCGCATTCGCCATTTTGCGATTTATAGTGAACTACGGTGGAACTTCCTTATAATGAAAGCGCTGAATCCGCAAAAAAAAATTTGTTATGAAAAAATTTCGTCATACAGAAAATTTGTTTCCATAGTCGGAAATGTCGCAGTCGACTTTACTGATAAATTAAGGTTTATCATTCAAACTCAAGCACTTCCTTTCAGACATTTTCGCAAAAACTTTTACACTAGCGTAATGGTTATATTGAAACCAAACAGCCAGGGGTGCAGGTATGTTTTAGTTCAAGGTTGGGTATATTTTTATCAATACCCATGCAGAGAGTTATTGTTTTCTGAATACTTCAAGATGTAATGTCCTCTACAAAATTATTTATACAGAGAAATCGTTATATAGACGTTCGTTATAGAGAAGTTTGGGATCCAAGATATTCAATTCAGACAATGAACAAGCTGTTCTATATAGCCATTATCTCAGCTCCCAGATAAGGTAGAATGTTATAAGTATTTTCAAAGGCAAAATAAACAAGTACTCGCCTATTTTTCGTATCGATTGCACCTCATATTGTGTTCAAACAATTGTCATCCATTTGCGTTAATTCTATCTCTTTGTAAATAATAGTTATAATTGTGACGCATTCGCCTTTTTGCGATTTTTTTTGTGAATTATATGATTGGTGTCTCAAGGTATTCAATTCAGACGATGAATAAAGAACAAATAAAAAGACACATTGAAACATAATAAAACAAGAACATCATTCACACGAATCAACGAATGAATGAATGTTATGCTGAACCCCTTGCAAAGGATTGTTGAGAAGGAAAACTCCTACCCTTTTGTATAGATAATGGCACTACCAGTTCTACGCAGTTCGTGAGATGAATGTGGGACAATGTTCTGGAAGGGCAAAATATTGCATTTTCATATCTGTCCTCATTGCTGAGATTTGGGCGTTTGAGGAGTGAGAAAGACAGGAACAAAAATACCTATTGTAGCCTGACTGTACGGATCAATGGGATTTATATTGATTCGCCCTCTCATCATGGCGACAATAAACCTATACAAGGTATTCCAAGCTGTTTCATACAATCAATATCCCGACGTTCAGACAATGTAGAGAGTTATAAGTATTTTTAATGGCAGCAAAAATCCTTTCAGAATAAAACAACTAGTCGCCATTTCATGAATTGCACCCTTATATTGTTTTACCTTCAAATAAATAGTAGGGCAAATTATGTTCAAAACAATTTTCCATCCATTTACGTTAATTCTATCCTTTCAAAAATAATAGCTATGAATGGTGGCGCATTCGCCATTTGCGATTTATGTGAACCATGTGTATGGTGTTTCAAGATAATCAATTCAGACAATGAAAAAAGATCAAACATATAAAAACACACTGAAACATAATGAAAGAACAACATAATTTTCACTAGTCTTCGAATAAATTAACGTTATGCTGAACCCCTTGCAAAGGGATGTTGATAAGAGCAACTCATTTCCTTTTGGAGATAATAGCAGCGCCGCTTCTGCGCAGTGCGTGGGATAAATCATAAGAATGTTTCGGAAATAAAAATATTGCTTTTTTTGTCTGTCTTCATTGCTAAGATCTGGCAGGGGGGAAGTGAGAGGAAAGAACAGAAATACATATTGACGTGTGATTGTATGGATCGATAGGATCTATATTATTCGCCAACCCATCATGACGACAATAAACCTTTATATATGTGAAGGAAAAGCCCTTTATAAATATAGAGCTTTTTTTCACTATCTCATTGAGTAACCTGAAATGTCAGTTCTTTCAATTTCATTCTATTAGGTCGATTTTTACTTTCTATATAGACTAGGTCAACCTCTTTGAATTTCAATTCTCTTTGTGTATGTTAATTTTTGGTATTATATCCAGAATATTTTACTGAATTCAAGAGCTAATACCTATCTATCTATCTCTAAAATTTTGCTAGTTCATCTCTATTTCAATTCGATATAATAATGGTAGAATAGTGACATTATTGCCCTTTAAAGAATATTTCGGATCAGAAACGTGACTGTGTGTTCTGTTCCATATAATCTTTTAAAACAACAAAATTAGAGTATGAAAATAGAAGACTTATATCAGAATATGAAACCTAGTTCAATAGGAATAAGAGAGAGAAAAAATTTATGCTGTCATAAAAATATGAGCAAAGTTTCGATGAAAAATATTTTTACTCTTTATTGCTTTATTGAAATGAAGAAGATGAAAATAAAATAATACTGTATTTAGTTAAATACAGAAACAATATATCAAAAGAGGCATTGAAAATTTGTGATGAATTGGAAATTTACATCAGATTTAAATCTAGGAGCTAACCAAAATATGGGCTAATGTCATAATTGTGTCTAGTAACAAGACCCTTTGAAATTGATTTGATTAATACCATTGGAGGATTTGGAAGCTTGTGATCTACTAAAAATAAGTACTTAACCTACATCATTATAGTGATATGATTTGCGGACCATGAGATTATAAAATTACTTTTCCCTTGTAGAAGTAGCCTTTTTGAAATAGCCTTGTTGAAATTATTGTATTCGAAGGGAAAAATTTTTGCAAATAATACTGGAACATTTCAAGAATTTTTTGGAAAAGTCGCCGCATTCCACTAGGAATCCGAATCTCATAGCTCCCTTTTGGACATTTAATTCAAATAAATAATTTCTGGCATACACTTAATACAATATGTATTGCAAAAACATATTGTGTTTGTTAGCTGAAACACTTCTTTGAAACTCTGGCTGGGACGACGATATATGGAGTTGTTGGCAAACACATTACTCAAGTATGATATTTATATTTCTTGTTCTATGTTAAGCTATCTAGAAAATTCTTCATCAAGTGAGATTTTTTTATGGTTCGAACTTATTAATATTGGGAAAATCGTTCAAACGTCATCGCGAAAATTCTGCACCTATAATTTTAAACCAATAACACGTCTATTTTTTATAGATAACCATAGCAAACGCATAATTTTCAATTGAAATTTTTTTCATGTGGGCACCGAACAGTGAAATATTCTGGAAATTTTTGAGCTTTATGATGACTTGGAATTGAATCAATCAAAGGTTTGGTCCGTATATCGACTTTGTTACTTTGGTTAGTAAGTGAGCGGTATATATCCAATTCCTGAAAAAGTAGTGGAATTATCTGTCATCAGATCAACCGAACTTTTAGTCCGGTGGGCTGCCATTTCATTGTTGTATTTACTTATTAGTTATGATTGTGGAATGTTTTGCACATTTTTGGTGGAAATAATTAATTAATTAAAGAGGACATATATAAGCAATATGCGTTCTGTGCTATCAGTTACCCTTAAAACTTTGGTCGATGAAAATTTCAAACTATGTTGTCAAGAATAACTAGTGACCACCTGAAATATTAAAAACTGCAAGTTACCGCTCTGGCGATACTCACTATACCCTCCATCCCCAAGTCTCATGAAATATGTAAGATTCCTTCCTAAAACGATTAAGATTGCATCTGTAATGAAGATTTATTTCTGATACATGAATAAATCTATAATGAAAACATACCTGTAATGAAGAAATCGAAAATATCAGTCAATACGAACAGGAATCAAAATGAACATCTATCTTATTACTATAGTTACTAACTAATAAACAATTCTGTGATTATGAATAATGCTACATAGATCAAAAGATTAAAAGAACAAGAACTGCATCTGAAGTACGGTCATGTCGTACTTTACATAAAAACAAAATTTAGTGAAGAATTTTTTACCGAATATCACACGAGATCAAAATAAATGATATCCGGAAATAAGTTAACCTCTAGTTATATAGGTAACTGTTGAAAATTTCAACTCGAAATGTTTTTTTTAAATGCTCCTGTTTTTCAGAGTTTGATCCCATTATGCATATTGTTCTGATTAATAATCAAACTATTCCATTGCAATTGTTATCAACGTATTATTCATGTCTATTTTTTGTTTGCAGAAAACCAACCGCATTCATTTCTACTAGGCCGACACGGCGTGTGATCGTCTCGTTGATGACATCTACTGCACTGGAGGTATCTTTACGCTGGGTGGTTGCGGAAACAAGAGCCCCCCCTTCGATACTGCCTGGAGGCAAAGCGCCCCCGCGATGAAGGGGGACCTTCTCGGCGACTGTCCTGTTCAGAACCAAAAGGACATCTATTTCTTGGAGACCAACATCAAATCAGAGGTGAGATTCGTTGTAAACTACGAAAACTTTTTAGATAGATGGAATATATCTTTGGCGATGCCCACAGTAAATGTACGCAAAACATTGAGTTATATCGGGTGTCCCAAGGTGAGTGGCCTATTAGATTATTATGGAAACTATTGATGGTAAAGATTACAAATTTTGTGGATAGATATTTAGCCATGTGAGGTACATTTTTAAAATAATTACACATTTCCAGTGTTGCCGGATGTACGACAATTTGGCAACAACTTTGTTATTTTAAATGGGACATCCGGTATTTCTATTTTTTTTATGATACACCATAAAATATTGAATCTATTCGCTCACTTTTCCATCCCTATCTTTAACGGTTTTGAGTTATTAATTATTTTTCGAAATTTTAGATCAAATTTGAGTATTACGAAAATGACTCTAGTTCGCTCAATATTTGAGATTCAAGTCAGAAAATTTGCAAGTCGTTAGATATTGATCTGGTCTATGTCAATGCTTTGAATTATGGTTGTCAATAATACAGGACGGACCAAAAAAAATCATCATTTGCCAAGTTACAAAATTGTAAAAAAGTCTATTTTTCCAAATTAGACAGCTAGTATATTTTTCAATTTTAGAATCAGTACAATACACTCTACAATTTTTCTATTCACATCCCTATAACCTATCTCAACGATTTTGTACCTTGGCAAATGATGATTTTTTGGTCCATCCTGTATAACTGACAACTATAATTCAAAAGCAGTGACATAGATCAGATCAATATCTAATGACTTGCAAAATTTCTGACTTAAATCTCAAATATTGAGCGAACTAGAGTCATTTTCGTAACACGCCAATTTGATCTAAAATTTCGAAAAATAATTAATAACTCAAAAACCGTTAAAGATAGATAGGGAAAAGTAAGAGTGAATAGATTTAATATTTTATGGAGTATCATAAAAAAATAGAAATACCGGATGTCCCATTTAAAATAACAAAGTTGTTGCCAAATTGTCGTATATCCGGCAACACTGGAAATGTGAAATTATTTTTAAAATGTACCTTACATAGCCAAATATCGATCCACAAAATTTGAAATCTTTACCATCAATAGTTTCCATAATAATCTAATAGGCCACTCACCTTGGGACACCCGATATATACAGGGTGTCCCGGAAAATGTGCGAAATCTCTCGGATTCAGATGAAATTTCAAAGAATAAAATGACAAGTTCCCATAATTTTTTGTACTAGCGGCCCTCCCTATGTACCTAGAAACGGCTTTCTAAATGACGCCACTGGAAATCCATTTAAAATTTTGAACTACTTGAAATAATTTCATTTTATCGACCCTGAACAAGAGTACTTTAGCTCAATTTTCAAGGTATTCAAATTGCGAGCACCTTGACCTCAAGATCTATTGTGCATGTCATTAAGGAGGCCATATCTTCATAGGGAGGGCCGCTAGGATAAAAAAATATGGAAACTTGTCATCTTATTCTTTGAAATTTTATCTGAATTCGAGAGAGTTCCCACATTTTCCGAGACACCCTGTATATATTCTTTTGAATTGAGAACTAACAAAATACAATACATGAAACAAAAAATTCTATTGCTGAGGTTGGTGCAAAACGGGATATCATACTTTTCTGGCGTATAATTCCAGAGCACAGGGAAAAACCTCAGAAGAAAAAACCTGCCTCGCCGTCTTTACGAAATTGAATATTAAAACTATTCGAATAAATACCTTCTATATTCAGATACAAAATACTTCATTCTTGTTCTTAGGCCAGGAGGGTGTTTTAAAAAAAACCAGGTCTGGCATTCCAAGTGATGATTTTTCGAATCTCCTGTTCTTTTAAGACCGCTACAGGAGCCTACTGAAGGGTATAATCATCTCCCATAGATTTGAATAGTGGTATTCCATCCTGAATATCGAATTCAATTTCGAAATAATGATGAAAAACGTGTGAGTTAAAATACTAAAACACTATGACTAATAATCATGTTTAATTGTTTGGGTCTTCACGACGAAAATTCTTTTAAATTGAAAACTTTATTCTTTCTTTAATCCATTTATTTACGCAACAATTGGTTCATCAAAGCATTCCTGACTTCGTCTGGTAAAAACAATCTTGATACCAACCTTTTTCAAAGTATCGATTCCCTCAAATGGAAAATGATCCGAAAAAAGGTTGGTGCGAGCAATCTTCAGAAAATTCCATGGATTTTATTCGAAAGGTTGGAAAAGGAGGATCCGGTCAGATCTGTCTGGTGGTCAAGCAAATTTGTTCTTCCCTGTGTTTGTTAATCTCAAGTAATTCCAAAAGGTTCATTTTTTAAACTTTTCCGACTTGAAAAATTTCGAAAACGTTGTTAAAATCATGTCTTGTTTCTAACAATTCATTGGTCTGCAATTAAACTGGTAGGTACTGGTCCATCGAACAACGATAATAAAACTATTGTAGGCAATCAAAGACTTTAATTAGTATTCCTGAATGATTATCTTTTCCTAATATAACTCATAAGAAATTGAACAACCATATTAATATTTTCGAATCTGTTTTATAAGGTTGTTCTCGAATATTTTCTTAGTTGAGTCAATTACCAAACTCAAATTTTAATACTGAATTCAATTTTCTTCTTTCAGAGTGCTAACCTAGCAAATCTTTTTGCCCCAACAAATGACACAAGGACGACTGAAATGTTTAAATATAAGCCCCGACCAAAGTTGAAACAAAAATTTTATCCTACTCTGGAGGTAAGATTCAACGAATTACTTTAAGTTTCAGCGTAGTGAAAATTGAAGAACTTCGTTACAAAATCTCTTCTATTTGTATTTATTTTTTCATTTTTTTGTTCTATTCGTTATGACTTTAGTTCATAATAAATAAATAGTATATTTGATTGAATATCTTTAAAATTCATAACGAATAAAATAAATCAGCACTGAACACTATACCAAAATTACTAGTCAAACACCTCATTCGAAATATCTAATGCTGTGTTCAATGTTATAATATACCACGCCCTCTTTTCTGGTTCTTTGAGCAAGCTTGCTTCCTTAATCCTGAATTTTTCTATCGAAGATCGTGAAGAAAATGTTCTCTTTTCTTTTCCTAGTTTTTTGTGCAAAATAAATCGTCAAACGATAACCAGACAAACGATGTACAATGCCGAAACGATTCGGAAAACGAAAACATCTCCAAAAAAGACGAAGAAGCAGGACCTAGCGCATCGAGTCCTTCGGAAAGCAGAAGAAATAGCCTGGACCTCTACAGAGAGGCTGCCTCTATCTTAGGATTGACATGTCAACAGACTGATGACTGCGAGTGCCTGGAATGTCAGGTGAGCATAAAAAATTTAAAATTTTTACTTCAGAGGCAGTTCCTTTTTTGTGGGTATGTTTTTTGCTCTAATAGGGATATTGACTCATGTTTCGAATTCATATAAATTCAGGTTTTCCTCATAGAAGGAAATTTTTGCAATCCTAAAAAACCATTTTAGTGATCTCATTATTCTCGTTGAATTAAATAAAGCTGATTTAAATTATGTTATTTATTATCAACTATCACGTGACGGCGAACGCCAATCAGAGGTTATTGACGTCACTATCAGTATTGTCATTGCAAATTCGAATGTTCTGTGCTCAGATCAAAAAATACATTAATAGGCCTGGTTCCACAAAACTCCAATCACCTTGATTATTGAAGTGTCATCATTTCTCTGCAATTTTCAGTTCATTTCTGACATAAATCGACTTACTTCAAAATAAACGATTTGAAACGATTTGATTGCCCAATCAAGCTTTGTGAAACCCACGATTTTGTGACTTGAACCATAGTAATTATATACAATATCATATCTATGATTCGAACTCAAGAAGTTTAAAGTTGAAAGAGAACAGAATAGTTCGATTATTCGTTATGAGCACGATAATCTACAATTTTCATTATAATGGAGATAGGATTCATCAAGGGTAATAGAAGTAACTTAACGAAGATTGATTCCCTGATGGTCGCAAGTTTATTTGCTGAAAACAAAGATTTTTGTGCAGTGGAGCTTAAAAACGTGAAATTGTCTCTGTAAGTAGCAAACTTTTAACTCATATTTATTATTACAAATAAAAGAAACACCTCATTCAGCTTTTATCTTCTTCTTCTATTGGTGCCTATCCTCTGTGGATGTTGGCAATCACGTTGGTCCACATTACTTTATTGACAGCTGTTCTGAACACCTGAATGGTCGTCATCCCTGTCCACTGCCTGATATTCTTCAGCCACGATGTTCGTCGGCGTCCTGGAGACCGCCTTCCTTCTATCTTGCCTTGTAAAATCAGTTGAATCAGTTGGTATTTTTCATTACGCAATACATGTCCCAGATATGACACCTTCCTGATTTTAATACACTGCAATATTTCAAGCTCCCTTTGCATCCGTTGCATAACAGTCTCATTCGTGACATGGTAGGTGGACGAAATCCTGAGCATCCGGCGGTAGCACCACATTTCGAAGGCTTCCAATCTCTTGCATGTTGCCTCTGTTAGTGTCCAGGCTTCCACTCCATAAAGAAGAGTGGAAAATACATAGCACCTTAAGACTCGTGCTCTCAAGTGTATATTGAGATGCATATCAGATAATATTTTTCTTAGGCGATTGAAAACTGCCCTCGCCTTCTCTATGCGGCATCTTATCTCCTGTGAGTGGTCCCATTCCCCGTTCAGACTGCATCCTAGGTATGTTACCTTGTTGACTATTTCCAAATCTTCATTATACGCTGTAAATTGCTGTTGAGCTTCCTCGCTTTTACTCACTATAAGGACTGTGGTCATCCTACAATTCAGTTTCATGCCGTACCTCTCACATGTTTCGACAACACGGTTTATTAATGCTTGTAAACCCTCCGCACTGTCAGCCAAAAGAACTGTGTCGTCTGCATATCGTAGGTTGTTGATTACTCGACCATTGATTTTTATGCCTTCTTCCATTCCGCCGATAGCCTCTTTGAACAGCATCTCCGAGTAGGCGTTGAATAAAGTTGGTGACAGGATGCATCCCTGACGAACTCCTCGTTTGACATTGAATTTTTGGGTGTTGTGGTTGTCTACCCGTACAGTTACCTTCTGTTGTAAGTAAAGATTCCTAATAAGCCGCAAATCTTTATCGTCAATGCCCGAGTCTTTCAATACCTGAAAGAGTTTGCTATGCCGTACTTTGTTGAAAGCTTTTTCAAAATCGATGAAACATGCGTACACTTTGCAGTTCACGACTCTAGCTCTTTGTATTAGAAGCTGAATGAAGAAGAGGGCTTTCCGTTTTCCGAATCCACTTCTGAAGCCAAACTGAACATCGCTTGTATTTTCTTCAAGCTTTTTATATACTCGAGAGAGTAATATACTAAGAAGGATTTTGAGGGCAGCTTTTATAGACCGACATATTCATTTTGAAGGCTTAGATTGAACTTTTCTACAAAGAATCAGGCAAAATCAGTTCGCTTTGACAGAAGTCGAAGTTTGTTTACCGCGGATATTGACGTAATCATCATAACGTGACAAAATTGAGCACTTCCCCGGGAATTTTGAATTGTCTTTTCATTCACGTATTTTTATTGTCAATTACAATATTTTTAAGAAAAAAGTAATTTTTTCGTGTTTGTATAGGGTTTAAAATAAAATAAATTCCAAAAAGTTGTCAACATCCCTATTATGTGGTGACTCCGTTCATTATGCCATATCTTGTAGGGCAAAAAGGAGCTTCGATATTTCAGATTCGCACAGTTTTGATGGTTTAAATTTCATTGAAATTAGTTACTACTCCGAACACTTTTGCCACAAATGAATCTCCATCTATTCTTCATTTATAAATGAAGAATAGAATAGAATTGATAAAATAACATTTCAATAGAGAAAAATAATGTGAAAAGGCCCTACAGAAGACTCATTCTTATAGACTCGTTCAGTCAGAAGCTTGACACTTCGTGGCTCGAGGAAACTGTCAATGTTTGGGCTATTTCCATCTACTTCTACTGTACAACGTTTCGACTAGAATACGCCAGTCATCAACTAGAAAACACTTCATTCTTAACTTTTAGAAAAACCACTTTCGTCACTGATATGTTTTTTCTGGAGACCGCCTGTGAATGCTGTCCGAAATGTTGAACAGAAGAAGTTAATATGTTGAATAAGACACAGAAGCGATTGTGATTTTCTTCGGTTCTTTGCGACTTTGCAATTGTTTGGTGTTAAATCATACTGAAGCTGTGTGATCTCAATTGATCATCCAGAGTATTTTCGCACTGACTGAATTATTTTTCACAATTTATCAGTGTGAAATACGATACGAGTTAGATCGGTTTCTGTGTGAAATCGCACCGTTTCAGTCTTAATTTGCACTAGCTTAGTCAGGTTGCAATAACCTGTTCGGTGTTATTTAGCACTAACTCAATTGAATGTTATAGCTACTTTTGAGATGAGAAAAGACAAATTATTATCTGAATTTAAAAAATGCAACTCAGCAATTTGAATATCAGATATTTGCTACACATGTTCTTTCGAAGCTAAAAGAATGCAGATCATGAACCATAAATCATTAATTATTATTCAGCTAGGTACTTACTCACTATGTTAATCTTTTGTTTATTATTTATGTTCTGCAATTGTTATTCCTGAAAGCCTTTAAGTGTATTCGTTTAATATGCAGGTTTTTGAAACAATTCATTTCATTTGAATTCGTTCACAATGAAATATAACAACAATATTTTTAGCCAAATCCAAAAATAATTTCCTGTTGATGAAATATATTTTTTCTCCAACCATCAAAAAATGTTGACTTTTTTGTATTATTATCAGGTGCAAAAGTCATAAATTCCCTTACCGTACAAAAATTTGCTCGTTGCTTAGCAACACTTTTAATCCTAGGATTAAAAACGCTACTTTTAATCCTTGGATTAAAAGTAAATGCATTTGAAGTCTACTTGACAATCACTGTCATGATTCTGTGTTCAAATTCATAACCAAATTATGAACGATTTTTCACTAAAACCAATTTTATTGTAATTTTGACTTGGTTGGAGAAAAAATAGTATATATTATTCGGATTAAAAGTGCCTATTTTAACTCGCAATTTTGCATTCGCTCGGCTGCGCTATAATATACTATTCTTTACTGCACTGATAAATACATAATGAACAGGTAGATATGTACCTGATGGTAGACCAAGTGAGGGGTTGACGGTAGAGGTATATTTCGAAAACGCCCTCAGAAAAGGTTCTTCAACTAGCTTGAAAAAAAGAAATATCAGAAATAAGCGCTCATAAATATAAATGGATGTAAATGTGTACATCTTATCTTTCAGAGGATTGAACTTTTCTCACATATGCATTGAAGTGATTCAGCAATATCTATTTTCTTCAATTGAAAATATATGGGTAAATAATCTCAGAAGAAGTCACAATAAATATTTCCACGTATAAGCTAATTAGGTATATTATACAGAAAAAAAGTTTCAATGCTTGTGAAAACTGAAGGAAGTTACCTGAATTAGTTTAAGTTCAAATTCGTAGTACATACTTAGGTACTTGCAAGCAGTATTGATTTTGTCCTCGAATCATCAGCCAAAATGAACTTTTCTCTGTATCTAAAACAAATTTTCATGCATTTCACTTTCTTCACCTCCATTAATTTCACACTATCGTTTCATAATCACTAACGCACATACAGGAAACAGAGATAGATGAAAGGTGAAACCATTCGCAAGTCCTGTTTTGACTATGCTGAGCCGCCAAGAATTGAAATTATTGCTATTCACATTGTTGCCAAAGTTATTCGATTAGAATAATCAGTTCACCAGATACCATGGTTCTAACTGTGTGACCGCTCATAATTTGGCAATATCTGGCAACCATGTAAAAAAACTAAAGACAAACTAAAGTAAACGTATTGGTTTTTCATATTTTTAGTGCGTATTTCGATTACGTTGGAGTAAATTTTGAAACTTGATTGGGTCGAAAACCACTTCCAGGTGCTTTTTTTGTTACTGCAAGCTTCAGAAATAACACCTGATCATTTCAGTGAAATTATTAATTGAAACTTGAAATATGCAGTGTTTATTTTCACCCAAGAGATGATTTTCTGATTCATGGAGCAATTTGTTTGTAAGATGGGTGTTATAGCTAGATAAATACAGTGTATTTTCAAATATTTTTCTATTTATTCTTGATTTGTTTCTGTTTCTGATAATGTCTTTCATGTATCACACCACTTAACACTATATTCTCATAATTTCGATAAGAATTACGAAATTGTGACATAATAAGGGAAAAATACATTGATAATATTCTTGATAGTTTAGTATTGGTATTTATAGGTACCGGGATTTATTAAGAAAGTATACAAACTTCCATATTATCTCGATCAATAAGAAACTAATGCAACCATCTCTTTTTCAGTGTCACTATTTTGATTTCGACGAAGATACGGACTTCTCTGCGACAGGAGGAGAATACCTAATAACTTCCGGTGTTTCCGGGACTTCCTCCACCTGCTGCATCCAATAACCAACATCGCTCAGTGGGTCCTCCGCCATTTTGTAAATTCACCAATTCGACAAATTCATCTATTGAACACGAACTGTTATCGATGTTGAACTCTCAGGACGGTCATACTTTACTTTCCCCATCTGAATTCATGTGACATGTCGTTTTTTTCAGTAAACTTTGAATTATTTGGGACATAATTAACAAATTTCGACATTCGAACAATATAGTCCGTTCACGAAAGTATGAGCTTGCCATGACAGTTGGGCATATTCTACTGTGTATATTAAAATTGTAGGTTATGTTGTTTATTTTATTGTCAGATTGATACTCAATGTTGTCAATACACATAGAGTTTTCTGTAACTCGGAAGCTCGTCGGGCGAGATCGGGTACATTAGGCAACGTTGACTTTATTTTACTTTATGACAGTAAATACTGCCAACTTCAGACAAATAAACAAACGCCTATCATGCGCCCAAACTTTCGTGAACGGACTAAATGTGCATCACTTTTTTCATTGAAATCAAGTGGTTCTTGACCAGGCTTGATCGCTGAGAAGTATGGAATGAAATGTTTTTTCATCAGGGTTAATCCGATAGAGGAGCTTTTCTTCGATTAAGAACTTTCTATTATTTTGAAATGGCGATTTCATTCTTAATTACAAATTCGAAAATAAAAAGGTTTGTAGTATTTTCTTGACAACCAAAATTAGGGAAAAATATTATTGTTGGAAAAAACGAATGAAAGATATATGATTTATTTAAACTGCTGAATAAAAATACGGTACCTATATGGAGTGATTGAGATTATCAACAAAATTATTTGTCAGGTCTTATAAAACATTACGCAATCATGTTTCATTGAAAGATTATTGTGAAATCAACGATCTGATGACTTGATCAAAACCAATCTACACATATGATTGGCAAGTATCCCATACCTGGAGCTGACGGAGTTGTATAAAAATTTTCTCCATGAAATCTGTATTTATCGCAATTGGATTCCATGAAACAGAATTGACTAACCAAACTAATTAACATTGAACGATGCTTGATTGGTCGATCGAGCTAATTTCATAAATTAAGCAATCAAAACATAGTCCGGTCTATTTAGACATTCGAAGTTACATAAAGTCCCAACAAGCTGAATTTCTGTGAAGTTGTTCAAAACATAATTATAAACAATGTCTTAAAGTTCCCCATCATTCCCCTGTAAGGAAAAAATTTTATTCAAGGTCAAAGGACAAGAAAATGAGTTTTTCGCGATTTTCAGCAAAACGGTGAGTTTTATCATAAAAGTACCTCAGACAAAAAATGTAGATCATAAAATTATCTATAAAAAATGTATCGATACTTTTTTCTTACGAGCCACCGTTTCTGAGATATAACGATTCAAAAAGTTTATAAAAGTCGTTATCGTCATAATATGCACACGTTTCCACGCCACCTATGAGGTAGTGTACTTAGCGCGTAGTTATAACTTTTTGAATCGTTATATCTCAGAAACGGTGGCTCGTAAGAAAAAAAGTATTGATACATTTTTTATAGATAATTTTATGATCTACAATTTTTGTCTGAGGTACTTTCATGATAAAACTTACTGTTTTGCTGGAAATCGCGAAAAACTCATTTTTTTGACCTTTGAACTTGAATTAAATTTTTTCCTTACAGGGGAATGATGGGGAACTTCTAGACATTGTTTATAATTATATTTTGAACAATTTCACTGAAATTCAGCTTGTTGGGACTTTATGTAACTTCACTCTCATTTTTTGGTCTAAATAGACCGGACTAACATTTAAATAATTCAAAATACATACAAAGAAAGTTTTTCTGTATGAATTCTACATCCAAATTTTCATCAGAGGAAAAAATAATATTAGAATAATACGTTTTCGAATAATTCGAGGCAACCGCGATCTTTCTTTACATATCAGGTTCAAGGAAATGGTAAAACATGGGCTGAATCGAATTGAACCGAATTGGGAGAAATATATCGATACCGGAAAATTTTGCAATTTTGATCTTTTTGCTATGGGTTTTACAAGCAGTGAACTGTAACCCCTTTCAAAACCATAATTAAACTATAACTATGGGTTAAAGCATTATACAAATGAGAAATATAAGACCTTGACCCATAAACTCACGTTGGATACTATTACCTACTCCTTTGTATTCGATATCGTTTTCTTTCAGAGAACATATACACAGTTCATGTGAAATTTCTTCCGACAATCAATGCGTTAAAGTCTTTCAAGGCAACATTCCACTTATGATTCCACTGAGCAAAGTTCACAATTTAGAATTCTCCTAATGGTATAGTAACCTTCTGTCAAAAATTTCTCAGACCTTTCTATTTTGATGAATAAACGTAAAATATTTTTATCCATGACTATTGTATAGGATCTTTATAGAAAAATGTAACAGCGCAGTTGGCTTTGAATTATCCATTCATCTCACATTGTTATGTAGGTAAGGCAGTCGAATTATGTGGCTGGAATTACCAATTTCAAAGATAGATAGAAATAAATAAAGAGAAAGATTTGATTAATGTATTGAGTTTGCGTCTGTTTTCTCGGCCATAAAAATACCAATTAATCACAAGTGAATAATGAGTTATTATTCACTGCTGTCAGATGCTTCATAGATTCAGCTCTAAAGTTATATTCTTGAAATTGATATTTTTTCAGTATTCTAAAGTACCCAGCTAACAAATATGGGTATAACTTTGAGATAATCAAATTCCCTAATAACTCAACAAAGCTTTGTGTCATAACTTATGAAGTATTTCAAAATGTTTTTTGGTATAACTCTTTTCTAGATTCATACGTTTCGTATATCTGTTTACTCCTGGAGCCAAAGCTTCTGAATTAACATTTTTGTAAATATTGTCGAATCATGGATAGTTGAATCTTCACTTATTTATTCGAAGTAGTCTTTTTATTTACCGAGCTGATGCTCTTAAATTGCTTTTCTCTGACCTGAGAGAATAATAAATTATTAAAGTTAATCTATTCTGTAAGCTAATTTCTGTTTGATATGGAATATTTGCTTTGTTGCGGCAACTTGGAACTACGAAACACATAAATAAAGATGGGTGAAAGGAATCTTCAAATAAGTCCTACTTTCTTTATAACTCGAAATGAAACTTATACTGATCGACAAATTGTGGGAACGAGAAAATATTAATATATTATTATCTCTTGAACCATTCGACCAATTTAAATATTTTTTTTTCTGATCGAATCAATATTGAGCCATATCGCCTTAATTACCATATTATGTCATAACATACTCATATTTCCCAAGGGAAATATGAAACGTTAAGTCATATT
The DNA here is from genome assembly GCA_013421045.1 of Propylea japonica. Taxonomy (NCBI): domain Eukaryota; kingdom Metazoa; phylum Arthropoda; class Insecta; order Coleoptera; family Coccinellidae; genus Propylea; species Propylea japonica. The sequence continues at coordinate 11,761,682 of CM024241.1, read as the reverse complement.
GTCCCAAGAGAAATATGAAACGTCCAGTCATATGTTACTAAAAATAGTATAATATGCAACCTTAGGTATACATCAGAAAAAAGTCATTTGGAGCTTCTATCAAAAATTTCTTCATCTGCTACCGGGACAACACTGCTGATTTTTGGTAACGGGTCCTTTATTTTTGTTCTTAACAAATACTTCCACTTCATCGAATAATTTGACATTCGTTTTTTTCCTCGAATATAGCATGGATCTGAACATAGATAATTTGGCCATAACGTGTTTGGTGAATATTCCTGCAACAGGAGATCGAATGAATTAATCATACATTGAAAAGAACAAGAATCAGAGCAACATACCAAATCTTCAAAATATGCTAGCAAAATATTTTCGCTGACACTGTCCACCAAACTTTTTCTTTTCCACTCCTGAAAGCCTTCATACTCTTTACTATTATTATAGGCAGCTTTATATTTGGCCGGAATCAAAAATTCACGGCTTTTGCCGCTTGAGTTTCGACGTAGTTCGACATTATTTCAATAATTTTATTTCTGACAAGATGTCAAAATAAAACCAGTCAACCATGATTCTCACAAACACGGCTCATAGCAACGTTAAAAATCTAATTGAATCAAAAATATACATTATACCATAGATTATAGAGTATAGAAAGATAGGAAACGGCCCTACATTCCTAGTACTAAAAAACGACTACATTTTTTAGTTCACATTTGACCCAGAGATTGCACTGAAGATCAATTTTTATATAAAATCTGTAATTTGGATTAGAAATCATATAAAGAAAACTGTAATAAAAATTGATGCGAAATTCGTACTCCCTTCAGGATGTTCCATTTTTATATTTTAAATCCATAATTTTCAATAAAATTCAGTATTTCATGTGTAATATTTTTATTATGCATTTATAGAAGATATTACAGAAATATTAGGGTATTATTGTAAGATTTATACATGGATTGAATATGAATATACTTAATGCGTCTGTGGAATTCCAGTTTCTGGCTCAGTTCAATTGCAGCTTCGTTGTCCACCATCACTGTTTGAATTGACGGAAAACTTTTCCTGAATAGTCACTTTAACCATTTCATTTTCCGTGCAGCTTCACTATCAGCCACCATTTCTGCCTCTATCGTGGAAATAGCAACAAAATGTCAAAATGTTTGACGTTGATCAAGCCAAGATATAGCTTTACCTTCATACATCCATAAAACACGAGTTGATCATCCCGTTTCACTATCTCGATCGTAATCTGCATTACTGAAGGGTACAAACTATTTTTTTCCACTTTTTTCGAGACGACACTAACGGCAAAAGCCGTTTGAAGTGAAATAATATTTGTGCAAACGAATTGATTGGCACTTTTTTATATCAATGACATTTCCCATGTATATTGATTTCGAAACTTATAATCATAGAACCAGAATTTTAACCCTTCTATAGTGACATTAGTTCACATTTGACCCAGAGATGGCGCTCATACACTGTAGTCGTGTCGTTTCCGATCTTTATACTATATAATCTTTGCATTATACTATTAATTTTTCCATTTTAAGAACGATATTGTTTCGATCAGAAAAAAACTATAGATTACAACACGAGAAATATGAATACATTTCCCACGGTTGCCTATATATGCCTCGGGCTTTGCCCTCGGGATGTAACTAGGACAACCTGGGAAAATAAACTATTCATATTTCCCTAGTTGAAATAATAGCTATTCCATTCAACATAGTCAGATGATTGAATCCTTGACAAACAAAAATGTTTACAATCACATGTTTTTTTTAACGTTCTCGTAATTGCGGTAATTGAGGACGGCTTCAGAACACTCGTCATATATTTTCGAGGAATGAAGCCACATTTCGAAGAAAGAATTCCTAAAATCGGTCCAAGGATCCAAAAGAAAATCAACTACAAGTTTCGTTGAGATTCTGTCCGTTCCTCTGAATTTGTCGATGTAGTTGATGTTGATATAAAATAATCACGAAATATTGGAGCTGTAGCTGTACACCATCAATATAACAATACTTACGCACTCAAACAGAATGTGAAGTTACCTATATGATATTTCGATAAGACAATACTACGAAAATCAAAAAACATTTTCACATAATAAGCTCCTAAATTGGATGTTAATAATTCAAAACATCAGTGAAATCAATCAGACTGAAATACACGTATAAAAACGAATAGAATCCAACCGATTTCCTCTCCTTCTCGAGCATTATTATACAGGCTGTCCCATGCGTACCTAATCTAACATTATGAGATGACGAGAATTTAATCAATTTGTTATTACACAATAAACAAATATTTCTTTATACCTTCATTTTAAATAGTGCATCAAGTATTTTATGGTACAGGGACACCCTGTATAGATTCGTGTAAACTCCTTTCTATGAAACGTTAAATAAAGCACGAAAACTCGATGGTATTCAGAAATTTTATAGCACATACTAACTTGGGTACTCTATTCTATTGTTTAAGGTATTCATTGATAAGAATGAAAATATGAAATATTTATGTTGAATTAAAAAAAAATTCTTATACCAGTTGATATTCTGATTTTATGAATGTAATATATTAACTGAATAAATCATTCTGAATGTTGATTAATCAGTACCCCCTCCCTTATGATCACCCGTAATGTTGTTCTAAATTTTTGAATGCTTATCTACGTGTTAAATTTTTTCACGTTCACACATCTAAGAAAAAATATTTTAAATTGACTTGACAAATATGAATGAAAAGGCTCGTTAAACAAGCATTGAGACATTAAAATGGTTTTCGGAAATAGGGAATCGGGAAAAAAGAACAGTGGTATCCATCTATACATTTATTTTTAAAATATATTCAGAATAAAGTGTAAACGAAGAGTAACAAATTTGAAGGCATCATAAAGTTCACTTCCATAATAGAAGTTCGAAGTATACAATTTTTTCATCAAACTCATTACAAACATTCAAAAAGTAGGATATAGTCAGTCAGAATCAAACTTCATTAAGCGTAGTGTGAGGAATACAATTGTTAACAACTGAATATGCTGAACATTATGCACAGAATCAATCTTGAAGAATGAGTAAAAGACTTATCTTTTTATATTCGTTCATTCATGGAAAATTTTATACTTAGTAGAAATTTGCCCTGGATCAGCAATGATCTGCTGAGTTCATATAATTTCAACATGAATGGAATACTGGTTGAATGTTTTTTTTTCATATCTCTGTATTATATAGAGAATAATAATCAGTTTCTGTGATCTCAAATAAGAATTCTATTTTTGAGGTGAAACCCAGAAAAGAATAAAGATGATAGTTGGTTCAGATTAATATTGATTTACCGTTATGGGAATTAATATTTGTGGATGAACCCATAAAAAATTATTCTATATAGATGCAATGATCCAATTACAATTAGGGGATTTATACTGCACTGTGGGCCAAATTTATTTGGAAGTCAATTTTCGAATAATTATTTCTTGATCTGCCAGATTTTGGTTCAATTTTGTGTGAATATTAGGGAGGTCCTTTCTTGATTGTATGAAAAATATCTAATCAATATATGTAGAGCGAGCCAAGTAAGAAGCAATATTTTTAATAAATGCTTTTGTGACTGTTGCAAAATTAAGTTTTCCACTCTAAAACTACAACTATTATTTGAAAATATTAAGAAACTATCGGAAAAGAATATCTTTATAAAATGTTTGAAAAACCTTTAGGTTTTGTATTGAAAAGGTATTTTTTTCGAAAACTCTGTTTAATATAATATTACCCTACAGCGTAGTAAAGTTTCATCAAATATGAAATAAAAATATTTTTCAATAATTTTACAAGAAATTATTGTGAAAATTACTTTTATTTTCTACAACAGCTTGAAATCTTCGGAGTCATAGTCTAATTGACATTTCTTGATTATATTGATGCCAACAAGAAACTACTCTCATCGATAGTATTGATGCGAGTGTTCTCATAATTTTTTTCTTCTAATATTTCCCAAATGTTATAGTCAACGGGGTTCTAAACTTCGGGTTATTTGGAGGCCTCTTGTTTGGTTAAATAAAGTTAGGACGATTTTCCTGCAGATACCTTTAAGTACTTCTTGACGTATTGCTAGGTGTGAAGTAATTTATAATATATTGAACACAGTTTTCGAAAAAAATACTTTTTTAATATAAAACCCACAGTTTTTCGGAACTTTTTTTATAGATTCTTTTCCGATAGTTCCTTAATATCTACAAATAATTTTTAAAGTTTTAGACTAAAAAACTTAATTTTGCAACAGCCTCAAAAGCAATGATTAATAATATTGCTTCTCAAGTGGCTTCCCCTGTATATATTGATCAGATAAATTTGCACAGATAAGTAAAGGTTTTCCCTGATATTCACACAAAGTTTCACCAAAATCCGGCAGATCGAAAAATAATTATTCAGAGACAAATTGGGTTCCAAATAAATTTGGCCCACAGTGTATATGGTAGCATTAGCAAATTCTTTGTGCGTGTGTGTTGATCTGACTGATTTTTTCAATACACTTCAGAAAATAATTACTCAAAACTTTGTGCTCTCACAGACAATGTGCGGTCCTACCCGAAATTAACATATCAACCAATAATAACACGAATTTTAACATGAAACAAGGATCCTATTTTACATTATCATCCGCGTCATAATTCAAGAATAATTTAAAATACAGTTTATTCTTTTTCAGACATATAGACAGTGATAAGTAAGTAGGTACATTAGATTCAATATATTTAAAGCTATATAGTAGACAGTTCTGCTGTTTTACACAGTATGAAGTGAAACATCATATAACACAGGACAAAATTATTTGCAGGGATGTCAGATTTCACGGGAATAAATGCTGCCAAAATAGACAAAGTTATGTGGCTTAGTGGAATGTACCGAAAACTGTGAAACTTGCCATTTGGTCGGTGAAATTGGGTTTTGGTCAGATTTATTTCGAATTGATTATTTAACGTTTCTTCAGGCTAGGCATTCGGCTTTTTCTTGCCAGCAAAAATTGGCAAAAAATGTGTCAATTGATTGATTTCATAGAATTATTATTACCTTGATAGTTAGGGCACAAAACTCCAGTGCGTCGAGCCTAGGAACTTAAAGCACCTGACAGGAAAACAGCTAAAATTATGGATTGACTGTATTATTTCGTTTTTCTGTGTAAATCTGACAACCATGCTCATTCATTTTCAGTATGCTTTTTTTCTTGAAAAAACATACAATCGGACAAGAAAATAATCTCCTAATTTCCGATTCGATAACAATGAAATTTCTATTTGTTTTTGATAAAATAACTTCTGTGCTATTGACTCAATTAAACTGATACTAAGTGAGTAATGTGATAAAATTTGGCAGCATATATGATTTCGAAGAATTCCCATAAAACAGGAAAAACAAACACTTGCACAGTGAATGTGAATCATCAAAACATTATATGAAATTATTAAATGTTGCGGATTTGTTGACCACTGTATTGAAATTTTGTATACTTAAGATTCCACTCACTGAAATACCTTCAATCTTAGCACCAAGGAATTTGCATTATTATTTTTCTTTGAATAGGAATTCTTCTGAAAATCTTAACTAAATTATTTTCTTGTCCTGTTTATACCTGCATAATGAATGAATGAATAAAAGGATATACCAACCGTTATATTTTTTGATGAAAATAATACCCATATTTTCATACACTCTGGTACGTAAAAAAAAGAATCAAACATTCTCATCTAAAAATAATCTGTTTTCTGCTTCGACATCAGGAGTAGACTCCAATATTCATATAGGAATTTTTCGCTTAAAGGATGTTGCAGACACTTCCCTGCATGGCTTCGTTGATGAACAGGGGTGTACCAGCACTTAAACCCCCATCTGATTTCTCTTGTTCTGTTCTCTCAAAATCAGAGCAGTCAAAGTAATGACTCTGACACTCGTAGCATCTGTGAAAACATACGTCCAATATACAGGGTGTCCAGAAAGGGTATCGGGTATTTGTAAGTTCAATAAAACAAAAAATATTTGTGAACAATGAAGACATTTATTGTTTATTATTAACATATGAATTGGAGAATTATTTGAAAAAGATAATGTTATCCAAATGATGACCGTTGCGTTGCTGGCACTCTTCTAAACGGGAACGAAGATTGGCGATAACACGTTGACACATAGCTGTATTGATATTGCTGCCATTTCTGACCTGATTTTTTGCTTCATCTAGTTTCGATTCGTCGGATTATTTTGATAAAACTTACTTTTAAGGTATCCCTATGCAAAATAGTCAAACGGGCTAAGGTCGGGGCTTCTGGGATGCCAGTTGATGTTACCCCTTCGCGAAATGACTTCTTGAATCGCTGCAGCATTTCGTTCGGAAAATCAGTCGATAAGCATAGTCTGCATCCTCAATTCTTGAATCAATTGAATTTAATAGGTTTTTAGATGTGAGTCTTTCTCTACAATCGAAAGTAAAGACGATTTTTAGATGTTCAACGCTTGGCTTCGCTTTCGGATGGATAAAGACGGATTTTGACGAACCGACGCCTCAACATCTTCAATTGTTTCTTCATCGCGAAGTAAACGAGGACGACCAGAGTTTTGAATTTTAATTGTCGCACCTGTATTCTCGAACACCCTGATCCATTTCCTAATGCTATCGTCATTTGTCGCGTGGCGTGTAGATATTCCGCACGATAGAGACGTTGAGCAGTCACTATTGAACCACCATTACGATAATACGCTCATACGGAAAATGCGGGATGCGTTCCGAGTATTGTTCCATCGTGACTAAAACTCCACAAAATGGCGGACGCCACGAACCCCTTCTCGCTCCTTTTAGACGTCCCGTTCTGAATATGGCGCGAAAACAAATACCCGATACCCTTTCTGGACACCCTGTGCAAGTCCGTTCACGAAAGGTTGAGCGCATAGTAGGCGTTCGTTTATTTATCTGAAGTTGGCATTATTTGCTGTCATAACGTAAAATGAAGTCAACGTTGCTGAATGTACCAGGCCTCGCGTCCGACGAGCTTGCTAGTTATCAGAGAATTCTATGTTATACTCGTATTGACAACATTGCGTATCAATTGGACAAGAAAATAATTAACCTAAAATTTTAATATACACAGTGAAATATGCCAAATTTCCATGGCGAACCGACGGCTCAACCTTTTGTGAACAGACTATACATCAGATTTTTTGACTGAATGTATTGATTTTTGGAAAAACTGTTGTCCAGTCGTGGCAAACTTTTATCCAATAAAAGTACCTACCTATATTATTCAATGAGTGATGAGTGTTTATGGCTCGTAACCAAAATCTCACCTTGTGGGTAGTAATAATCATTAATCTCTCATTGCATAATATATTACTTTTCAACTATTTTATTTTCAAAAAATACAAACTGTTGGAAATTTCAGGAAATTCTAATGTAAATGTTAAAATATTTTTTACAACTTCTACATTTATTCTTCGTTGACTACTTTTCCTTTTCTTATTTTTTAATGTTACATACAAATGTAACCTTCTACTGTTAAGGAAATATTAAGTGTTTTCAGATGGGTTACAAAAATCAACATTAAAAATGAAAATTATTTTATGTCACAAGACGTTCCTTACATTGAAATTAATTTTTTGTTTGTTTTTTATACATTATTTGTGAAATGAAACAATTTTTTCAATGATTTTTTTAATACATCTGAAAACACTTAATATTTCCGAAATAGTTGAAGATAGGTATGACACATTATGTCTAGATGTTCTGAAGAATCCAAAGAACTAATAATTAACAGGGGGTTGTATTTAGAATAAGAAAGTCATATGACACACCCTATATAATTATTTTTGTTTAGAAAAAATGCGCATCTAAAAATACAAATCGACGTATCCAAGCGTTTTTCCCAACACACTCTCATTTATTTGTTATCGAATTTATTCCATTTGGCTGTTCCACACTGTATAATAAATCTATTAGAATATTGTCTAAACACATTGATTTTGAAACAACAGTTGAGGTAAGCGTCCACCTATCGGCAGCGAACGCAGCGGACGGAGCGGACGCAGCGGATTCTAGAATCCTTTGTATAGAAACTAATGCAAGCGCGTCCACCTATACCCGCGCCGAACGAATCGGATTCTATACAAAGAATTCTAAAATCCGCTTCGTTCGCTGCGTTCGCTGCCGATAGGTGGACGCTCTCCTATGTTCACTTTTTTAATCTATCATTCTCAAAATATTCAGCTTTGAATGTTACAAAAATAATTGATAAATTCAGGTTTTCCTAAAATATGCCCTAGGCCAGAAGGTGGAGAGTATTTCGAAGGATTCAATTGGATGGTATGGTATGGCGGTGTTTCAGATAACTCTTAAATATTAAATAGGTAATTGAAAAATGTGAGAATTTTTCTATCTATGAATCATAGAAAAAAGGTAAGGAGGTTTGAATGGAAAATTGATTCAAATTTTTGAATCTTATATTAGTCCGGTCAATTTAGACAATTGAAATAAAGAAAATTCCGACAAAGCCAAATTTTTGTAGAGGTTTTTTGGATTTTTCTCGAAAACGGTAAGTTTTATCGAAAAAGTACCCCAGAGCAAAGTTGTAGATCTTAAAATTCTCTATAAAAATGGTTCCCATGATTTTTTCTCTAAGACCCACTATTTCCCAGATATTGCGCTTGTAAGAATCATGTTCTACATAGTATGCACACATATGCCACGTATATACATATTTAGGTACTCAAGCAAGCAAAAATGCCTTCTCGTCATTTTTTTGCAAACATTAATAATAAATCTCGTTTTATTTCTATGTTGAGTAACAAATTAACAGCTGAAAATATTGCCGTGAAACAAGCTCCTAATGACGCCGATGTCCTCATAATTGAAACAGCAATAGAACAATTTAATGCAAGAAATACAGCTATTGTAGTGGGTGAAGATGTCGATTTATTAGTACTACTCACTGCAAGGACTCCATCTGATAAAATTATTTACTTTTTAAAACCTGGGAAGGCGCAGCAACGGAAAGAAATATATTCTTCAAAAAGTTTATCAGCTTATCCGAAATGCCAAAACTTTATTTTATTTTTACATGCGATAACCGGATGCGATACTACGTCAGCAATGTTTAGAAGGGGCAAAAATTCAGTATTAAAATTATTTGAAAAAAAGGATTTGATTGACTGCGCAAAAGTATTCACAGAAATTAATTCTTCACCTCAAATACTAATTACTAAAGGAATTCGGTTTCTTCTTGCGGTTTATGGAGCTCCAAAAAAAATTGATTGCATAGATAAGTACAGATATTTAACATTCGTAAAAAATACACGAAACAAAAAGCAAGTACAGCTATCTTGTCTTCCTCCAACATCGGCATCTGCTACTCAACATTTGTTTCGAGTATACTATCAAGTTCAGACATGGCAAGGCAATGAACGTAACCCTGAAGACTGGGGTTGGAAATTGATAAATAATACTTTGGAACCGATTCGAACTTTACTGCCCCCTGCTCCAGAAAAACTTCTTAACACTATTTTTTGCAATTGCAAGAAAGGTTGTAGTGCCAAATGTGGCTGTAAAAAAGTAGGATTGCAGTGTTCTCCAGCGTGTACCAATTGCCAAGGTGTCTCTTGCTCAAATGTTCAATTAAATACAAGAGAGGAAGATTCATGTGATTTTGATGAAGAGACAACTGATTCATCTTCATTTGAACAATTTCTAAGCGTTCATCAACAGGAAGGAGAAGAAGAAGAAGAACAAGAAGAAATTGAAGAAAACATGATTGGTGAAGTTGAATATGAAGAGTATGAGTCAGATTAAAGTAATAAAAAAAAGTTAAACTCAGTAACCCATATCAATAATCTTCATACTATTAAATAATTATTGTTCCTGAAAATAACGTCATAAAGGTTAGTGGAATAGGCCTACCGGGGATACCACGTTAAAAAAATGCGCCGAGTACACTACCTCACAGGTGGTGTGGAAATGTGTGCATATTATGTAGAACTTGATTCTTACAAGCGCAATATCTGGGAAATAGTGGGTCTTAGAGAAAAAATCATGGGAACCATTTTTATAGAGAATTTCAAGATCTACAACTTTGCTCTGAGGTACTTTTTCGATAAAACTTTATTCCTTGTGGTAAACCTAAGGTCTCTACAAAATTTGGCTTTGTCGGAATTTTCTTATTTGATCACTATTTTTATGTCTAAATTGACCGGACTATATTGCAGATATTGAGTTAGTTAACCAATCTGATAATGGACGAAACAGCTTACGTGTGAATTGTTTTGGAATGTTCTTCATGAAACACCAAACATTACTTTTCTGAATGATACAATATTTCAAGGGTGAAGCATGCTTGTCTATCGATCCCTTGAATAATTACCGAGATATCCAGCTTCAAAACCCCTGAAGATATCAGAAACCTCAAGACAAGTGAATCATCTCATCAACAGTTCACACCAGTTAAATTTGTCGAAATTTCAACTCAAAATTGATCGAAAATGAATCACCCAAATCAATATCATTCCCCTCAATATTTCGAATTTCTGCTATTAATGATGAAAATATGAGGAGAACGTTGTAATTGATTATACAGGGTGTTCTGATTTGTTTTCGACAAACTGAAATGGTTGATAGATCACATCGTTTTAAGCAAAAAAGTTCATGGGTCCGGAAATGCTTCGTTTCCGAGATACAGGGTGTTAAAGTTGAAAAAATAATTCCCGTTTTCTTCAATATCTTTCGAATGATTCCACGTAAAAACAACAATTACATAGCACACCACTTCTACTCATTAGTGGGCAATAGAAAATCCGCATGCATTTTCCTCAGAAATTTTTAAAATGAATTTAGATTGAATATTTGAATGAGAATAAGTCTTGGGACCCTTTAGCTTCAAATGCATTTTTCTCTGAAACGATTGCTCCTAGCGACTTCGATGAAGTATAGCTTTTTCAAGTAAAAAGGATGAGAGAATCGATTTTTTAATTCCAAAACGGTGTACAGGGTAGCACAAAGAAGTTGCAACGGTTTCCATGGGTTGAAATGGTTGCCGGTGGCGCCCTATAGAAAATAAACTGAATCGATTACAAATTTGAATTTATCGTCCCAAAAAATCCTGTATACGAAATTTCATGAAAGGATTTCGAAGCAGTCAAAACATATTAAAGAAAACGCGAATAATTTTCTCAACGTTAACACCCTGCATCTCGGAAACGAAGCGTTTCCGGACCCATGTTTCTATAGAAACTTTTTCGCTTAAAATGATGTGATCTATTACCTATTTCAGTTTGTCGGAAACAAATCAGAACACCCTGTATATTTTTCAATATTTTTGGTAATACAGTTTTCTTGCGAAGATCTTATTGTGTTATTAAATGTTGTTGAGTATAAAAGGAATAAATATTCTACATTCTACATTATCTTACATCATTATGATAAACTCACCTGCAATCGTCAGACATTTTGCAAGTTAGGCCAAACTGCTTGGCAACAGCTTTATAAAATTCTTTGCTCGAAGTATGTACTATAACTGGTCCATGGGTTGGAGTAGCTGATTGATCGTCTTCTTCCTCAAGACAAGGGTAGTTAGCACACTGAAACTGTTACTTCGTAAATATTCTATTATTTCAAATCTGCAGTTCAAATACACCACAATTCATCGTTAGCGCACAAGCAAAAAGTAGGGGAGAGCGGGGCAAAGTGGGTTACCTAACACTTAAGTGTACGTACAAAAAATATATTCGTGATTAAAAAGCCAATTTTTAGTCAAAACCATTGTTTAACTCATTACGAATGACTATACACGAAATATGAGGTTTAAATGTCAGATGGCATTTTGTCCCGCTTTGCCCCATATATAGGGGTAAAGCGGGGTACTTTATGGGGCATTGTGGGGTAACAATAATAAGTTAATCAGGAATATAAACTTCGAACTTAATAGTCTTTACTAACACGAAAAAAATAGAATACGAATCTTTGGCCAATATATTATCATTATCATCTTATAAACATACATATTTATATAAGAACAAAAACATCAACCTAACGAAATGAAAATAATGATAATATTTATTCATCAGCACACATCACACATATATTAGTGCTTTCGTCATCGAGATAATCTTCCCCTGCACAAGAGAGGTGTACCCAAATTTTTACATATTTCAGTTTTGAATAATTTCCAAAATATCATTCCGATCGTTCTGAGATTTTGCATTTACATATTTTGTATTAATCTCAAGTCCAATACAAAATTTTGAGGTAATAGCTTCATTGCTCCACCAATGAACGCTCAAAAGTACATACTTAGGGCTTTCTTATTTTTTCTTCAGTGTAGTTCAGGGAACGTTGTCTAAGTTGTTCTTTTTTTGTTGTCCATTTCTCCCGACACAACATTTTGAAGCACTTTTTTCATTGCTTCCATTGACCAGAAATGCTGTTCTGTAGTCCTTTTATAGGTTTGAACCATATTTAGTGATAACAAGTTACTTAAGTAAATGAAGGAAATTAATACAGGGTCTCTTTAAATGATTATAACAGCTCAGTTGGTGTTGGAATATTATAAATATTTATATCCTGATGTACACTTCAATTTAAACAAACGATACTTGAAGTTCAGGCTGGTAATTTCGAAAGAAAGTGAATAATGTGACTGGAATTATAAATTTTAAGAGAATTTGTAAGAAAAGAAAAGATAAAAAATTTCAAAAGCAACCTACGATGTTACAATTATTTATAAAGACCCCGTATTTGAGGTATTTCAATAAGGGGCGAAGTGGGGTACCGTTCAAACAATACCCTACTTTGCCTCTTTCAATATATCCCACTATGCCCCAATGTGACTTCAAGTACTAAAAATGAACTGAAAATATTTAACTTTTTCGCAATCTCTCTTGAATTTTCAATGATCGATTCTATATGGAATCTCTATAAAAAGAAATATAAAACACAATTATTCGAGCTCTGGATTTCGTAAAAACTGAAGTTTTTATTAACAAACTCACTCGTTGCAGTTTTTCAGTCATACTGACTAAATTACTTTAGAAGTGGCGTGTTTAGCTTATGAAGACCACGTGCTGATGGATTACCAATGAAATCGAGCTATTTGAAACTGTGCTCAAAAATTCGTTTGGCTGTAATGAGGAAATTCCGCTTTGCCCCGCTAGCCCACTATGCCCCGCTCTCCCCTACCTACTAAGACAGAATATGGTGTTGAGAAATAGAAGATCTTATATAACTTCGAATTAATTTGATAACTTGTGTTGAAGAAGTAGGTAGTAAAATTAATTTCTGATTCTTCATAACTCGTTTGAGCAGTCCATCTTAAAGTTAGTGCTATTGAATTGTAAAGAAATCATGAGAGCCCTTCAAAATAAATTCATGAGACTATGGAGGACATAGGGCAGCCACTTTGCGATTTGGTTATGAAAAATTGCATTAAAAAGATATGGTCCTGTAAGCGTGATCGTGGTGGACATTTGCCTGATGTTATTTTCCACTTTTAACGGCATAGCTTCTTCTTTATAATGAAATGAACATCCGATCAGTTATGTTGAAAAATGGCATTTTTCTCTGAATATCAAAATAACACCTCTTATTGGAAAAGCTTGTAAATGCCCAATTCATTATGGTAGTATGCAAAGCAATTTAGATCGTTTTGTAATGCTTCAGAGTTCAGGCGACAATGCAAGATTTATTCATAGAATCCTTCTCAGATTTTGATGAAATTAATGACTTATAATAACGCAAGAATTACTAAAAATAATAGCTCGTTGTTCTTTCGAATGTTTCGATAAGAATTTTTCAGGAAAAAAGAAGATTATTTTTTACGGAATTCCTGATTTTTTCGATTAAAAATATTCATGTTTTCACATAAAATCGAAAAAGCACCCTAATTTTCATTCGAAAATTCACAGCGTTTTTGAAAACGTCTTTATTGAGAGATTTGTTCGTTATATTCCCATTTTGCCATAGTATAAAAATATACATCTACTATATAAAAATAAGTCGGGTTCTCCTCCCTGACGCTTTAACTCCAGAACGCACGGACCGATTTCAACGGTTTTGCATTCGTTGGAAAGGTCTCGGGCTCCGCGAGGTTTTAGCAAAGAAAATTCAGAAAAAATTTCAAGATATCGAGAAGAACGTAGGAAATTGGTACATTTCTGAAAATTTCATTATTTATGACATCGAATTCAATGACAACTGTCAAGTCTCCTTTCGAGAGGGAAGTGCTTCCAACAATTTCCTCATTTCAGAAGAAAAAGGCCAGATCCGAATCAAAAAAGGTACGAATATCGTTTTCGAGTAGTTCTATAACGTTAATTAACGAAGATATTCGTTGCAGGAATTCTGAAATAGCCAGAAAGAAGAAAATATTTTTGACATAGGTACGTCTCATGTAAACATTTGTCCGTTTCGAGTGGAGAACGTTATTTGAATAGGTGGGTCCATATGAAATCATCAACTTCAACGTTCATTCAACGAATTCCTAACATTTCAGCGATCAAAAGCATCATTTCAGGTCGCAGTGATATTTGAGGTTTCTACTAAACCGAATTTCCCTGACAAATAACGTAATGAGAACAAAATTCGGGGATTATTCGTATTTTAGGAAAAAATACGCCAGGAAATGATATCAAACTGTATGTATTATGATAATTATCGATATTTCAATATATTTTTTCGATTTCCTGATATGTTTACATGTTAAAACCCGTTGAAGTCTGAGATAAACAGTCGTCACGTGTAACAAGGCAAGTGGTGTAACGACTAACGTCTAGGTGTGTGGACCTGGTAGTGTACCGGTTTCGAAACCCCATGGTGGCATGTTCTGTTTATTCTGGATAAAAAGTATTTTTTCCAGGTTCAAAGAAAGCTGATGAAAATAATTCAAAATTTTCATGTACATGTTTTATACAGGTACGTTTTAGATATATACAGGGTGTTTCTATAAATCTATCAATTATTTCACATTTCTACGTTATAACAGAAAGCTTTCAATGAAATTGAAGGGGCTTTTGAATTTCGAGTGATTCGTTATAGGAGGTGGAATTTTAAATATAGATACTATGCTTCGGATTCATACGGGGTGCTCCTATAAACATGTCGAATATTTTGAATTTCTGCATTATCACAGGGACATTTCCACAGAAACGAAGAAGTTTTTGAATTTCAAATGATTTACTATCGATGGTGGTTTGATTTATACAGGGTCTCTTCATAAAAATGCCAAATATTGTAATTTTCTACTTCCTAACACGAACATTGTATTACTTTTCCCATAAATGTTCAATAGACGCTCTGAGTATATACAGGGTGTGTAGTGTAGTCAGACAGATACCAAGGAATATATCAAATATCTATGAACATCAATAACCAATGATGATCTATCGAGGTATACAAAACGGTTCGAAAGACCTACTGTTCATCTGATCTATCGGTTCAATTGATCTATCGGTTAAATTATCCTACTTAGAAAGGTAGATCTACCGGTTTCACAAATCTACTTAAAAAGGTAGATCTACTGGCCTGACTAGAAAATCATTGTTTTTTACATGGCAGTTATACTTTATACGTGTTCACGAGTTGGAAAACCATCCGCTTTGTTTGTGTTTACGTCAGGCCAAAAAACAAAAATATGGTTTACCAAAGATCATTTCAAAAAAACGGATATTTTGCGGAAACGTATAACGCTTCGATTCAGTATTTACTCTGGATTCTCTTTCATTTACTTAGAGAAGTTTAACTAAGTAACACTTCATTTTTGTAATCGAAATGAATTTATTACTGTTGTTCCTTTTCAAATATAAAAAAAAATTTTCTTCATTTTTTTATCACCAAACGAAATGTTACAGAAAACGAAGCCATCTGGTGGCGAAACGGAGTTCGCCGGGTTTGCTAGTAACATATAACTGTTCTCACAAAATGAAAAGAACTTCACTGAAGCTTATAAACCGGATGTTACATGTTGAAAATTGGCTGCCGAAAACATCGTTCAAAATGAACAAATTCATGCTCAAAATGCCATGGAACTAAATAAAAAATGTGAAAGAAAAACAATTTGAGCATAAATTTGTGTACTTCAAAATGTTTTCGGCAGCCAACTTTCAAAAATATTACCAACCATCCAGTTTCACCGCTGCAGCAAATTCATCTGTATTTTTCGAGAACAATCACCATTGTAAAGTATATATCGGGTGTCCCAAAGTGTGTGGCCTATTAGATCAAATTGGCTTGTTACGAAAATGACTATATAGATCTCTCAATATTTGAGATTTGAGTCAGAAATTTAGCAAGCCATCAGATATTGATCTAATCTATGTTTGTTACTGCTTTTAAATTATATTTGTCAGTTATACAGGATGGATCAAAAATAACATGATAATGATAATAATCTAATAGGCCACTCATCTTGGGACACCCCATATATTTTTATTTTGAGAAAAAATAAATTCAAGGAACAAATATCCCACAGACTCAATAAACGCTAATATTTTGAGTCAATAAGTGTAGTGTGAAAAAATGGATATTTGGAACCACACAAATTATACTATTTTTGGGACATGATAAGATGAGTTTTCACCTAATTTGGTAACAAAAATTTTGTAAAAGATGAAAATAAAACAGAGGTTTTAGTAATGTGAAAAAGTATGAATACTAGAGTTGTAAGTCTTTTTAGTAGCATCAACTTTATCATTCAACTTTTTTCTTTAAGACTCGTTGTTTAGCCAAAAATTCAAATAAACCTTTTTTACCCTTTCAAACTCACCCTCTTCCACATTTCGACCTCAGATCACACATAAATTATCTTCTCTTTTATTTTCGTTTTCGAATGGCAGCCATTATCTATAAGCCGTTCACGAAAGTTTGAGCGCATAGTAGGCTTTTGTTTATTTATCTGAAGTTGGCAGTATGGCAGTATTGGCTATCATAACCTAAAATAAAGTCAACGTTGCTGAATGTACCCGGCCTCGTCCGACGCGATTGCGTGTTATCAGAGAACTCTATGCAATATTGACAACATTGCTTATCAATCTGACAGGAAAATAAACAACATAACTCAAGATTTCAATATACACAGTGGAATATGCCAAATTGCCATGGCCAACTGACGGCTCAAACTTTCGTGAACGGACTATACCTATAGTTCACCTACTGATCACTCATAAGTCAACATTTTTTAATAATGTTATTTTCAAAAAATAAATTTCCGAACTGTGTTCTAATAATTTTTTCCATACCCGATTTACTTTTATCAATCAATTTTATAATTCACAACCGTGACACTTACCTGCTCCTCCAAAACGTAGTCGTAGGGAGGGGGAGGACTACAAGGCACATCGTCATCGTTCCCGGCAATCTCGGCGGCCTCCAAGATATCTTCAGGTAAATCATCTCCAGGGATGCTGGACTCATTATCGGATTCTGTATTAGATCCGTTTTCGGAAATGCGAATTGACAGGTTTGACATGTTGGTGTTGGGGTCTAAGGGCGCCAGCTTAACTGCTTTATTAGCCTTCTTAAAAGATTTTTTGCTGATATCTGATAGTTCGATATGGATTTCAGTCTTATCTGAAAAAATGGAATAGGACAATTCAATTGAAGTAAACAACTGGATTTTCAGTGATTATCCTTTTTTTTCGAAGTCAAGTTTTCGAGAAAAAAGTTGACGAAACCGACGAAATAAGTCAGAGAATTCAAGACCCGAATTGGTGATAGAATGTGACATATGCGTTGGCCTTCATTTCATTGGTTGAATGTTGAATATTCAGAGTAAGAAATAAACATAAATATGAACCTACGCCTGAACAATACTGCATTGTAATCAACCAAGCATTTGAGTGAGATGGCAGGCACTTCACTGCCACACTGGGTGAAGTAAACAATTGGTTAGATTTGAAATTCTCCAACTCCTGAATATAATACAACACTTTCGTAATTTTGCCCAAGGTATAATTAACGGAATAGCCATAAGCAACAGTAAACTGCCACCAAATCATTGAAATAATTCATTTTATGAAAGTCAAGTCGAAATGAAAATGTAAACACATCGCATCAAGAAACTAAACACTAACAGACAATGTGGCCAAACTGACAGAATTATCTGTAATAGACGCAAGCCGTTAGTATCAGAGTATGGGAGAGATAAATCAATTATCCCAATTATTACTGAATAAACATAAGGCACGATTTCGCAACGCCGGAAGTTCGTTCGCGTGTATAAACAGATTCTACTTGGCTGCATAACAAATGCGTGAAGCAACTCTAGGTTCACTTTTTACACTGAGGTTGAATCACCATTTACAACGATGCTAACTAGCCACTCTGTTATGAATCGTTTTTCCCGCGTATTATGCTTGCTCGTACGTCATCATGGTGGGACCTTTGAACTTAAGAGTAGGTATAGATATCGCAATTTCAATAAGTATTTGGAATTTTACGTGAATAGTTGGGTACTTATACCTACTTGACACTAATGCTGTTCCCTGGAAAAAAAAACTACCCCTAGGTATATATTAACATACTGGAAATGATATATAAATAAACAGAAATAATAGTAATAATACCTATAAATTGTGAAAGATGGGCTAATTATAAAATATTGTATTTTGTATTATTATTATATTATCAAAATATTTATCCTTGAAAACAGTGTGATCGTCAGATGTTGAAAATACGCAGAAAGGTCTGATAAACGGTTTCGAAAGGGAAACGTTCTGAACATTCAAAATGAATCTGGAAAACTGATGTATTTCAAACCATGGTTTGAAATTAACAAACTCATACTCAAAATGTCATGGTTCTGAAAAATGTGGAAAAAATAGCATAAATTCGTGCAATTTAAATCATGTTTTCGGCTGCCAACTCCCCAAGATGTTACATACAGTTTCACAGCTGTAGTGAAGTAGGTATTCTGCATTTGGTGAGAAACCTCTCCAGAGTATTATTTCGTTTCTATATTATGAGATAAAAGACATTCCAACAAATAAAAATTCCACGAATCCTTCATTAACGCTGATGTTCTAACGAGATTTTGAATCAATATAAGGTGAAAAAATGGAAGCAAGCCCTATGAGCAGGAGCTTCTGAGCGCTCGTTCTCTGGTGGAGCAATAGGACTATCATCTCAAAATTCTGTATATGACTTGAAATTGATACTTTATATATAAACAATTAAAAAAAATCAATTCTATGGTCACACTTGAAAATTAAAATAATTAAATTTTATGGTTCCGATGATGCGATCCTCTTGAAATTTGCCATGAACATTCAGTATATCAATCTTTATACCAGGAATAAATTTCACTCAATTCAGATATCTTGTTATGAAAATATAATTTTTTTTTTCAATATTCAAATTGAATTTTCTATAGTTCGGATGATGCGATGATCTTCAAATTTTGCACAAACATTCAATATATAAATCTCAATTCCAAAAATAAATTTCATTTGATTCGGATATCTTGTTATGGAAATATAAAGAGTCTTTCCTTTAATATTCCAATTGGAATTTCTATGGTTCTGATGATGCTATCCTCTTGAAATTTTGCATGAACATTCAGTATATCAGTCTCAACTTACAGAATGAATTTCATTTGAATCGGAAAGTTGGTTATGGAAATAAAAAAATTCTTCTTTTCAATATTCCAATTGAATTTTCTATGGTTCTGTTAATACTATGGCCACAAAATTTTGCGAGAGGCTCACTATGAGCATCTGGCAAGTTGCTGCAAAATTTCATTCCGAAATATTGAGAAGCAAAAATTTTGAATGGCCACTTTTTATGGAACACCCTGTACGATTTTTCTGGTTAACGAACTTAACCGAGCTATTTGGGAGCTGAACACACCCTGAAAATTTCAAGTCTCTAGGACAATCCGTTCGAGAGTTATTGTGCTCACGGACGGCCGGCCCTACAGAATTTGATTTGACCTCATATTTTCCATCAGGGAGTCGAATCCTATCGTTTGAGACCATTTTCGGCTCAAAATTCGAAAATTACACACATTTGGGCAAAACGATATAGCACTCGTCTAAGTAGAACGAGCGCTCAAAAATGAATATTTGGATCCCAAAAAATTGTAGTATGTTTGAGACATGAAAAGGTAAACTATTACCAAATTTCGTGAAAAAAAAATTGTAAAAGATAAAAATAAAAATGAAAAAGTGTAAATACAAAAGTTGTGGGTCTTTTTATTCGCTTCAGATTCTTATTAAACTTTTTTCAATAAAACAACTTTTTAGTTAAGTCGTGGTCTATTCTCCACTCACTCCATTCAAAAAGTGAAGAACAGTGCGTCCAACATAGTTGTTTCAGGCCATTTTTCGCTGAAAACTCCACACTTACCGACAAAACAATACCTCCATTTATGCACCTGTTTTTGTAGCAGACTAACATGACTGTTTTAGTTTAATTTATCGCATGTACCTACGTGATGTCTTAAAAGCAAAATTGAAATCTGATAGATATCATAAACAAAGAAATTATCATTCTGTTTTGAAAGTTCAGTAGTTCATTTGTATATAGAAGATCCATGCCAATCCTGATACTTGATAATTAACAAATAAAATCGGAAAATATCAACAATAAAATAGTGCAATGTACAAAATGGTGGATGCGCCGATCGTTCCAGAAATATACTACGTTGAATTTATCAATTATATGAATATTTATCTAGTTAACATTTTTTCTCTTTTGTGTAAGCTATAGAATGATGAAAACTCATTATTTATTTTTTCAATTCCATTTGATAGTGATTCATTCACATTGAAAATCGCATAAGAAATTTCAAAACAATATACGCAATGACACAACTACGAGTAAATCAAGATTGTTCCATTCATAACATCGCACTTAACTTTAATTGAATGGTTCATGACAAATTAGTCGAAATAATTTCAATAAACGCTCATGCTTGAAGTAACTTCATCTTTACCACAATAATATCATCTAATACCTGTATTGACCTATTATCATGTCTACTAATAAATGTCTTCATGACATCTCAGAAACAAAATAAAATTAAAGACTAGTATTCATCTTCTACGTGCTACTTTAACCAGGTTGAAGAAAATGTTAAAAGAACTCACCCTTTCACGATGTGAAGGAGGAAAATTGAATGGTTAGTTTACTTGGGAATAATATTTTTATTTACCGCCTAGTTGAACAGGATATAAACTGGAAATTCTTAGATAAAACGGGGTTATAATGTATAATATTGATTATTCAAAAACCCCACCGTTATGTTTCAGAATCGACCACTGTTGTTGGTGGCGCTCACTGTCATCTGTTTGAACGTCAAAAATCTCTCTGAGGAGTGAGTGTATCAAACAAACCTTTAGTCAAATATTTAATTTCAATGAATTTCTCTCAATTATTTTAAAACTTAAGTATATAATTCATGTACAATTCTAATAAGAAGAATTCCCCGCAGCAACGCAATCCAAGCATCTCGTCATTGAAGTTTTCCATTGATAGATGTCGCTTCTTTATAGAAGAAATAAAAATCAATAATCATTCATTCACTTCATTCACCAGAACTGCAAGATATATATATATATACAGGCACAACATTTTGGTTTTTTATATCTCAATCATTATATAAAAATTAAAAAAAGCTACATCGAAACAAATCCATTCTACGTCTGCAAAAGCCTTTACCAAAGCCTTCTTCAACTTCAAAGGAAATTTGAGGCGAATTTTGGCGATGTAACTATAGCTTACCATAGTTACATAGTTGACAGCTAATACAAGTATTTTCTGTCAAATCACGTAACCATAGTTAGATAGTTACATGTAACCACAGCTCGCCAAAATTCGCCTTTGGTGCGTTTTCTTCAGTACCTACGTTACATATACTCCGTTCACATATTATTGAGCGCAAAGTGCGCGTTTGTTTATTCATCTGAGATTGGCAGCATTTGCGGTCATAATGATGAACAACGTCAACGTTTTGCCGATTGTACCCGGCCTCGTCCGACGAGCTTCCGAGTAATCAGAGAACTCTATGCGCTATTGACATCATTCGTATCAATCTGACAAGAAAATCAACACAGTGGAATATGCCAAATTGTCATGGCCGACCGACAGCTCAACGTTTCGTAAATGGACTATACATAAACCAGCATATACTTAAACTGATTTTGAATAGCTCCCAGTTGGTAGTGAAGCAATCTTAATAGATATGCTCTGAGGATATTTCTAGCGTCCTTTTTTTCGAATCTTATGTGACTACAAGTCGACAAGAATTACATTGTGTGCCTTCACAGCATGTTTACGATGCTAAACCGTGTACATTTAGGCACCACTGATCCTTAAAGTATATAAAAAAATTATGGAAAGCCCTGAGCAGGTGCTTGTGAGGGCTCGTTTATTGGTGGAGCAATAATGCTATTATCTCGAAATTTTGTTTAGGACTTGAGTTTCCTGCTAAGTACGAGTATATGAATGCAAAATCTCAACACGATCGGATTTTTATTCTGGAAATCATGCAAAAAATGAAATATGTAAAAAATCAATAATTCAAAAAAATTAAAATCTAAGATGCTGATGATACGATCCTCTTGAAATTCTGCACGAATATTCAATCTTCATTCACAAAATAAATTTCACTCCAATCGAATATATTTTAATGGAAATTAAAAATAAACATACTTCTTTTCAATATTCCAATCATAGATTATAGAGTATAGAAAGATAGGAAACGACCCTGCATTAGTAGTACTAAAAAACGACTACATTTTTTAGTTCACATTTGACCCAGAGATGGCACTGAAGATCAATTTTTATATGAAATCTGTAATTTTGATTAGAAATTATATAAAGAAAACTGTAATAAGAATTGATGCGAAATTCGTATTCCCTTCAGGAGGTTTCATTTTTATATTTTAAGTCCATAATTTTCAATAAAATTCAGTATTTCATGTGTAATATTTTTATTATGCATTTATATAAGATATTACAGAAATATTAGGGTATTATTGTAAGATTTATACATGGATTGAATATGAATATACTTAGTGCGTCTGTGGAATTCCAGTTTCTGGCTCAGTTCAATTGCAGCTACGTTGTCCACCATCACTGTTTGAATTGACGGAAAACTTTTCCTGAGTAGTCACTTTAACCATTTCATTTTCCGTGCAGCTTCACTATCAGCCACTATTTCTGCCTCTATCGTGGAAATAGCAACAGATGTTTGACGTTGATCAAGCCAAGATATAGCTTTACCTGCATACATCCATAAAACACCAGTTGATCATCCAGTTTCACTATTTCGTTCGTAATCTGCATTACTGAAGGGTACAAACTCATCTTTTTTCCACTTTTTTCGAGACGACACTAACGGCAAAAGCCGTTCGAAGTGAAATAATATTTTTGCAAACGAATTGATTGGCACTTTTTTATATCAATGACATTCCCTATGTATATTGATTTCGAAACTTATAATAACCAGAATTTTAACCCCTTTATAGTGCCATTAGTTCACATTTGACCCAGAGCTGGCGCTAATACACTGTAGTCGTGTCGTTTCCGATCTTTATGCTATATAATCTTTGATTCCAATTAAATTTTCTATGGTTCTGTGGACACTTTGGGCTATGGCCACGAAACGCACGAAGCTTATTATGAGCATCTTGAATCTTGAATGTGGCCGAAAATTTTCATTTCGATTAGTTTCGTTTTGTCTGAGATATTGAGGAATAAAAATTTTGAATGACCATATTATATGGAACACCTATACAATTTGGCTGGTTAACGAGCTTAACCGCGGCATTTGGGAACCTAACTCTCCCTGAAATCTCAAGTCTCTAGGACAATCTTTTCGAAAGTTATCGTTTTTACGGCCTGCTGGACAGATAGCCCCACGTACAGAAGACAGAATTGAATTCATCGTCGTCAAATACTATCGTTTGAGACTCATTTATTCTAAAATTACAGACATTTGGTTAAAACTATATTGCACTCGTAGAACGAGCGCTCAAAAATGAAACGTGTCAGAATACTCTAAAATGAATTTCAAGCGGCTAACCGGTCATCATTTCGGTTGAAAAATTGCATTCAATTTGATTGGAATTGGTTAACCGAAACAATAACCGATTAGCCGCTTGAAATGGATTAAAATTGCTGTCGCAAAAGAACGCTTATTATGCTGACGTTTGACTTTGACGTAAAACGTCAAACTCATTACCGTGACATCTGACAGGACACGTAAACAGTGAAATCGATTAAATAATGCAGGATAAAAATCATTTTTAGAATATCTCGTTTGTATGAGAATGTATATGTAAATAGTGAGCATATAGTGAAAAAGGACAATGGCTAGTCCAAGAACTCGTCGAATTCTCCAAGAATTGAAACCTCGAGACGAAAACGACAAATGTTTCGAATGTGGGACTCATAACCCCCAGTGGGTTTCTGTAACATATGGAATTTGGATATGTTTAGAATGTTCTGGGAAACATCGAAGCCTAGGTGTTCACTTATCTTTCGTTCGTTCTGTTACAATGGACAAATGGAAAGATATAGAATTAGAAAAGATGAAAGTCGGGGGTAATAGGAACGCAAGAATTTTCCTTGAGGCTCAACCAGATTACGATGACACAATGTCCCTTGTTCAGAAATATAATACTAAGGCTGCTGCTCTTTATAGAGACAAAATTTCTGCTCTTGCTCAAGGTAGAAGTTGGGATATCAAAAAATCCCCTGCTCAAAACTATACTCCTGGTTTGGTGACATCCACATCTAGCCCTAATTTACGTAAAAGTGACTCAAACAATTCTGTGTCCAATGCTTATCAGAATTACGATACTTATCAGGGAGGATACCAGAACTCTTTCAATGCAAATGAAATAAAAGATCAGAAAGAAGCTTTTTTCTCAAGGGTGCAAGCAGAAAATTCAAATAGACGTAGCGATATTCCACCTTCTCAAGGTGGTAAATATAGTGGTTTTGGGTACACGATGGAAGCCCCACCAAGAAGTCAATCCCAAGAATTTGTAGATAATGCTATTTCCTCATTAGCAAGTGGTTGGTCTTTTCTCTCTTCATCTGCAACGAAAATAGCAAGCAAAGCTACAGAAAATGCTGTTAGATACGGAGGCATCGCAACTCAGAAAGTGGTTGATATAAGTGCTCATGTGGGTGAAAAAGTCAGAGAAGGCAGTTTGCTGGAAGATATGGGTTCACAAGTCAACAAGCTAGCGCACAAGATGGGAGAACTGGGTGGTAAAAATAGTTGGAAAGATGTATCAAGTAACAATGCAAATAATGATTTTTATACAGGGAACTATGGACAAGTTAACGGCAGCAACGTTTCATCACCAGGTGAGAATTCCTCTCTATTTGGAAGTGGCAACCTCAAGGATGACAACTGGAGCTGTGGCAGTCAGCAAGGATCTAAACCAACAAGCCCCAAAAGTGGAGAATGGGATGGATGGAAGTACCAAAATGAGGAACATCATAGTTATCAGTCTGGCTTTGGCGATTATCAAAGTAGTATAAAGTCCCCTTCAGAATCCCAAGAATCATCAAGAAGCGAGAAGCACAAAGAGAAGGAGAAGAAAAAAGGCCAATGGAATGATCAGTGGGGAGATGATGAACTTTGGGAAAGTTTAAATAAGTGAATTCTTAATTTCTATCTCAAATTATTGCATTTATTAGGAATATTCAAAATCTGTGTAATTTATAGACAATATATAACTCATACGTAAACATCAATTTCATATTGTTGAATGTTTGCCGTTGATTTTATAGTTTTATTAACCTATAATTTTTTATTACCGTTTGAAATTATGGAGGCTCCTACGTTGGTTATGATTATGGAAGTTGTTGATATCATTGTATATTGTAGATTCTCCACGAGAAAAGTATCATTTTATCATTAGATGTTAATCTATCTCATTCTTCTGTGTCAACTATTTTTAACGATGTATAAATTTTAGAAGATGCTATATAAATATACCTTCAATTATCTAAGGCAATTTTTAATTAGTGTTCTCTCAGATATAATACCATATTCAAAGAAGAAATTAACACATACATATATGGTGAACTCATCAAGAAACATTTTGAATCTTGAAATTAACTATGCTCCTTGAAAAAATGAGGCAGTCAATCTTTATTAAAACTAACGAATCTTTTGAAATATTTTTTTTATGTATTTTTGATATAGGACTTGTTATATTTTATGTGAACTGGATTATCTGTCACTTAGTGTAATGAAATGCAATCAATTTTGGATTCATGTTATCCTGAAAGTATATCAGTACCTATATGATATTCAAATAGATGAACCATAAACATGAAAAATAATTAATTTGTTGCATATTGCATCAGGTAAATTTTTATGGATTTGTGTTGCTTTTTTAAGACTGTTCAATTTTTCTGAGTTTCATCTGCAATATTCCTAAATGACTAGATATTCAGATTTCTGACAAATTACAGATCAATACATTCCATAGCTTATTGCTGATGATTCTGGAATAGCCTATTTATACAGAATAATGTTGTCCCACTTACTGAGTCAGTCATATGATGATTTTTAAAGAATTGTATTAGCAAGTGCTAATAAAAGTCATAAGAAAATTTTCAAAATTATCTTATGACTGATTTTTTCGAAGACTCAGTGGAACAACATTATTATCCGAACATAACTCCGTATAAATATAGGAAAACGGCTATTCCAGAATCATCAGGAATAAGCTATGGAATGTATTGATCATAATTATTTGCCAGAAATATGAATATCTAGTCAATTAGGAATAGTTTGAATGAAGTTCAGAAAAATTGTACAGTCTTAAAAAAAGCAACAATGATCCATAAGAATTTATCTGATTCAACAAATTAATTATTTTGCATGTTTATGGTTGTCCCTTCTATTTGAATATCATATACTGATGTACTTTCAGAATAACATGTATCCAAATCCTATTTATACGGAATTATGTTGGTATAATAATGTTTTCCTACTGAGTCTTCGAAAACGTCAGTCATAAAATAATTTTTAAAGAAGTTTATTAGCAAGTGCTAATAATATTATTTAAAAATTGTAGTGTAGTGATTACGTCAATCAGTAAAAGTCAAAAAACAATTCCTCCAAGTAATATTTCTATACAGAACCGATTCACCATGCTGAAATCATCCTTGTATTTAATTTTTATTGATAGCATGCTCAACCTAGTTTCAATATTGTTTCACTGTTACTTCTGTTACTTTTCTGATTAAAAAATAATGGAGTTCATGTAATTACTTTGAAACAGTAATTTAATTGTTGCATCAGTTGATTGCTTTGGGTTAGCTCCTGTTTGATGGATAAAATTGAAATTGATGGTTGATTAAAATCACATGACTTTGGGATACAATTTCGAAAATATTTTCAATCGAT
The DNA here is from genome assembly GCA_013421045.1 of Propylea japonica. Taxonomy (NCBI): domain Eukaryota; kingdom Metazoa; phylum Arthropoda; class Insecta; order Coleoptera; family Coccinellidae; genus Propylea; species Propylea japonica. The sequence continues at coordinate 11,734,282 of CM024241.1, read as the reverse complement.
AATTCATCCAAAACATTCTTTCATCGAAATAACTTATACCATTGTATAAGGAAGGATCCTTCCTTATACAATGCTTATACCTAGATACATTATGTTATAGTTACTCAGTCTATATGTATGAACTATTCACAAAAATTATGAATAATTATATGTATATCTTTCCTTTTTCAACAGATTTCCAATAGTTGTCCGTTGAATCGGTTATAGTAGGTACCATTATTTTGTTGATTAGGTTTGATTATATACAAGATGTTCAAAAAATCGAGTTTTCAATACTCCATCAATTTCCTAGTGACTGGCTCGTTATTATGAGTCGTTTGAATGGAATATGATGGATTCACACTACAGGATGAAAAAGTGATAACAGAACATGGATCAGGAAGTCCATGACCTATTTGATGTGTATTTCTTGATAACTATTCGATTCTCATTCTGTTCATTCCGTAATTTAACATTAGTTTGTAGTTATCATAACTACTCATCATGAACGACTTCAAAATACCAATAATAATTTTTGAAGTAACGTCTGAAATTATTACTTGATTGACCTATCTATCTGAATTATTGAGAGATTTGAAATCTATCTCATGTTCTTCATCTTCAAGAAGTACGTAGGGAAACTGAATGACACTTTAACTCGACAAAACAATTGTAGGTCGATAAGTATTGGTCTCTATTTATTTTGGTGGATAAATTTTTGCTGTCTCTCCCTGAAATATGGCCTATGCTGAACAAAATCTCAAATTAATTTATTTCTACACTAAAATATCCTGATCTCTCCTTGGCCTTCCTTGTTTTTGAAAGCTTCGACAATAAAAATCATTTTTAATATATTTTGGACCAGAAGAGAAATATCAATTATGTCGAAATAAACTATTATTGAGCGCTCGTTCTACTTCAATGAGTGCTATGTATATTGTTTTTTTAGATATCTATTGAAATATACTGATGGACAAAATTAGCGCACCACCAAAAATTTCGTTAAACTTTAACAATTGATATCTTCCCAATCTTTAGTCGGATTTCAACGTTTCTTTCTTTCAATGGTAGCCGTGTTTTTGTCGAATTCCTTTCATTAAACAGAAATCCAAAAATAAAATCTTCATGCTGTACAGGGCGTTTAAATAATGTCATGTTTTATAGTCAAATTTTAACGTCTTCTGTGGGCAATGCCAGTTGCTGAGGCATATAAAAACAATAAAGCGTTGTAGCCTAGTATCTCTTGAGTAAGTATTTTGTTTTTTAAAAAACCAATTTATCTTGAAGTCGTCCCAGAGATATTCAACTTTTTATCAACTCTTTTATTTTATGCATTAGCCATGAATATCTTCGCAACCATTTGTCCGATTTGAATGTTTTTTAGTTGTAGCTCTTTTATTGGCGAATATCATACTACAATGAGATGTTCAAAAAAAGAAATGCATCATGCTGTACAGGGCGTTTAAATTTTGGGTTTTTTTTTTCATTACAGTTTGACGCCTTCTGTGGGCAATACCAGATATATGAGGCTTCTAAAAACTATACAGTTAGTTGTTATAAAAATGTGAATAAGTTAAATTGCTTTTTAAAAAAGCAAAATACTCAGGAAAAATCAGGCTACATAACTGTATAGTTGGTATAGTATAGTATAGAAGCCTAAGGTATCTGGTATTACCAACAGAAGTCGTCAAACTGTAATGAAAAAAACCTGAATATTCAAACGCCCTGTACAGCATGATGCATTTCTTTTTTTGAACATCTCATTGTAGTATGATATTCGCCAATAAAAGAGCTACAACTAAAAAAAAACATTCAAATCGGACAAATGGTTGCGAAGATATTCATGGCTAATGCATAAAATACAAGAGTTGATAAAATGTTGAATATCTCTGGACGATTTCAAGATAAATTGGTTTAAAAAAAACAAAATACTCAAGAGACACTAGGCTACAACGCTTTATTGTTTTTATATACCTCAGCAATCTGGCATTGTCCACAGAAGAAGTTAAAATTGGACTATAAAACATGACATTATTTAAACGCCCTGCACAACATGAAGATTTTATTTTTTGAACTTCTGTTTAATGAAGGGAATTCGACAATAGCACAGCTACTATTGAAAGAAAAAACGTTGAAATCCGACTAAACATTGGGAAGATATCAATTGTTAAAGTTTAACGAAATTTTAGGTGGTGCGCTAATTTTGTCCATCAGTATATATTCTGGAAGTGAAAACCTATACATTTTTTTATAAATGCAGAACACTCCCAGAATATAATATTTCAATAGAAAGCTACATTGTATTGTTTTGCCCAAATGTCTGTAATGTTCGAATTTTGAGCCGAAGATGTTCTCAAACGATAGGGTTAGACTGCCTGATGACGAATTCTTGGTCAAATTCAATTGTGTCCGTGGGGCCGTCCGGCTGTCCGTTAGCACAATAACTTTCGAAGGAATTGAGTTCGGGTCCCAAATGGCTCGGTTAAGTTCGTTAACCAGCCAAATCTCACAGGGTGTTACATAAAATATGGCCATTCAACATTTTTGTTCGTCAATATCTCAGAAAATACAGTACCAATCGAAATGAAATTTTACGGCCAAATGCAAGATGCTGATAACAAGCTTCATGCAAAATTCTGTGGCCATAGTATGAATAGAACCATAGAAAATTCAATTGGAATATTGAAAAGCAGACACTTCATACTTATTTCCAAGAAGATATCTGATTCGAGTGAAATTTTTTTTTAATGGAGATCGATATTCTGAATGTTCATCCAGAATTTCGTGGTCATAGTGTCAACAAAACAATAGAAAATTCAATTGGAATATTGAAAAGGAAAAAATTTATATTTCCATGACAGGATATCCGATTGGAGTGAACTTTTCTTGTGTAATGGAGATCGATATTTTAAATGTTCATCAAAAATTTCGTATCCATAGTGTTAACAGAACCAATCAATTAGAATATTGAAAGAAGAATCTTCATATATTTCCATAACAGAATATCCGATTCCAGTGAAATTCATTTCGAGAATGAAAAGCACTATACTGAATGTTCATGCAAAATTCGAATTTCAAGGGGATCGCATCATCAGAACCATATGATTTGATTTTTGTAATTATTAATTTTTTACATATTTCATGTTTTGAATAATTTTCAGAATACAATTCATATTCTGCATTTATACATTTGGTATCAATCTCAAATCCCATATAAAATTTTGAGGTTATAGCTAGTTTTATTGCTCCAACAAAGAACGATGACTCAAAAGCTCCTGCCCCTAGGGCTTTTCACAAATTTTTTATAAGAAAAACCGAAACTATGAATTATTATAGCTCAGCAAGGAAGAAATACGAGTACCCATACCATTGGACACTAATAATAATAAATGGGTAGATTCGAACGAACATTTCCAGTGATTACCAAAAAAAAGTCATTTAAGAAATAATAGACCCTCAAAAAATCAAAACGAATATCCGTTTCTTATGTCGTAGTCAGGTTTTCGAGAAAAAAATCATTAAAATCAATAGGTAAGCTAGCGAATTCAAACGATTGGCGGTTGATTGTGACGTACGCGTCTTCATTCATTCTATTGGTTGAATGTTGAATCATAGTTATCAACATTACAACGATGCCAACTTGTCACTGTTGTGAATCGTTTTCCCCATCAATTATGTTAGCACGGAATCGACACTTATTACCTAACTATATTGTGTATATATAGTATATAGTGTACTGCGATGTACCTACGTTAGCTTGTATACGTCATCATGGCGCTATACGTTCGTGTAGAAATCGCATTTCTTATATTTAGTTTGAAATTCATTATTTGAAATTTTGATTGAATGCTTGAGTATATATCACACTCGTCTCTTAATAGGCACGGCCACATGAACAAAACCCCATACACAGTTTAAAATACTGGAAATGCACATTACCAAATATCAACTTTGGCTTATAACTCGATAACAAAAAGATGCGCCATTCTGATTTTTTCGATAAAAGCCCAGCGTTAAATGTGCCATTCATTCTTTTATCTCTCAGGGTTGAAATTTTTTTGCTCAGGGATCACCATATCTTCGACTCACCCTGTAGGTGTCTAAGACAAAAAAAACTATATATTTTGACTAAAACCAACAAACTTTCCTTTTAAAACTCTGTAACTTAAAACATCAGCAATTTGCTGACCCACTTGAGGCAGCAAATTCAGCGATATTTTTAACATCAAATGCCGTAATAAATCACAAGCATTGTTTCATTCTGAGAATCGAAAACAGAAATGAAACGGATTTTCTGGGAAAGGGTTTTAATTTTCCGCGAAGCCCTTGTTTCTGAAATCTGAATGAATATTCTAAGATATTGTATCTCTATGACAGGAGATAAAGATGTTCTATAAATCTTTTCTGAAGGTTTAGTTACTAATTTTCTGAGGAAAATTATATCCGTAATATTTTAATTTCACAAATAGAACATTCTTTCGATTAATAAGCATAATTGACAAAACCAATTTTGAGCATAAACAATATCTTAGAATATTCATTCTATGAAACATACGATGAAATGGAACGAACAATGATCATAAGTGCTATAAGTTTTTATTTTTTCCTTGAAAAAGTATCGACTGTATTTTTCCTTAAAACTCTGTAACTCAAAACATTATCAAACTGCTGACCCAACTTGAGGCAGCAAATTCAGCGATATTTTCAACATCAAATGCCGTAATAAATCAGTCACAAGCATTGTTCCATTCTGAGAATCGAACAACAGAAATGAAACGGATTTTCTGGGAAAAGGGTTTTAATTTTCCGCGAAGCCCTTGTTTTTGAAGTCTGAATGATTCCTAGGTAACTGAAAAACCTATTGAAATCCCACGTCATTCTGGAAGTCCACTGAAAAATTCATCCATATGACCTTCATCCAATATTCAGAAATGAATGAACCAGTTTTCAAGAGTAACCTGGAGTGATATTGTATTTATCTGCATCGTCCTAAGCTGGAAAACCTTCGAGGGCCACCCGGTTTAGGGGACACGACGCAAGCGCATAATGCCCTTCTCTGCGCTAGTTACCAATATCAATTTTTACTGAATACCAGATTTCAATGTCCTGCAGTGTACGTGGAATGAAAAAACAAAATAAATAATGATGATGACGTCAATTTTCCCGTGAACGTCCCAAAGAATGATGCTGAAAATATGCGGTCGAATATATTTCATTGAAAATCCAGTCGAAGACGGGGTGTCAACAAGTATAAAAAAAATTCTAGAATTTTAGCAGTCATGTTGCGATTGAAATGAAGGTGAAGAATGTTTTGATATAGGAATGTTGATAACGGATCATATAAATGGTGAGTTCAGTTTGATTCTGATGAAGCATGTTTTCGTTCAAAATATTTATTCTACGTTTTCTTCCCTGCGACATGGAAGTATTGATTTCGCATGAAAGGTATCATATGTTTACAAATTTCCGTAGCAGTTTTATGGAGAGAACATATCTAGCGTTGAAATTATGGATATTATTGTTTACCTACTACTTGAAAATGGGTAGTCGAAAGATAACATTGTTTGAAATAACCCTTCATTAGAATATGCACCAATTCAACAGAATGTATATTATGTGAAACAGATTTCCAATAATGAAATGAATGAACAAATTATGAAATGAACTGGAAAAATTTTATTTTGAATTTTCCACAATATCCATTAAACCTATTTCTTCAGGATCTAATAGCTTAATCTTTTTCAAATTGTTCAATTGAATTTTGAATATGCCATGTGGAATGGAACATACGTTTATTTTCGTCAAATGATGTTTGAAAAATCTGAAAAATTCAGTTTCCCCCTTATCTGTTTGAAAAAACAGCGGTTCAGGACATTGGATAGAAATTATTGAATGCGAAATTTGTTAAAAATTTTGAATTATCTTAACGAAGCATGTCAGTAATATAAAGTGCATGCAATAATACTGAAATTTGATTTTAATATGTGTGATATTGGAAATATTACTGCATCGCACATTACTGCAGCTCAATCATATTGACAATAAATTTCAAACGTTTCAAAAGTGATGTCATAAAAATATTTAAGAGCTAAGCTTGATGTAGGGTATCATTCAACAAATAATTTAGGAGTACCATCAGTTTTGAGATAAACAAACATACACAAACTTTCGTACCCGCAGAGTGATTAGAACTCGGAGCTACAGTTCAGTTCTACGCAGCCACCGACATTGCAGAGAACCTTTTTCTCGGAAATGGCAGTACAAAAAATTCTATAATATATTTGAATTGCTCCTTACAGAGTGCCTAATTCGAGTTCAAGCAAGCGAGTTATTCAGCACTATTATTCAAAAAGACAATTCTTCAATTTTCATTCATAACTCGAAATCTATCAAAATAGGCTGGATTTATTTTATATTCGGATAAGCCAGAGAAAAAGCTCGAATATGTGTTATCAATTTTCTTTCAGTTGCTCTAGTTTTTGAGATGTTTCCAGTGTACCACGCTCTACATGAAGTGCCTCAATCAAATCAGGTGTACCAAAATTCCATTCTCCAGCTCCTTCGCCAAAAAAATATTCATGCTTATCTGATTTAGGAATGACATCTACTTTTGATCAAAAAGTGCAGAAGTATTATCTTACTAGTACCCACAAAGCGAAAGGAAAAGAATGAATGATTTCAAAATTGTATTCCAAACTTCCGCTGAATCCTGAATCAGCTGGAATAAACACTCTTTGGCGAAAAAACTCGGCCACCTAAAATTTCGTTGAAGATTGTTGTCCAAGAACTTAATTTTTTAATTCTTTCTAAATTGTAGATGAATTCTTTGGTATATTCAAACAACCCAAGAATAACTTTCCAAATATTGTGATTGCTCATCTATACAGTGTGAAAAAAACCTTTATTCGTAGTAACATTTCTTAACACCCTGCGAAACAGTTGATCAGAGAAGTAGGAAATTATGAATTAGTAAGTGCAGTTTTCGAGGACACGAAGCATGTGATACTCCCCTAGAGCTTCGCGTGTTTATAAAATTACAGGTTTTTATTTCAATACGTGTATCTGTATCTTGAAAAGAAATCGAGATATCAAGGCGAAATGAAAAATTAAAGATGGCTAAATAATGGTGTTGAGAAATTAGCCTGCAAATACATGTTTTTTTCAGCCTGTATACAAATGAGAGGGACTTTGCAGGGGTCGTTCATATATATTTTTTTTTAATCGACCCCCCTCCGAGATTCAGCCTTTGGAAGTCAATGATGAGTGGACAGTTTTTAATTTTTTTCGCGGCTTCTTAAAAACACTGAATCGTGAAACTATACATAATATGAAGCACTAAGTGGATGTTACTCACACAAATTTTTCAGATCTCATAACTTCATCATTGGGGTTGAAAATAACAACCCCCTATGGTTTTTGTTGAAAAATTTTTTTCGTGGATAGATTTTCGAAAAATAAAATTCTCTTATGGATTTTCATTCAATTCTGGTAAAAAAGTCTCCTGCAAAATTTCTATACGGTCGATACTTTTCTCAGGAAAAATAAAAACATACAGTTATGGTTACTGTTCATTCCATTTCATCGTGTGTTTTATGGAATGAATATTCTAAGATATGGCATGTCTACGACAGGAGATTAAGATGTGTTATAAATCTTTTTGAAGGTTTAGTTACTAATTTCCTGAGGAAAATTATATCCGTAATATTTTAATTTCACAAATCGAACATTCTTTCGATTAATAAGCAAAATTGACAAAACCAATTTTGAGCATAAATAATATCTTAGAATATTCATTCTATGGAACATACGATGAAATGGAATGAACAGTGATCATAACATAAGTGCTTTTAAGTTTTTATTTTTTCCGAGAGAAGTAGCGACTCTAACGAAATTTTGCGAGAGATTTTTTTTCTCCAGAATTGAATGGGAAACCATAAGAGAATTTACGAAAATCTATCCTACGAGAAGAATATTCGAAAGAAAAATATAAGGAGTTGTTATTTTCCACCCCTGATAATAAAGTTATGGAATAAAAAAAAATTGTGTGAGTAACACCTAATTAATGAGATATATTATGTATAGTTTCATGACTCAGTGTTTTTAGAACTCTCAAAAAAATTTAAAAATGCAACTCGTCATCACCTTCCAAAGGCTGTATCTTGGAAGGGAGGTCAATTTCGAAAAAAATTTATATAACTACCCCTGCTTATTTTCATCGAGGAATCATCTTTCTGAGTCCCTCTCATTCGTTTACATTATATTTTTTACATATTTCGTTTTTTGAATAATTTCCAGAATAGGTATAATTCTGATTGTGCTGAGATTCTGCATTGATATATTTGGTATCAATCTCAAGTGACATATAAAATTTTAAGTTAATAGTCTTATTGCTCCACCAAAGAACGAGCGCTCAAAAGCTCCTGCTCAGGGCTTTTCTTAAATTTTTTCAATAATTTACAGAAACACAGCTATTCATAATGCAGTTATACCATCCGCCTCACCATTGGTAACGAGGTCGTTTGCATAAAATCTTGCATGAAATCTTGAAAGAAAATGACGAGACATTATTATAGTATTTTGTGTATCATAAGTTTCGTTATTTGTAGCTGCTGGCGGGGTAACCATGCTGGGCACATTCGCTGGTATCGTGGTGCTCATGGTGATGTTTCTACTCTACATTAGGAACAGACGATCATGGTGGAACTCGGTGAGCGGAATGAGCTGTTGTGATGAAAACTGCCCTCCAGTATCTCTGAGACCTGTACCGCCTCCATCAGTGCCTTGTTCTTCTGCAAGGCAACCTTCAACACATGAATTAGGTTCGCATATAACATTTCTTCATAAGTTGTTATCTATTTATCTATTTTTGAGCCCTCGTTCTACTTAAACGTTTCGCCCAAATGCCTGCAGTTTTAGAATTTTGAGCCGATCCGTTAGCACAATAACTTTCGAAGGGATAGTCCATTAGACTTGGAATTTCAGGGTGAGTTCGGTTTCTAAATGGCTCGGTTACGTTCGTTAACCAACCAAAACGTACAGAGTGTTCCATAAAATATGGTCATTAAAAATTTTTGTTCCTCAATATCTTAGACAAAACGAAACCCATCGAGATGAAATATTGCGGCCATATGCAAGATGGTCATAATAAGCTTCATGCAAAATTTTGGGGCCATAAGGTTAACAGAACAATACAAAATTCAATTGGAATATTGAAACAAAAAACTTCATATTTCCATAACAAAATATACGAACCTAATGAAATTTATTTTATAAATAAAGTTTGATACACTGAATGTTCATGCAGAATTTTATGGCCATTATGTCAACATAACCATGGAAAATTAAATTGGAATATTGAAAGGATGAGGATCTTTATATTTTCATAACAGAATCACTGATTCAAGTGAAGTTCATTTTGTGAATAAAAACTGATATACTGAATGTTCGTGCAAAATATCAAGAGGAGCGCATCATTGGACCCATAGAAATTAATTCTTGTAATTATTAATTTTTTATATATTTCATATTTTGAACAATTTCCGGAATATAATTCCGATTGTGCTGAGATTCTGCCTGTATATATTTGGCATCAATTTCAAATCCCATATAAAATTCTCAGGTAATAGTCTTATTGATCCATCAAAGAACGATCGCTCAAAAGCTCCTGCTCAGGGCTTTTCTTAAATTTTTATTCTCTTAGTTTGAGCATATCAAGTTCGTAGTGGACTTGACATTTAAATTTTCTTTGTTTGAAAATATAAAAAACCTTTTTCCAGACCATTTCTGATGTGCAGGAATAAGCGTAAAAAGCCACCTAAAATGATTCTCGCGATTGATTGTTTTGCTAACCAGACCAGAAGATGTTAAGCATATTTGGTGGAAGGAAGCTAGTGGACTGAATTTGAACTTTATTGAAGTGGTTCCTTTGTAATTTTGTATCTGAGATGAAGACCAGGGGTACCCGATAGCCAAGTCAAAACGGCTTAACTTCCGCTTCGGAGAAATTCAGTGATTGCGATTAAAATAAGAATACGCTTGGTTTTGCAAATAAAGTGTGAATTGACGGGTATCCACATATTGTAATAAATATAAAAAGATGTTTGAATACTGCTATAAATAATGAACGGTTAACACAAGCAATAGTCAGTAAAAAGATTTCTATCCACGACTATTGTAGTATAATCCACATTACATGCTGTTTGCTAGTAATAATAGATAATAATCAGTTATGATTAATGATTTATTATTCACTGCTGTCAGATGCTTTATAAATCAAACTTTGATATTATATCTTTTAAATTGATATTTCTTCAGTATTATAAAGCACTCCAACAAACAAATATGGGTAGGTATACCCTGTCAATTGAGGGCAAAATCCACTTTTATTACATCAACTAAAGCAATTTTTATTACAAAATATACAATGACAAGTTCTTCAAAGTGTCCCATGTATTAACTTGACTTTTTCCACATTTGTAATAGAAGGGTCTTATCACGGCCGCCAAATGTAAAAAGTTTCAAGAAATATATTATATGTTACTCACGAAAATGGCTATTATTCACCTGGTGATTTGGGCCACTAGCCTACGACTCGCAGCCTGTACTTCACCTCGTGAATAATAGCTATAATTATACGCTAGTTGCATAATATACTATTGAAAACTCCTAAATTATTCAACGGGTACGAAAAATTAATGATGATTTTATCAGAAAATATGGGAATTCTTACTACTTCGCCATTCTTTAAATTCTCTCGGCTCCTTGTCCGATTCATTATACCTAGTGAGTTATAGGAGTGATTTATTATAACTCACTCTTTTGTATAAAGTGGCTGAAAAGCAGTTAAGTAATGAATATACTCGTTTACTCGTAGGTATAATTCGATAGAAGTAGATTGGCAAAGTTATCGACATTATACTGACTATCACATAACGACAATGAACTTAAAATAACCGCGACACCATTGAAATACTCAAAATTTTCTCGAAAATATTATCATCGGATTCTTTTGATATTAAACTTATTTTGGGTTTAATGCCACTGCGTAATATTCTACTTACCGTTCCGTTAACGGAAATTCATATGAATATATTGCTATAATTATCTAAGGAAAAAAGAGTATCTTATAGGAAATTTCCAATCCTTCACAATCATTCGAAGTGAGGTAGTTCACCTAATCTGTTTAGTGCCGAATAGTGCAGGCTCTGCTATGGTGAATTGAGTCATTTTTTTGTTGTATACAGAAAGAAAAGAGATAAGTTAATAGTGTTTCACACTTCTCGATGAGTAACGATGTCCAGTTGAGTATACAATGTAAAAAGTAGTTTCATTGAGTAAAAGTCTGATCTCAATCAATACATTTTGTACCATTACAATTGTTTTTCGAAATCATTGAAAATCATTAGTTAAAAAACAGAATTAGCGCTGTCAAATAATCAGTATTGAATTTACTTTTCCGTCGATCTCAAAAAAGGTAATGAAATTGATCATTAATGACCCATTTTAGTGCTCAATTGCTGCTATTTTAATGTGCAATCCTCATGGTAACTGTTCACAAAGTATTCAGAAGCACTAAGAGAAATGTCAAAACTCTACTAGAATATAGATACATAGAAATTTTATTATGTCAAATGTAAGTCTTGTGCAAAATGAGAATCTATTTCAATCAAGAATTCATATACAAGTCATATTGAGATCGTCGGAAAAATCTTGTAATCAACTCGGTTATTAATCGAGCTACTAATGGTCTCGAACTATTGACGCGTTAAAATATCTTGACTATTAGTCGCTGTCTTCAATAACCTAGTTGATTAAAATAATAATAGGTACTGCTGACTAAACTATTAAAGTGCTTCAGAAAAAGAAGATGAAAATTTCGGTCCTGAGATCTTGATGTGATTTTTTTATTTGTTGATTAGTAACGTCCACTATTATGTGTAAAATACCTAAGTATTCAAATTGTATTTGGACAAAAGTTTTTATTCTGAACTCTTTACTACATCGTCAAATTTTGGAATCGTGTTTCTAGGCTTGTATTTATATTGACGATATTTTAATATAGGTAATATAATACAAGCCTCAAAAAAATTACACACGATTCGAATCCTCGACGATATATGGAAACATTGAAAATAATTATTTTCAATGTTCTTTAAAGAATTCCTTTGTAATTTTTTCATCATTGTTGATATTATCATTTTTTTCAGTGAAAAACTCTTTCGAAATTATTGATACCAGTTCGGACTCGGAAATAAATATGTCATTCTCAATTGAAAGAGATTCCATTTCTCTCGTCTAATAATAGTTATTTTTGTATCTAGTGTGCTAAATGCTACTTTGGTGATCGAGAACTGATTTTTTTAACGAGGCGCAGCCGAGTTATAAAAAATAGTCGAGATCACCAAAGTATTTCGCGCATGAGAAGCAAACAAAATTTTTTCTACAAACGCTTAGCTTAATATGAAAAAAATATTGAACTGGTTTGAACTGTTTTTTCCAAATCAAGTAATTAGGTATTATAACTATGGGCAATATATTCTATGTTGAAAGCAACACTCAATGTTAAAGAAAACGTGGATTTCAAGAAATTTACCAAGTTAAAATATAAAAATCCCATATAGTTTACATGCAGTGTGCGAAGTAAGTATTTCGCACACTACTTCGCGCACGGTGTCAAAGTATAACGAAGGAAATGAAAAAAAGGGTCACTTCGCATATTCTTGCCAATGCGCGAACCTTGTCATTTTTGACGTTTGTAGAAAATAGTATATTATATTATAAGGATTAAAAGTGCATATTTTTTTTACGAGCAATATTTGCAGTTGCGAGGCGCAGCCGAGCGAATGCAGAATTGCGAGTTAAAATAGGCACTTTTAATCCGAATAATATACTATTTTTTCTCCAACCAAGTCAAAATTACAATAAAATTGGTTTAAGTGAAAAATCGTTCATAATTTGGTTATGAATTTGAACACAGAATCATGACAGTGATTGTCAAGTAGACTTCAAATGCATTTACTTTTAATCCAAGGATTAAAAGTAGCGTTTTTAATTCTAGGATTAAAAGTGTTGCTAAGCAACGAGCAAATTTTTGTACGGTAAGGGAATTTATGACTTTTGCACCTGAAAATAGTACAAAAAAGTCAATATTTTTGATGGTTGGAGAAAAAATTGTTTTTCGAAATCATCGAAAATCATTAGTTAGAAACAAAATGAGCTCTGTCAAAAAATCAGTTTTGAATTTACTTTACTGCTGACTAAACTATTAAAGCGAATAACTGAAGTACAAATGATTCAGAAAAAGAAGATGAAAATTGCGGTCCTGAGATCTTGATGTGATTTCTTTATTTGATAATAAGTAACGTCAACTATTATGTGTAGAATAAGTATTAACAGTGTAATTGGACAAATGTTTTCATTCAGAAATTTTACTACATCGCCAAATTTTCGAATCGTGTGTTTCAAAGCTTGTATTCATATTGATGATTTTTTGGGACAATATAATACAAGCCTCGAAAAAGAATTACACACGATTCGAAACCTCGACGATATATACTGATGAACAAAATTAGCGCACACCTAAAATTTCGTTAAATTTTAACAATTGATATCTTCCAAATCTTTAGTCGGATTTCAACGTTTTTTTCTTTCAATAGTAGCTCTGTTATTATCGAATTCCCTCCATTATGCAGAAGTCCAAAAAATAAAATATCCATGTTGTACAGGGCGTTTGAATAATGTCATGTTTTATAGTCAATTTTAACGTCTTCTGTGGGCAATGCCAGGTTGCTGAGGTATATGAAAATAATAAGGCGTTGTAGCCTAGTATCTCTTGAGTATTTTGTTTTTTCAAAAACCAATTTATCTTGAAGTCGTCAAAGATATTCAACTTTTTATCAACTCTTGTATTTTATGCATTACCCATGAATATCTTCGCAACCATTTGTCCGATTTGAATGTTTTTTTTTTAGTTGTAGCTCTTTTATTGGCGAAAATCATACTACAATGAGATGTTCAAAAAAGAAATGCATCATGCTGTACAGGGCGTTTAAATTTTCGGGTTTTTTTCATTACAGTTTAACGCCGTCTGTGGGCAATACCAGAATGATATATGAGGCTTCTGAAAACTATACAGTGATGTAGCCTGATGTTTCCTGAGTATTTCGCTTTTTAAAAGCAAATTTACTTGAACCATTTCAGAGATATTCACATTTTTATAACATCTTGCATTTCATACAATATACAGGGTGTCCGGGGAATAACTGTACATACTCTTACCAGAGATAGAGTTGCACTAGCTGACTACTGATTGACTAAAAAAAATTAATTTCTGGATTTCCCTAGAAAACAACAGGGTGTTTTCCAACTTCATGGAAATACTTAGACCATCATAAAATCCAAACTTATTGACGGATATTATTGAAACTTGGGGGGTTATTGGCACATGCTAAGGTCGAGTCAGAAATACATCAATTATTTAATTATTTCAGGGCCGGACTCATTAATCTTCATTTAAAGTGTTCAGGGTGAAAAAAACACTTTGTATTTTGAATTACGCATAATTGATTCGCCTTTTAGAAAGAAGCCGAATTATGCTTCAATTTGTGGTATCGCTCAAAGTTGTCACATCAACAATTATTTTTTTATGAATTTTTGAATTTGGAAAAAGTTGGAAAAATTTAATTAATTTAACTGAACAGGACTTAGTCACCTAGTGGAGGTCGAAAATAAATAATAAATTTTCTTTAGAAAGTCACTGAAGGTGGGGAAGACTATAATAATTTGTTGATATACTGGGTGGCCACCCTAGACGCGGATCTCATTGGGTGAAGTGAATGAAGGTATATTGCGAAAAAAAATATTGGCGAGATGTATGGAGTATACATACAACACAATACAAGCATATTTCAAAATTATTCGTATGTATACCGGGTGTTCGACAACAAATATATAGACCAAAGTGAAACTTGTTCCAATGAACACCCGGTATACATACGAATAATTTTGGAATATGCTTATGTATATCCTATACATGTCGCCAATAATGCTTTCGCAATAAACCTTCATCCACTTCACCCAATGAGATCCGCGTCTATAGGGTGGCCACCCAGTATATCAACAAATTATTATAGTCTTCCCCACCTTCAGTGACTTTCTAAAGAAAATTTATTATTTATTTTCGACCTCCACTAGGTGACTAAGTCCTGTTCAGGTAAATTAATTAAATTTTTCGAACTTTTCCAAATTCAAAAATTCATAAAAAAATAATTGTTGATGTGACAACTTTAAGCGTTACCACAAATTGAAGCATAATTCAGCTTCTTTCTAAAAGGCGAATCAATTATGCGTAATTCAAAATACAAAGTGTTTTTTTCACCCTGAACACTTTAAATGAACATTAATGAGTCCGGCCCTGGAATAATTAAATAATTGATGTATTTCTGACTCGACCTTAGCATGTGCCAATAACCCCCCAAGTTCAATAATATCCGTCAATAAGTTTGGATTTTGATGGTCTAAGTATTTCCATGAAGTTGGAAAAACACCCTGTAGTTTTCTAGGGAAATCCAGAAATTATTTTTTTATAGTCAATCAGTAGTCAGCTAGTGCAACTCTATCTCTGGTAAGAGTATGTACAGTTATTCCCGGACACCCTGTATTGACAATGAATATTTTCAGTCAAGTGATACTGGGGTTTACAGTTGTTATAATTTTTTCTAATTAATAAAATTCATTTGAAATTAGTAATTGTGTTTATTTCTAAAGTTTTCTTTACTTTAATATTCTTTTCATTCGACGTTGAATACGTAGTTTAAGGTGATCCCAAACGTTTTCGATTACGTTCAGATCAGGACTAAAAGCCGGCCACTGTAGATGTTGAATCCCAATCTCTTTAAGGTATTCACGATATGGAATTATCGTCTATCGGCAAAAAATTGTCGCCTATGTATCTCGCAGAATTTATTGCCCCTTCCCGGATCGCTACAAGATCCATACGAGTAATCAAGGAAATGCTTTGTCTTCTCCAGATAAATACCCATCCATGGGATGATTTTAAGCTTACTCTGAAGTCTTCAGTGAAGTGAAGAAAGCCTTTTGCGGGGTGTCTTGCAATCAATCAATATTCATTGACTCTTCTTCTTGCAGTTTTTGATGAAAGTGTAACATTTCGGACAACTCGAAGGCGGTTTTTTTACTTTGATCAGGTCTTTCAACGTGAGAGCCCGTTTCCATAAGTCTACGGAGACAACGGCCAAAGAAAAATAAATAAGAGCTAACTTTCAACATAAAAACAAACGCAAACATTCAAGAAAAACACAAAAATGCAAGATGTTATAAAAATGTGAATATCTCAGGAATGGTACAAGTTAAATTGCTTTTTAAAAAAGCAAAATACTCAGGAAACATCACTGTATAGTTTTAAGAAGCCTCATATATCTGGTATTGCCCACAGAAGGCGTTAAACTGTAATGAAAAAAAACCGAAAATTTAAACGCCCTGTACAGCATGATGCATTTCTTCTTTGAACATCTCATTATAGTATGATTTTCGCCAATAAAAGAGCTACAACTAAAAAAAAAATTCAAATCGGACAAATGGTTGCGAAGATATTCATGGGTAATGCATAAAATACAAGAGTTGATAAAAAGTTGGATATCTCTGGACGACTGCAAGGTAAATTGGCTTTTGAAAAAACAAAATACTCAAGAGGTACCTACTAGGCTACATTTCTTTATTGTTTTCATATACCTGAGCAACCAGGCATTGCCCACAGAAGACGTTAAAATTTTACTATAAAACAGGACATTATTTAAACGCCCTGTATAACATGAAGATTTTATTTTTTGGACTTCTGCTTAATGGAGGGAATTCGATGATAACAGAGCTACTATTGAAAGAAAAAAACGTTGAAATCCGACTAAAGATTTGGGAGATATCAATTGTTGAAATTTAACGAAATTTTAGGTGTGCGCTAATTTTGTCCATCAGTATATTAAGACATTGAAAATAAAGAATTCCTTTATAATTTTTTCATCATTGTTGATGTGTATTATTTTTTTCAGCGAAAAACTCTTTCGACATGATTGATACCAGTTCAGACTCAGAAATAATACATTCTCAATTGAAAGAGATGCCATTACTCTCGTCTAAGGAAACTGTTGCACCATTTTTTCCCCCAGAACAAGATCTTATATCTCTGGTAGAGAAAGGCAGAGTCGGCATCAGCAGTAACAGCTCCTGTTGCAGCTCAAACACCAGTTCAGTTGGCGAGAAACATGAGGAGATACCATCTGAGAGGAATGCTGCACACTTGGACGATATAAATATGAGGTATTTCTTCAAAACAAGTATGCAAGAAATGTTAAAACTTGTTTAGTAAATCTGAAAAAGCTACTTATCGCAGGTTGAAAATGTTGAATTGATCTGCTCTCTCCTCAGAAAACGCAATTGACCCTTGAAATATGTTCATGTAGAGTATTCTTTTATGGCAATGCCTCAAAATAAGCATATTACATACCAAAGTTCATAAGGGGGGATTCTTGATTCTGATGAATCTGACATTGGTATGGCGCCTACTCAAGACACTTTTTCTTGGACCTCTTTGTCTGTGGCGCCTGAAAACTTTGTAAGCGTGTGTTTATTTCCCAAAATTTTTTATTCCATTGAAAAATCTGAGTGGATCCAGAATGAGTCGTTTTCGAATAAAACTGCATAGATTTTAAATCTGTGTCTCCTACGATTGACTACATGCAAATCAAGATTTGCATGATGGTAATTATGCCTTTTTTTCATTTCACTCGAAATCGACTCATTCTACGAAAAAAATTGAAGAAGCCCAGAGCAGGTGCTCGTTCATTGGTGGAGCAATCAAGCTATTACCTCCATTAGCGTAACTAGAGCCGACTCATGGGGGGGGTTACCTTGCTAGTTTACTGGTAAAAAAAAGTAAAAAATTAATAAATTTTACTTTGATTTTTTTCTTCTTGACCAATGGGGGGGGTTTGTATCCCCAATAACCCCCCCCTGGGTACGCCAGTGATTACCTCAAAATTTTGTATAGGACTTGATAATGATATTGAATATGCAAAATCTCAACACGATCGGTATGATAATCTGAAAATTATTCAGGAACTGATATATGTAAAAACTTCTCAATTAAAAAAATTAATCTTATGGTTCACATGATGTGATCCTCCAAGGGCGTAGCAAGGGGGGGGGTTAGGGGGTTCAAACCCCCCCGAAATGTTTCAGAATTATTTTTTGTTGCACAAATAATCTTTCATTTTGCACTTAACCAACTCATCTCCGATAATCTAGTTAAAATTATCAATTCATATCAGCAATATGGATGATATCAAAGTTTTATAACATCGCACACAAATGGATCCGTCGAACCAATAATTCCTTATTTATGTTTATATTTCTTCTGGTGGAAATCGTACCGAACGCTTTGCCTGAAGCGTGTAGAATTTCAACAGAGAATATGAATTAGAAGACGCATTCATTATTATCGATGTATTCTTCACTACTCCCAGAAAAAAATAAAAACGTAATTAAAGCAGAATTTGAAATATGGAAAATGTCAATGAACTCCATTTCAAAATCGGCATTAGAATGATTAGATGAGTGCAATCAGAATATGTATCCGAACATCTAGATTCTACTACAAATTTTAGCTACAATTCCAGTATCTACTGCTACTCCAAAAAGAAGTTTTTCCAGCGTGAGGAGAATTAAAAATTACCTTCTTCTAGCGAAACTAGATTGAATGGGTTGGCGCTTATGAATATTCATTATAGTGTGAAAATTGATGAAAATGAAGTGGTTGACCAATTCGCTAGAAAAAAAAGACGGATAAACTTTAACTGAAGGAATTCACCATAAAAAATATTGTTTGTGTTTTCTCACTGTTTCATTTTTAATACCTATTCATATGTTGTTGGCACTATTTTGGAGTAAAACATTAAAAAACTCTATTTAGTTTCAATGAAAGCACACATCCATACTAAGTTCATATTGATTCATCCTGTAAGTATTGTTTGGGAAATAAATATTGTTTCTTAAGTTTTTTTTGAGTGAATAAAAATCAATTCTGAAGCATATTTAAAAAATAGGTTTACCTAAGCTAACCAGGAATATCTATGTTGAATATTGTTTCCGAAGAGGGAATATGATTATTGAATTCTTAAAAACAACAAATACTTGCTACAGAAAGCGACCCTCACAATTACCAGCACCTACAAAGTCAATTGCCAAAATGTCAAAACTATGATGATGGCCCCACCGGCAGAATTGAATTTAACCACGAATTCGTCACCAGGAAGTGAAACCCTATCGATTGAGACCATTTTCGGCTCAAAATTCTTAAATTATAGACATTTGGCAAATACATATAGTTCTCGTTTGAGTAGAACGAGTGCTCAAAAGCACAAGACAAACAATTGCAAACAACCAAGGCTTCAATGAAATAATAATTCTGGAGAAAAAGAGACATGGGGACAACTATCTCAAGGTGCCAAAGAAAGGTAACACTGTCAGATTCATCATACTCAGAACCGCCGTGTAAAAAATTTGGTCCTTAATATGCAACTATGTTCTGAGATATTGACATAAAACGATTCACTACAAAGTGATGGTTCAATTTCAGATCATCGTCCGATTTGAAGGAATCGAAATAGATAACCAGGGAGTTGACTACAAAAAGTCTCAAACATCACCAACTTTAGAAGATATAGAAGTTAAAACAAACAAACACGTGAGTAATTTTGGGTATTCAGATAATATAACAAGACTAAATGTCAATTTTTCTTACCTTCCAGTGCATTGTCGTGATGAACAACGACATAGAAATATCCAATCTACCTACGACCTCTCTATCTGATCACAATCTGATACAACCACATGTAGAATCACCGCCCATCATCAATTACAAATATGGACACCTAGAAATAGCTCTTCAATATGACGCTCCAATGAGAAAGATGACAGTTCATGTGTTGCAAGCGAGAGATCTACCTAGTCGTGATCGTGGACAGCCAACAAACACTCAGGTGATTTTTTTATACGCATCTCTCGGGAAAAGACTGAGCTTATAGCGCCCTTTCAAGCGCCCCGAGATGAATTCAGAAGAAATCGTTTGTGCGTGTCTAAACTGCTGTAAGTTGTAACCAAGGGGGAATACATCTTGAGGTAGGGTATTCCATAGCCTTGCAGTTCGGTAAAGAAAAGCCTTCTGATACACCGATGTCCTAGCTGTAGAAAGATGCACGGCAAACTGGTGACTATTATCGGCTAGCCTTGTTTGTCGATCAAATTGAGCCCCTGGTGGAATTATGGAGGCAATGGCAGCAGAACACCTTCCGTGGTAGTATCTGTAAAAGAGGCATAAGTCTCCAACCTTCTTACGGTGATCGAGACTATGAAGATTGGCAGTTAACGTTGGATCATCTATTAGGCGCACTGCTCTTTTTTGAATGGAATCAAGTAGGAGTAACGTGTGCTTAGGAGCTGAACCCCAAGCATGAGAGCAATATTCCATAGCTGGACGTACTTTAGCCTTGTAAAGTAATAAAAGCTGCTTTGAAGTGAACAATTTCATCGCACGAAATAGATAGCTAAGCGTCTGCGCAGCTGACTTGGCAACTGAGCTGACGTGCTCATGCCAGGTTGCATTTGGACTGATATTGACCCCTAGAAGCTTAAGTCCATTAGTTGGTTTCATTGTTTTATTGTCCATTATTAGTTGGGGTGCGACTGTCGATGCTTTTCTTGTGAGCACAGTAGCCTGGGTCTTAGAGGCATTGAATTCAACCAGATTGTCAGAACCCCATTTTAGAATAACTTCTAGATCTTTGTTGATTGTCACAGCTTGAGCGATTCTTTGGGAACTGGATGTTGACGCTGATACAGGCTTCTTGTTTGTCGTGGACGCTATAAGAGTGCTGTCATCTGCAAAGCTTAAAATCTGATTCTTGGTTGAATTTAAAAGGTCATTAATATGCATTAGGAACAGAGTCGGGGACAAGATTGAGCCATGAGGTACACCGGCGTTGCCGGAATGAAGTGCAGACTCCGCACCATCGACCACAACACAAAGTTGTCTCTCGTGGAGGAAACTTCCGAGCCAGCTGCAAAGTCCTTCCGGGAGACCGTAAGATGGAAGCTTAGATAGTAAGGCTCTGTGCCATACACGATCGAAGGCCTTGGATATGTCTAGGGCAACTGCAATTGATTCCCCATGTTTTTCTATAGCGTTTTTCCAAAGATGAGTGACATAAGTGAGCAAGTAACCTGTTGAACGACAGCGCCGAAAACCGTATTGATTGTCGCTAATGAGATTGTTTTCCTCTAGGTGTTTTACTATCTGCAAATTGATAGCAGTCTCCATTACTTTGGACAAAATGGGTAGTAGCGACCTTCCAGAAGTTTGGGAAAGTTTTCTGCTCGTAGGACAGCTTAAACAGCCGACACAACAGAGGTGCGAGCTCGGGTGCGCACTTTTTCAGAACAATAGCTGGTATACCGTCGGGTCCTGTTGACTTTCTGCTGTTCAGCTGTTTCAGGATTCGGCAGATGCTCTTTGTACGGAATTTAATTTCTGGCATCGAAGCCTGAACCTTGGGAATATTGGGGGGTTCTTTCTGGCCTGCTTCTAGAGTAGAATTTTTGGCAAATATAGCTGCAAAAAGATCAGCCTTTTCTTTGGAGCTAGTTGCCAGAGCACCGTCGTCTTTGAGAAGTGGTGGAAAAGTCGAATGGCAAAAATTATTGCTAATCACCTTAGCGAGTGACCAAAATGGCACTTGGGCAATCTAGAAGCTGCGATTTTCAACTTCAAAATCCTATAAAAAAGTAACTACACTCACCGGCAAAATAATCGATCCACTCAAAATATCGTTGTTAATTCATAAATATGTTTTTTCGAGTCCCATTCGATTGAATTTTTTTTCGATTGTAGGTATGTTCATCCTCAATCAATCATCAATTTCGAATTTTAAGAAAACTCGGCGAACGTCATTTTATACAGGGTGAAACAAAATCTGTTCTTTTACCCTAACTTTAGAACCACCCTTGGTGTGTTCCAGTTGTTTCACCGTGTGATTTCTTATTTCATCATCAAGACACATCTTCTCTTGACAATTTAATTCTTCATTTATAACAATAGCTCAATTTTTGTTAAAGATAGGTACAGGGCTTTCAAAGCAACATTAAACTCCACAATTTCGCTATGGCTATGAAAGTACCTTTACAGATTCAACCGTAAATCCGAACGTTATGAAAATAAACTGAAAACTTAGTGAAAACATAAAACAAGAGAAGTTTTAGCGCGACATGTTGTTCTGTATGCACCGTTTGTTGGAGATTTCTTGCTAATGCTTTATAATGCCGGACCGCATCAACCGCATGTGGCTAGGATTGCCCAGATTTGAACCCAATTCTACATGTTAGGATGCTCTTGGGAAGAAAATTCGATCTCGCGTACCAACTCCTGAAAATTTTCAGCAGCTCAGTGATTTTCTAATTGATTAAAAACCTAAATGAGGACATACCGAGACGAATTGCACCTGTTGTCCACGTCTGGTCAGAAAACACGTTATGTTTTTGACTTAGTTTTCAGTTTATTTTCATTGGGCCAGAATTTTAGGTTGAATTCGTTGAAATACTGTTGCAGCCTTAGCTAAATTTGATGTTTTACTGAAAACCCTGTATCTTTAACAAAAACTGAACTATTGTTATGAATGAATAATTAAATTGTCAAAATAAGATGTGTCTTGATGATGAAAAAAGAAATCACACGGTGGAATAACTGTAACACACCAGGTGTGATTCTAAAGTTTAGGTAAAAAACAGATTTTGTTTCACCCTGTATAAAGAAAGTTCGACAAGTTTTCTTGAAATTTAAAACTGAGGATTGATTAAAGATGAACACACCAACAATTGAAAAAAAAATTCAATCGAATCGGACTCGAAATAACATATTTATGAATTAACAAACTTCATCGATTTTTTGAGTGGATCGTGGATCTATTATTTTGCCGGTGAGTGTATTTGCGTCCACCTTAAGTCAGTTTCATTGCTAGGAATTGAAATACACTAACCGCCAAAATAATCGATCCACGATATTGATCAATGAACTTAGTGAAGTAAGATGTACTGACTAAAACAATTTTTCATCTTTGCCACAATTTTCTGTTGAGATATCTTCAATTTCTTTTCAGGTGCGCCTCATATTACTCCCCAGCAAAAAGCAGAAGTTCAAAACCAAGATAAGAACAGGAGAAAATCCTCAATATATGGAAAGTTTCCTTCTTCACAGAATTAATCCAGGTAAATTTGTTGTCTTTTGAAGACATTCAAATTGGTCACTATTAATTAATTTGTAGAAGATGTCAATTCAATGGGCTTGAGATTCCGCCTCTACGGATGCGAAAGGATGAGAAAAGAGAGACTCATTGGTGAAGCGATGGTTAGCTTCGCTAATATCAATCTGGAACTGGACAACAATTTCTGGCTGAACCTTGAACCACGTTGCAATACCTCGGTTAGTATAAATCGACTGAAAATATATGTAAAATGTGTGATTGAAATGCATGTGGATTATCAATGAAAAGAAATAGGTGTCTATGTTATTGTCTGTGCGAATATTAGAGTAACTGATTACCGACCAAATGAACTTTCACATTGCTATCTAGGTTGATATACTGGGTGATCAACAAAGGAATGCCGATTTAAAAGCGCTCTAAAATTGTTTTGAATAGGAATAGAGAATTGGGGTTGGTCTCAAACGAAGGAGGGGTTCATGGAAATTCAGTCGCCATGGTTCGCTGGACGGGTGGGGAGAGTTCGTTCTGTGTGCGCGCTTATTACCAAAAAAAGCCCATTTTCATCTCAACGGCTATGTAAACCAATAAAATTGACGGCCTTGGCCTTCAGAAAACCCCAAAGGGAAACATGAAACCCAATTGCATAGTCTGAAGGTCGCAGTTTGGTGGGCAATACACGCACAAGGCATTATTGGCCCGTACTTTTTCGAAGACGAACGCGACCGAGCAGTAACAGTGGACATGTCGAACAATTTTTTTGAACCAGCCCTTCAAGACAAGAAGTTTCAGCAAGACGAGGCCCATTGTCACACTTCAAATCGATCTTTACATGTTACTCAGGTGCTTTTTCCTGAAAAATTAATTTCTCGGCGTGGAGACCTTTCATGGCCCCACTCCCACAGAAGATCGGACTTGACACCTTGCGACTTTTACTTATGGGGATACCTCAAAAGTGTAGTCTACCGCAACAATCCCCGCACTCTAATTGCGTTGAAGGAAAATATCCGCCAGGAAATTCAAGCCATCGGTCCAGAAACTTTGCGACGTGTTTTTCTAAATTTGGGGGTTCGACTCGAAGAGTGCCAGCAGAAAAACGGTGGACATTTGGACAGCGTAATTTTTAAGAAATGAATTCCCAAAGAGCTGAGCATTATTTGTAGAAAAAAAATTAAAATTGACTTGATAGTTTTTGTTTTATTTCTCTTTTAAATCGGAATTCCTTAGTTGACCACCCAGTATATTATTCAGAACCGAATCTAGTCACAAAGTGAATCATATGAAGTGGATTGTAGATTGTTGAGGGGATAACATGCCACTGCGAATACTACTAGTACTAGTAAAGTACTAACTCAAAGTAAGCCAAACTTTTCCAATATTCCTTCACAGGAGTGCTCTAATTTCTGCTTGGAATTGCTGTTGGCTCTGGGTCAGCACTCAATGCTTTTCTTAATATTGCTAAGAAATCAAAATGTGACAGTCCTTCTTAAGGAGCAGATTTATGAAAAGCTACTCGATAGAATAAGACAGGTCAAAAAGAATTCTTTCACTTCAAATGTGAACATTTCTCATTGAATTCCCCTTCACAGCCGAGCCAATAAAAATTGTACGAGTATGTGATCCATTCTGTCATTTGTCGACATAAAGATTGGAGATGACTCTCGATCCTACTGCTATGCATTGAGAAGGCCATAATCACTACACCATCATACATGATTTATAGTTCTTTGTTAATATCAACACATTCATCTGACGAATTGAAAGATTTCAGCAAATTCCTGCTCCACTGTTGGAAGACATCTTTTTGAACAGAATTCAATTATCAGTTTTATTCTACAGAGGTAGCCACAAGAATGGGTTTTTCCATTATCCTTCTCATTTGCCAACTGATTTTTATGAGGAGGACTTTTTAATGTTTTATTAGGTTCGGCTACTGGTTATCTCGCTTTCATTCAAAAAAGTTTAATTAATGTCAAGATAGAACTGGATTATCATGAAACACAAATATTTCTCAAGCCGAATATTCATTAATTGGATTGCAATTTTACAGCTTAATACTACCGGATGTGGGGATGTGATGAGCCTGACACGGTCTGATAGTACTGGCTCAACTCATTCTCTGTCCATGCAACATGGAGGTGTACCAGAACTACTCCTTGGTCTCTCTTATAATGCTACCACTGGCAGATTGAGGGTTGAAGTAGTTAAAGGGTCACATTTCAGGTAGGAATTTGAAGCATAGTTCCTACTTATCAAAATAAATCTCCTTTCGTTCACTGCAAAATCAAATTCATATTTCCTAATTTTTGTTAAGCGAGGTGACTTATGACTTAATTTTATACATTTATTCAGTTAGTGCTCTTTCCTCCACTTGTGAACAAGACTCGAAAAGAGTGAACTTAATTAGTATGTTGTCAAAAACCTTTTGATCTGTCCTAAGAATGTTACCTTATTTTTGCGACAATTGATCACCAAATAAACCTAACACAGAGCTGAAAAAATGAGAGCTTCTGGATGTTGAACTTATAATTCAATCTCATTAATTAGATAACGTTTGAACTATAACTGACTTCTATTAAGCAGAGGTTGTATATGATTCAATTTTATTTATTTCCAGAAATTTCTCAGTGAATAAGGCACCAGATACTTTTGTCAAACTGAACTTGGTCAGCAGTACAGGGCAAGAGTTAGCACATAGCAAAACCACCACTAGAAGAGGTCAGCCGAATCCTCTCTTCAAAGAAACCTTTATTTTTCAGGTGAGCTCATATGCTAATTTTTCTTAATGGAGGTTTCAGTTTGGTTGTTTCAATTTCATATTCTGAACTCCAGTTTCCGAGACATTCATAAGTTTGAAGAAAGCTGTACTGACATGTCACTTCTGTTCTTTGGTGATGAGGCTTTATCAATTATACAGGAATAAGAACCTTACCAAGAAAATCCTATTTACCTAGATGAGTGTAGTGATATTATGATTGGATTGATTCGAATAATGAGCTGAATTATTTATTTGGACGGGTATCTTTTTCACTGACTCTTAACTTCATTTGTATTTTCATATGATTTGGAACAATATTTCGAAAATGCATATGAGAAAAGCAAAATGAAGACCAAGAAACAAAGACAAAGTTATAACCAATACAAATATCTCCTTTGCGTACAAATAACAGTCGAATTATATCTTAGGTGATTGAAATCCTTTCGATCACATAGGTAATGAAGTTACTCCACAACCAGATGGATTTATCAACCCAGGTTGCCTATCGTAGTAATAATTTTTTATAGCTTCAGATATTAGGCGTTTTCGGAAACTTACTCAAGGTTACCAACTCAATCCTTTCGGTCACGTGACGGATCTACTCGAATCACGGACCCGGGTTATAAGTTAACGAACACATTAGGTTCCGGATTTGAAGTGACAGTCGTATCAATAACGTAACCAAATTTTTTATGGATTTATTTTTTTCAGTCCAGTTAATTTCGGATTGTTCCCAACTTTGCTTGCATTTATTACTTTTTGTAAAATATACTGATGGACAAAATTAGCGCACCACCTAAAATTTCGTTAAATTTTAACAATTGAAATCTTCTCAATCTTCAGTCGGATTTCAATGTTTTTTTCTTTCACTTGTAGCTCTGTTATTGTCGAATTTCCTCCAAAAAATGAAATCTTCATGTTGTACAGGGCGTTTGAATAATGTCATGTTTTATTGTCAAATTTTAACGTCTTCTGTGGGCAATGCCAGGTTGTTGAGGCATATAAAAACAATAAAGAGTTGTAGCCTAGTATCTCTTGAGTATTTTGTTTTTTTAAAAAACAATTTATCTTGGAATCGTCCAGAGATATTCAACATTTTATCAACTCTTGTATTTTATGCATTAGCCATGAATATCTTCGCAACCATTTGTCCGATTTGAATGAAATGCAAGATGTTATAAAAATGAGAATATCTCTGAAAGGGTACAAGTTAAATTGCTTTTCAAAAAAGCAAAATACTCAGGAAACATCAGGCTATATCACTGTATAGTTTTTAGAAATCTGGTATTGCCCACAGAAGGCGTTAAACTGCAATTAAATAAAAAAACGAAATTTTAAGCGCCCTGTACAGTATGATGCATTTATTTTTTTGAACATCTCATTGTAGTATAATATTTGCCAATAAAAGAGCTACAATTGAAAAAAAAACATTCAAATCGGAAAAATGGTTGCGAAGATATTATTAGCTAATGCATAAAATACAAGAGTTGATAAAATGTTGAATATCTCTGGACGATTCCAAAATAAATTGGTTTTTAAAAAACAAAATACTCCAAAGATACTAGGCTACAAAGCTTTATTGTTTTTATATGCCTCAGCAACCTTGCATTGCCCACATAAGACGTTAAAATTTGACTATAAAACATTAGATCATTTAAACATGAAGATTTTAATTTTATGGACTTCTGTTTAATGGAGGAAATTCAAAAATAACAGTGCTCCAATTGAAAGAAAACAACATTGAAATCTGACTAAAGATTGGGAAGATATCAATTGATAAAATTTAACGAAATTTTAGGTGGTGCGCTAATTTTTTTTTTTTATTAAAAGGTGTCTCGACTACTATGGTCATTGACACAAAGGTACATTAAGATCAACAACAAGGTAAGTTAGATACAATCAGTATATTTCTTATACAGTGGAACTTCCCTATAATGAAAGCGCTAAATCCCCGAAAAATTCTTTATGAATAAATTTCGTTATACAGAAAATTTGTTTCTATAGTCGGCAATGTAGCGAACATTTTCAAAACTGTCTAAACATGAACTTTGAAAATATTTCACTTCATTATGGAAAAATAATTGAATCGATATTTGCATAAGTTTTTGTTCCTCTGTCCCACCCTGTACAGACTCTAACTGATGCATACTCCGAGATCCATAAAATCGTAGTTGGTCCACGCTGTATATGACTTCGCATGTTAAAGATCGATAACATCGAAAAATTCATAATACGTTTCGTAAATAGCAGCAGAGAGTAGAGTATGTTCAACTCAAACGACAGAAATAATATAGGAGTTACTGTATTTCCAGGACAACATTTACGTTCACTCGCCGCTGATGCGGTTCAGTTTAGTGCGAGTAAGGTTAAATCACCTTAAAAAAACTTGGTTCATCGCCTTAACTCGGCAGCCTTGGGATGCAACGTCCTGACTTGCCCCACGAAGGCACTGGACGAAAAGAAACGATGAATCACTAAACTGTTAGCCATCCTCGGTCGTATCGTTTGAAAATAGATTTTAAGATCCGATCTGAACCTATAGAAAATTGCAAACCTTTTGTGTATGTTCATTGAATGATTTTGGCAAAAAGTATATGAGGAGATAAGGGAAATCCAATAGAAGACGTTTGGTGTACGTTTTTTGCTCTTATTTTTCAAATATTGTTAGATTGTGCACATAGAAATCTCAACTGATTACGGAATAAAATTTTTAATAACATCAGGAAGTTGGCTAATCGATCCCCTCAATATGAATCGAAAAGGCCGCGGGGGCAGATTTACCATTGAAACCCGGCTATACCCATTGCAGGCCTTTTGTGTATGTTCATTGAATGATTTTGTCAAAGAAAATATGAAGATATAGGGGAAATCCGAGTAAGAAATAAACAAGAAGTTTATTTATATATATTCTTACTCTTAGGAGAAATCCAATACAAGACGTTTCGCAGGGCCGTATCTAGGTACTACTGCGCCTGTGGCAAGATTCTCTTCAGCGCCCCCAAATTGGCGTAGAATTTTTCATCCCTTATCTATGTCCTATGGGTGTTTTCCTATTTGAAGTTATTATCAATATTGTGGAATACAAAATTCTCTACAAATTTTGTATGAAAAGAATTTCAATACGGTGGACCGTTTTCGAGATAGAGACCGGAGAGCATCATTTCAGGTCAACCGGCGCCTCCGGTCGAAAACACGCAGTATACAGTTGATGAACTATAGATAAATCATTATTCTATGAATATTTGTCAATTTATCAACTATTTTATTATATTTCATCATTTTTTTTCCTAACTTATCCACTTTTTATTCAGTATCAATTTATTTAACAACACTTACCTGCCCATGTTATTGCAGAAAGGTTATAAAAATATAAGAATTATGTTTGAATTTTAACCTTAACAAAAGTAATAACTTGTTACATGATGAAAAAAAAACAAATAAATTATGAATTAATTTTTTCATTGAAAAATATCATTCATTTTTATTGAAAGTAAAAAAACTGTAATGAAGGGTGCAAAAACTACAATTTATAATTTTAATCATATTCTTCCTCTTCATCGTCGTCTTCTGGTTGCTGGTAAATTTCAAACTGATCTTCATTATAGTCTTCAACGACATTTGTCTCAACTTCTTCCATGATTTCGGGGTCAAAGGTTCCATCTTCGTCAATGTCGCTCTAATATGGTAGGGCATTGAGAGAAGCTTGCCCATTACATTGTCCAAAAGCTAAAGAGCATTGCAAGCCCGTTTTCCTGCATCCGCATCGCGAACCACAACCACTCTTGCAGTTGCAGAAAATTGTATTTAGCAAATCTTCTGGAGCAGATGGTAAAATTGTCATATAAGGTTTGAGTTCCACTTTCTAATAATCTTTGGTCCGAACAATTTTCTTCCTCAAATGCTGCAGCTAGTTCATCCAAATTTGTCAGTTTCTCAAAAAATTTGAAAAATGATTTTTTCCCTTTTTTTTCATTAACAATTCTGCAATTACATGGGCAGGTAAGTGTTGTTAAATAAATTGATACTGGATAAAAGATGGAAAGGTTAGGAAAAAAATGATAAAATATAATTCAATAGTTAATAAAAATTGACCAATATTCATAATGCGCGTTTTCGACCGGAGGCGCCGGTTGACCTGAAGTGATGCTGTGATCGCGCGCTCTCCGCCCTCTATCTAAAAAACGGTCCACCTTATCGAAATTTTTTTCGAACAAAATTGGTGAATAATTCTATATTCTACAATATTGATAAAAACTACAAATAGGAAAAAATCCATAGGAAATGAGATATTTACAAAAAAGCGCAAAAAACCGATTTCTGTGACCTTCGACCTCAAAATTTAATAGTTGCTCACGCCCTACCGTATGTAGGGTTTGAGACAACTTTTGGGAGTTTTAGGGTGTCAATATAAAAGTATTTACATATTTACAGCTTGGTATCTCGAATTCCGAGGTGAATTCCTAATTTGACTGGACTATACGGTAGGGAATCTAGACGAGCCCTTTTCGGCTTGTCAGCGGACGCATCTATGTACACGCGGTCGGTTTTCACATCCTACCTGGCGGACTCGCGACATCACTCCTCACGCAAAAAATATTTTTGGCGTATACATGACAACCGTGACATGTTACCCCAAAATTTGGTTGGCGTTTCTATATTTTATTCTTTGAATTTTTTGGCGCTCAATTTTTTTTTTCATTCATTCATTCATTTCACACCCTAGATACGGCCCTGACGTTTCGTGCACGTTTTTTCATTCTTTTATTTTTCAAATATTATTAGATATATCGAAATCTCACCTGATATCAAAATGAAATTTTGAATAAAATCACGAAGTTTGACTTGATTTCATTTATCGCTGAATGAAACAGAATTTATCTACAGAAAATTTCTCCATTACTGAGAATATTGATATAATTATAACTCAATCCTTTCGGAGTTGAGCTATATACCTGTAAACCCATAATAAATAAGATAAAAAGCAAAACTTGCCAATGTTAAAAAACTATGAATCACTGAACTATTAGCCATCCTCGGTCGTATCGCTTGAAAATAGATTTTAAGTTCCGATGTGAACCTATAGAAAATTGCAGGCCTTTTGTGTATGTTCATTGGATGATTTTGGCGAAAAATACATGAAGAGACAAGAGAAATCCAATAGAAGACGTTTGTAGCACGTTTTTTATTCTTTCATGTTTCAAATATTTTTAGATTGTGCACATCGAAATCTCAACTGATTTCGCAAAAAAAAAATTTGAATAAAATCACGAAGTTTGACTTGATTTCATTTATCGCTGAATGAAACAGAATTTATCTACAGAAAATTTCACCATTACTGAGAATATTGATATAATTATAACTCAATCCTTTCAGAGTTGAGCTATACACTCATAATAAATAAACAAGTTAATAAGCAAGTTATTGAAATAATTGTTGCCTAACAGTATAACTAAAAAAGGAAATAAATGAAAAGGATAATGTAACGTTTCGGAGTCTATATCAGACACCTTCTTCAGACAAACTTGTAAAATCTTCGTAATTGTGTGTTTTTTCGTTTACAGTCTAATTGACATTGAAAGTTGTCAACACATACAGATGTTGATTCATTTAATTTTGAAATTTCCTGATGTCATTTCTTCCTTCAATAAATCAATCCAAATATGATCTATTCCAACAGAACAATTATCCAAATTATTTACTTCATCTAACGAAATACATGTGGATTCCTTAATTTTCCTTTTTTAATTATCAGGTTCCGTCCTTAGGATCTTTGTGTTGTTTCAGTTCATCATCTCCGCTATTTGAACATACATAATCAGCGATTTGAGATCTTGTAATGTCTCTATTTTTGATGCTGTTCGTATGTTCCCGTTCTCTTATCTCTAATGTCTCTCCTGTATAAATTTTCGACATATACAGGGAATATTGTAAATACAATTTTTCGATTTTTGCGTCTCATTCATTGGTTTCGTTCTAGTTAGAATAGATCTCAAATCATTTTGTGTTTTGAAAACATAACTTATGTTGAATTTGTAACCAATTCTTCTTATTTTTTCTGAAAGGCCAGGAATATAAGGAATGACGTTCAACAAATTTGGATGTTCTTGACGGTTTTCTTATTGTACCTGATCATCATTAGAATTTTGATTAGATACTTTTCGTTCTAAATTTGAAATTGTTCTTTCTATAAAATTTGGTGGGTATTGATTATCTAGTAGACTTGAATGAAGGCAATTTCATTTCTAATTTCAGGTGTAGATTAAATCAAAAAGGCCCTATCATAAAGTGTTCTTATAATACCTGTTTTTGCATTTAGAATTTAGATATCTATTACTGTGAGATTGTTCTCGAAATACACTTGTTTCAAAATGATCTATAAATATTCTTAGTAGAACATCAAGAAAAGAAATTTGATTATTCTGTTCTAAAATGTTTTTCAGAAATGCAGAATCCTCCCAAATTATATTTCAATCGATACTTATCCAATTTCAGGTAGCGCTTTTCCAGCTTGCCGACGTGACCCTTATGATATCCGTCTACAACCGCAAGAGGATGGCCAAGAAGAAGGAAATGGTGGGTTGGTTCAGCCTAGGATTGAACTCCAGCGGGGCAGAAGAACTGGCCCACTGGATGGACATGAAGGAGTTTCAGCAGCAACAGATTCTACGATGGCATGTTTTAGTTCAATCATAGCCTCGAGCAACGTCACATATCGCGTTAAGGAATGATTTTTCATTTAGTATATTCTAGAATTTTTTGGAAGGGATTTTGGACCTTTGCTTCTTTACCTTCTCAGCAACGTCGTTATGGGGCAAAGATTATTCAGGGTGACTTTTGGAAAACTCGACCTGATCTTTTATCTCGTGATTTTTGTGATATATTTCTGTGTCTTGCAAGGGTTCCGCTTTGAGACCATACTATATTTTGCTTGTTTCCGAGTCCGGATTACTGCACTCAAACCAGTGGTATTGAGCGTCGAAGGAAACAAATGACGATTATATAAATTTTGATATCATTTTAATTTGTAACGAACACTCTCAAATTGTTTTTGTTCATTTAACAGAAAAATCTGAATGAAGACATTCTGTGGACTGCAATATTCATACACGAATTAATTAGAATTTCGAGTCAAATGAATTTGCCGATACATAGTATTATTTGTGAATTATTTATTATATTTTTTTATTTTTTATTTTGATCTTATCTTTGTATTTTTTAGCATTCTCAATAATATTTTCGATTTATCTCTTGTTTTTCTATAAATCATGCAAATGATTTTTTCTTCATCTGAATTTTTGTAGCATCCCCTGAATTTGTGAATTGTTCAAGGATCATCCATTATTTATAAGGAATCATCATCAAGCAGTTAAAACCGATTCTATCTTTATTTTCTGAACTCGCGTAGAAAATATGCAACTTAGCTAGTCCAAGATATTCTGTCTCCATATCTTGGAATAATGGAGTTGATGACTTTCTGAAATCAAATAATCTAGAACACATTACTTAATTTGAAAATACAATCATTGGCTATGCCGCTTTTGAAGACAGAGTGGCCAGAGGTAGGCCTGAATGTTTCAGTGAGGGTCATAATGAATTAATCAGTATAATTTTGATTAGCATGCCATATTTCAGGGGGGCAGCATATTACATTTAGGGCGGCTTGGGCTACTCCTACCCTTTCTAGTGTCGCCATTGCATAAAACCACCTGATGGAGTTTGAGTGGATAATGTGGAAATAATTGGGTTGAGGAAATGCTCGAGGAAATGTATATTATGCTGTTATACCTACAAAGGTTCTCTTAATCGATCAAATGGCACTTATAAATCCTTATTTGAAAATGTGAAGATTCAATTTCCAATCTAAAATTGAACAGTCACTCATAATAAACATAAATAAATATACCTATTACTGATCCTTAAGTACTGCATAATGAGAAATATTATGAAATGCTGAGTTCCTGCCAAAAATGTCAAAATGCTAATAGAAAATTTCAAAACCTCAATTTCTACCACTTTATTATAACTGCCGTGAAGGTATTGAAATATGGTAAACAATACTGTCAATACTATACGAGTATATGGCATGAAGGTATTGAAATAAAATATTGATAGAATCAAAACCAGGTTCTATATCGTTGAATACACTCGTTACCTAGAAAACACAGTAGTAACGGAATTTTGAAAGATATCTGCTTCACCATGAGGTTTTTCAGCACGGTTTCATTCGTCTTTTTTACTTATCGAAAAACGCAACATCTAATTACAAAAGTACTGTCAGTGCCTACAAACCTATATTCTCTCTACGAAATGAGTTATTCTCATTAAATTATGAAATACAAAAAATTGAAATGTGAAGGAACCCTTGCTTGTCTTTTATATCTAGTATTATACTCTTTAAAAAAATTGAAGGTATTTGTAAGTTTTTGAATGTATTGTGAAGAACCTATTGAAATTATTTTATAGTAAATATTTGGAGAAGAATTATTGTATTACCTGGATTATCCAGATGAAAGCTGAGCGTAAACAATTGTTAGACTGTATAAGAAAGTTCAGAATATATACACACACAAACTTAAGTGAGGCTTAAGTCTTAACT
Source organism: Propylea japonica (assembly GCA_013421045.1). Lineage (NCBI taxonomy): Eukaryota > Metazoa > Arthropoda > Insecta > Coleoptera > Coccinellidae > Propylea > Propylea japonica. The sequence goes on along the minus strand of CM024241.1, from coordinate 11,699,628 downwards.
GTCAGGTCTCCGTATATATTAATTCGCTTTAGTTACTTAGTTCCAGCTATCTGAACAGCTGACTTAACTTTAAGCACCCAGTTGAGAAGAGATTCTGAAAGAATGCAGCTGGTTTTGACTTGCAGAAATATCAGTCCTTTTCTACATGCAAAACTTGCTGATTGACTGGAAACAGAGCGGACGTACTTATATCTACTTATACACACAAAGTATGTATTCATATTGAATTTCTGTATATTATTGATGTTATGAGATTTTATAAAATTTTATACTTCAAATTTTATATTGATGAACCAGTTCAAAAATTGATCATAATAAGACAACTTGTTTTTTAGTCTTATTACTTTGTAGAGCAATTTTTGAACCTGGTATTTATAGAGCCAAGAGCGTTTATTGTCGTTGATGTAAATCTTGGAGCTGGTAAGATTCCAATTGTGAGCAAATTAGTTTTAGTCTTTTGAGTTACTCTGAATATTCGCCGTACTGTAGCATCTACCAACAATAGAAACGATAAGTAACAGTTTAAGATGCCTGAAAATAATAGAATTAATTTCATCTTACAGTGGATCCAACTGTGCTATCTGAAAAAATTTGTCTGCTCAAATTAAAAATAAAACTAAAGAACATATACATAAAGAAATTGTACCATAATTTTCAAAGGGAAAACACCAGTTTTTCAGACATCTCCCTCTATAGCAAATTTCCACAATTTAGTCAAAAAGCTGTATTAGCAGCACTAGGCAATGCTGACTTCTCAGAAACACCCTATTCCACTAATTTCATACATACCTAATGATGTACAGACAGTAGAAGACTAGGAATATTTTCTGATCTATTGTTTTTGATTGTGAGGAATCTTCACCAGTTCTGAAAGTATATATGGAGGTTATTGTAAGTTTCCATGATTGTGATATGCAACATTTACCAAATTCAAATCAAAAAAGAGAATGAATGTTTTGCTTTTAATGAAGCGGATATTTCCCATTCTATCTTCATGAATTTCACTTGTCAATTTCATGTGTTCAAATGATATGGAAGTGTCACGAATGTCTCAAAAGATTGTCGTGGTGGATTATATGATTTGTATCGATATTATATAAAACAATTCCCTTTTTCATTACTAGAACCTCAACATGGTTCTTATATATAAATATATATATATGAATGGTAAAAGGATAATCGGAACAAAATTGGATTTAATGCTCGAAGTCGAACCATTTGTATCTTGAATTTCATGCATAATGCTAAGCAGTTCGGATTGTAACCAATGCTTATACTTGTGTAGCTTTTCTATGACTCCAATTGGAATAATATCGAATAATCAGGACCATCGTTAACTCCAATTTTATTCTTACTAATAGATTGCAAAATTTTTTCGCACAAGATTGGTCTCAGGAAATGGACAAAATAAAGAATGTCATAATAAATTATTGTATGGTTTTATTTGGAAATCCTCTTTCTATCACAAATCCTTCGATTTACTGATCCATTTTCAATGAGATAAAAGTAGGCTATGTTCAAATACTTGTTTCCATTCGGAATTGTATTACTCATAACTCATGAGCCTTGGTCCATCTGGACAGTGTGTAAACCTGTGTCTATTCATCTAGTTATTACTTATCTAGTAACCTCTTGAAATGAAATAATTCAATAGGTACCTATAGTTCAGTTGGCCCGGAAAGTCCATGTAATCAATTGATCTACGAAGCTTTCAGTCGAACCGATGAATCAATTGGTGTAGTTGAACTGAAAAATCATTTGCTGTGATATATTTCAGAGAATAAATCTTAGTAGTTGTTTTGGTTGAATCAAAATAAAGTTTCACCTATCGTCAAAAACTTTTATGTGGAGAAAGAAGTATATTCTGGATAATCGGAATTCAACTATTGTTTCGAAACAATTTCCTCTCGAAATGATAGATATCACCCATAATTGTGGTAAAAAAATATTCAACTCTAAATAATTCTTCTCTTAAACTCTTAAGGAATACAATTTTATTCATTCCACATTTCGATTAGTTATAGTTACAGTTTAAAAAATGGGTTGCAGTTCACTGCGAAGGCTTCAACGAGGCTAGTTCCACACTCTTACAAGTTTCTGGCCCAAGGCATTATTTCCTTAGACTCGCAATGGCAAAGCATTCCGTGACTAGTTGAATGGAGGTTTCTTCCTCCTCCCCTTAGAACCTACACTCGTCAGTGTTCGATAATTCCATTCTCAACAGATGCTTTCTGAGGTGACAGTGTCCTGTAAGAAAGCCAGTGAGGAGGTGTAATTGTTTTTCACCAAGATCCAGAGATCTTTTGGATCTTTCTCTTCAAAGTTCCGAAGGAAGTGGAATGATCCATCCCTGGGAGATTCCTCCAGAGTTTTTCCTTCTCGGCTTTTTCATACTCCAGAGAATCCTTCTTATAGGTACATTTACCTAAACCACACAAGGGTTCTGGGCCAATGAGTGACATTCGTGCGCCCTCTTTGGCAAGTGTATAGGGAAAAATCACGCACCGCGAGATGGCGCTGCGAAATACAAAATGTCGGATTGAAGTGTGAACAACAAATATTTTGTCATTCATTCATAGATAAGATATACTATAGATGGGAATCTCAGTGTTAAATTCTTGTTCTTTCTTATACATATATATACAAGTGGTCACTATGGATTTTGGACCCTGTGCGTATTTGGCGGTAAATTTGAATGTATGTAGTATGTGCCCCCCTAGCCCCTGTACTAAAAATATTTTTACTGAATTGAAAACTTGATGGTATATTTCTTGATTTCACAAGAAGTATGAGAAATCAAGAATTATGGCATTAGGAAAATGGATTTTGGAAACAAATTATAAGAAAATTTACGATCAAAACAATTTTCTTGAATATATGTATATCAGGTAACATAAAACCTTATCATTTAAAAATAATGAGCAGTACGGAAAAAACATCATATACAAAAATATCAATAGATGAATTAAATTACCAAAATACCAATTATAAAATTTACTCAGATCTAACAATGAAAAAATGAGATATTATTAAATCAACATCAGAAATATTCACAATACACCAAAAAATCTATATTATTTTTAAATTATGGCTATAAATTGTTTGAAAAACGTTACATAATATGTACAAAATGTCTCGATTGAGAAAATTAACAATAATATTCACAATGATACGTACTGACAGCTTCATTTTCCAAGAATAACAGGAGTATAAGTATGCAACATTGAAGAATATTGACACAAATAATCATCATTATGTGCTGCGACTTGTTCGGTACAAGTAACATATGTATCTATTACTTTGTTAGACACACCTGAAAAGAAATAAGTATGTAATGAAACACATCACAAATAGGTGGAATAGATATATCAGCTGTGAAATGGCTGAGCTTTTCATCTGTGTTGAGAATTTGTGGAAGTTCAAAGAAATCACAGAAGTCAGTTTGTGTAGATTTATCCTCGTTGAACAGGAACAGATAGGTAAGCGGAGTATGATAACAAGTTTTTGGGTATTTAGTTGAACTTGTTTCACCAAGATTATTATCATTATCATGTTCATTCCCATCCAAATGTTGAGTATCATCATCATGTTCTTCGGATAACTCCACTTGCTCATTTTCATCTGAATGCAGCTCCATTTCATTCGATTTTACCTGAGCCTGAAATAAATCAAATATATAATCATAATGAAAGTAATTGTTTTGGATTCCTCCTTACCAACGTCGGTCACTTCTATCCTTTATATTTTTATATTGAAAACTCGTTACTGGAAGGTTCTGGCTAGGAAAGGATCCTTTTTTAAACGCTTCTTCTGTGTTGTCGGGGTAACTATATATTAAATAGTAAAAAAAATGTAGATCAAAGTGAAGAGAATGTCATAATAAAAATTACATTCAGGTACCTACGTGAAAAATTATTGAACTTACCACAAAAAAATCCTCTTTCAGAAAGTGCTTGCTGCAAACAAACATGTACTTGGAGATAGGCTTCCCTATCTTCAAGATTTGCTGCCATTTCTTGACTTCCTTGGGATTTAAAGGGAATTTATGTAGGGAAATATCGGAAGTACCATATGATGAGAATTGTGGAACTGAGCACATTTTGCGTGATCTTATCTCATCATTACCTCTAACAATCCGCTGCATTTTTAGATTTTAAGTTTATTTGAAACAATTTTTGTTCATAAAATAACTTCAAAATATATATATCACTTTCAACCGAAACGACTAAAAATTATATGAAAACCTCACACTTCACCCATATAAACGCATAGAATAGTTTGTTGTTCACACTTCTAGTATTTCGAACGATTAATAATAGATGTCGCCCACTCCGAAATTCTTCCCTATTGGCCTCTTCGTTTCCTTTGATTCCCGAATGGCCGGAAACCCAGATAAAAAACACCTTATTTTTATTCCCTACCTCATTGAGTTTGTTCCAGCACTTCCAGATCATCTTTGAGTCGATGACGTAGTGTAGTGTATATATCGCACTTCTGATAGATTCTTTCTGGATTTATATCAAGACATTATAAGCGGTATTTTCTTTGAGGTAATAATCGGTGTATTCCCGTTCCCATTCTTTTCTCTTACTTAGCAATGTCCTGAAGTTTTTCTCAGTGCTTATACTTTCTTGATCAATACAATTTGATTACCATCACATCACATCATTAGTGGCGATGTTTCGCGAAGGATTTCCTCTGCTCAGTGGCGTATATAGAAAATATTTTCGGGGGGGAAGGGGGAGCCGAGATGCTTACACCATCGAATGATCCAATGGTTAGATGCCATGCTTCTCGAGCATGTATTATTATGGTAATTCAGTTTTCTTTATTAATTTCGGCGGGCGCCCGGACCCCCTGGGCCCCCCCTATATACGCCGCTGCCTCTGCTTTTCCAAGTCAAAAAACTTTTTGAACTCATCTGAATTAAAAAGTAGAACATTCGTAAAACAGGATCTTTTTCTCAGTCCTGTTTCCAGAGACTAAATTCTTTTATGAATTTCAATTCTGAATTTCGGATGAATTGAGCACACTCGTATTGTCATTGTGGATGCCATCCAACAGTCAAAAATGGTCCGGCCGAGCTACTATTACTATCCCACTACAGGCCAAAAATACTCCTAAATTGTCGTTTGCAATCATTGAAATGCCTTTATACATTACATGAAATAACGCAATAATGATACTTAACGTATATAAAATCGAGTAGTTCAAATCAATTAAATAAATTCCTGTCGCTAATTTTATACATTCGTAACATTATTCCTGTGTGTATATCCCATAAAGAACTGAAGTTGTTGTTTCATAATGGAAAAGAGTTCTTTTTGAATTGTTTTGAAGAACCTGGATCCTTCGTTGCTATGTATGACCACATATCACTCACATATAACTCAGTAGGTACAGACTGAGTACAAATAAGTTGAGTTGAGAAACCTTTTGCTTTTATCAGAGATGGGATCACTAACTGCCACTTCACAATTATGTTAATGATAATGTTGATGTTGCTATTATGTTAATGCTTCAATTCAATACTCTCAACATAAACATTGCTGTGAAAAGTATCGTAATATCTCCGTTATTCAAGGGTAAACATCGTAGTTCAACATTTACATTACCATTAACATCATTGTGAAATGGTATTTACCCTTCTTGAAGCATCAACAAGGGTAATCATTCTTTCAGCAGTTTCTATTGTTCACTCATAGACAGCTAGCTCTAGATATATTTAGTTGAGAATATGCTTCTGGCACGAAGTTACAATCCCCCAACAATGAATAGTTCTGCAGTAAAGTGATAGAGTACTAGATTTTCGCTTATAATAAATGTAAAACTCAGACAGTCCAGGTTACCTTTTCCCATTTGCAATTTCATCTTTAAATGAAGTAATAATAATTAGTTGTTTATTTTCAACAGGTACATACCCAGTTACAGAAAATAACAAAACCTAGCATAATAAAAGAAACCAAGCTACAGTGCTAACAATGAAATATAACAAGAATACCGAACAAAATCGAACGATATTATACTGAGACCAGAAATATGTAAATACCAAATCAACCAATATTGCAAATTTAAAAACTGAAACAATAAAATAACATGAAATTAATAAAAAAAGTAATGAAAGTAATGAACGGCAAAGATATAATCTGACAAATAAAAAAACAAAATTTGCCTCATCATAATATCATTCATCCATACTAATATTATAAATGCGAAAGTAACTCTGTCTGTCTGTCTGTTTGTTACTCTTTCACTCCTAAACAGCTGAACGGATTTTGATGAAATTTGGTATGGTGATAGATGATAACCTAGAAATGGTCATAGGCTATAAATAATCACGCCATCGTTCTTAGGGGGTAGGCAGTAGGCAGATAACTAAATTGAGTTAGTGATTTGTTTTTGTTGGGACTTTTGCTCTTTCACGTCTAAACGGCTGAACAGATTTTGATGAAATTTAGTGAGGTAATAGATGGTTACCTAAAAACGGAGATCAAAATGATCACGTCATCGTACTTAGTGGATAGGAAGTAGGTAGAAAACTGAATTGAGTTAGTGATTTTTTTTATGGTTTTTGCTGGGAGTTTTGCTTTATCATGCCTAAACGGCTGAACGGATTTTGATGAAATTTAGTTAGGGGATAGATAGTAACCTAGAAAAGGATATGAGCTATTAATATTCATGCTATCGTACTTAAGGCGAAGGCAGTAGGCAGAAAACTAATTAAGTTAGTGATTTTTAATCGTTTGTTTTAAAAGTTCACCTCATTCACGCCTTAACGTCTGAACGAATTTTTATAAGACTTGGTTAATATAAAGATAGGATCCTAGGCACGGACACATGCTACTTTTATTCCGGGAAAATTCCTCATTCCCGCGGAAATCTAGCGTGATCGTGTCAAGAAGAGCATGACGCCATAGCTACTGAAATGATTTTGATGTTTTTTTTAACTGAGTGTTACTAAGACTTCAAGTTAGTATTTGATCACAGGATTGGATGAACAGAGACCGATTTAATTTCATTAATAGATGAAAAAATGTCATTTTCCATCTCCTCCCAAGTTTATTCGATATATTTTCGAAACGGTAGGTTATAGAAAAAAAGTGGTCAATAGGGCGTTTGTAGAGAATTAATCACTACATAGTATAAAACAAAGTCGCTTTCTCTGTCCCTATGTCCCTTTGTATGCTTAAATCTTTGAAACTACGCAACGGATTTTGATGCGTTTTTTTTTAAGATAGAGTGATTCAAGAGGAAGGTTTATATGTATAATAACACCCATCAAATAGTATAGAAGTGCTGTTATTTTTCGGTCTCTAATGTGATGTCCGTGCGAAGCCGGGGCGGGTCGCTAGTATGAAATAAACAAAAAGGAAGCCAACAATTACTGAAAAAAATAGTGCAATTCAATGGTAGATGATCAAGGCCGTAGCGAGGGGGGTTCCGATGGGGTCCGGACCCTCCCGAAATTTTTCAGAAGTACAAGATTTTCCTTTGAAAATTGTCATTTTGTCATTGGGTGGAACCTCCCCCCTGAATTTTTTTTCTGGCTATGGCCTTGCAGATAATTAAGTAACAAATGAGCAGTTGCCATGAGCAATAAACATAAGATGACCCTTAAGGATATTGACTCCCAGTTTATGTTTTACGCGCAGAAAAATCCCATTCTAAATATTATACCCTGAAGCAAAAAAATTAACAATAAATAGTAGTACAGTAAGGTGATTTTTGTCTTTAGTTTGTAATATTCAGAAAATTGAGATGAGATTTTCCTTTTCAATTCCAATTTCTGTTTTGGATAAGAAATGAACGACAGAGAGAAATGTGACGAATGATAAAACAAAATTTTCTTCATCAGAAATATCGTGTTCATTCAAGAAACGAATAGGCTAAGCTAAGCTAAGAATCACCTAAGATGACCCTTTAGGATAATGAAAGTAATCCCATTCTAAATATTATACCCTGAAGCAAAAAAACTCATACTTGGCGCTTGCAGCGATTCCTGCACGCGCGCCAAAAAATCCCCAAGATGGGTTTTTATTTTGAGAGTATCGACCTTGTACGCTACGAAGTGGGGTGAAAATTCACCCCCAAATTCTACGCCGTTGACTTGAAAATTTTCATCTTTTCAATTTTCAAAAAGCACTTTGACAAAGTTTAGCGTACACAAAATTCAAATACAGTAGCCATAGTCAATTTTTAAATAATAAAAAAGCCTTTTTTTCTTTAATCTTGACAACCTACGGGTTATTGCCGTTTGGTTGACGTTTTTCTGAAACACCTTGTATAATCGTCTACTTTGGTTTAGAGCAAACAGTTACCAAATTTCATTATTCTAGTTTCTCCATTCCATAAAGTAGTGAAGTTTTTGTTTCATAAGGAAAACCGAATAGAGTTATACCTCACTAAATTACAATTCTGCGAAATTTAATAGTTTCACAGTAAGGTGATTTTCGTCTTTCGTGTGTAACATTCAGAAAATTCAGATGAGGTTTTTTCTTTGAATTCCAATTCCTGTCTTGGAATAAGAAATAAACGACACAGAGAAATGTGACTCATGATAACAAAATTTGCTCGATCAGAAATATCAAATTCATTCAAGAAATAAATAGGAAGCTGAGAATCACAAAAAAAATTGTACAATTTAACGACCTATAATTGAGTACCAAACCAGCAGTTGGCATGAGCAAATAAATCTTAGATGACCCTTAAGGATAATGACTCCCAGTTCATATCTTACGCGCAGAAGTAATCCCATTCTAAATATTATACCCTGAAGCAAAAAAACTCATATTTGGCGCATGCAGCGATCCCTGTACGCGCGCCAAAAAATCCCTAAAACCGCGTATCTATTTTGAAAGTATCGACCTTGTACGCTGCAAAGTGGGGTGAAAATTCACTAAAACACCGCCAAATTCTACGCCACTGACTTGAAAATTTTCATCTTTTCAATTTTCAAAAAGCACTTTGAAAAGGTCTAGCGTACACCAAATTCAAATACAGTAGCCATAGTCAACCGGTTTGGACCTATGGTTATATGAACTTTTCCCCTCAAAATAAGCTTGGAAATCTTTCTCTGCTGTTTAATGACGCTATTCTGAAACCCCTTGTATAATTATCGTCAACTTTGGTTTGGAGTAAACAGTTTTCCAAATTTCATTATTCTAGTGTCTCCATTCCATGGAGTTGTAAAGTTTTCGTTGCATGAAGAAAATCGAATAGAGATCTACCCCACAAAATTACAATTCTGCAAAACATTGAATAGTTTTACAGTAAGATGATTTTTGTCTTTCGTTTGTATAATTCAGAAAATTCAGACGAGGTTTTTTTTTCAATTCCAATTTCTGTCTTGGATAAGAAACGAACGACAAAGAAAAATGTGATGAATGATAACAAAATTTGTTTAATCAAAAATATCAAATTCATTCAAGAAACAAATAGGAAGCTAAGAATCATTAAAAAAAATTGTGCAATTTAACGGCCGATAATTGAGTACCAAACCAGCAGTTGGCATGAGCAAATAAATCTTAGATGACCCTTAAGGATAATGACTCCCAGTTCATATCTTACGCGCAGAAGTAATCCCATTCTAAATATCATACCCTGAAGCAAAAAAACTCATATTTGGCGCATGCAGCGATCCCTGTACGCGCGCCAAAAAATCCCTAAAACCGCGTATCTATTTTGAAAGTATCGACCTTGTACGCTGCAAAGTGCAATGAAACATCTGTTTCAGAACTGTCGTTAATCATTCGCAAAAATCCGCAGGAGTAGAACGTTGAACGGAGTATAATTTTGGACGAATTTATTAGAAGTGTGTAAATAATCTCTTTCGGGAATAGTTGGAGTTCATATTTCACGTCTGGACTTGACAAATATTTGCACACTTGAAAGGTCTTTCTTTTTGCGCGGGTAATTTATATAATGATGCATTTTGCTGTTTACAATTTCATGAAATTCTTATGCGTGGCAGGAGACACGCTGCCTTGATTCAATTGGCGATGGTCTTCGTTATGATTCATGGGGTTATTTCCATATAGGACTAATTGGTTCAATTGTTTTCCACGAGTTGGTTAGAGGTCCAGACAACGCTTTGTATGCGAGTGACATCGGAAAAGCTGTTTATGTTTTTCGTTCGAAGAAGTGGTCACTGTCCTTTGAATTATGCTCGATTTCACAATAGACCTTTCAGTTTATTCACTTTGAAATTTTTTTGCCACCGGAAAATAATTAGAGCTGTTACAGAAAATGGTCTCAGTTACCCTGAGATATCAAACTCCCGATGAAATTATACGTCATCAAGAGTTTCAGCATCATTCCATGATGAAAAATATCTATATCACCTACCGAGGCACTATCAAGAAGCAAGACCAAACTGGATACTTGAGACAGTAAAGAAAGACTGACACTCATATCTACATAAAAATTTAAGAAATCTCTGAGCAGGAGATTTTGAGGGCTCGTTCTTTGGTGGAGCAAAAAGACTGTTACCTCAAAATTTATATGGGTCTTCAGATTGACGCCAAATTTATAAATGCAGAATCTTAGCACCATCGGATTTATATTCTGGAAATTATTCAAAAATAAAATATGTAAAAAATAATTTAATTAATAATTTAATTACAAAAATTAAACTCTATGGTTCTGATGATGTCATCCCCTTGAAATTCTGCATGAACATTCAGTATAGTAGTTTTCATCATCAAAATACATTTCACTCGAATCGTATATTCTCTTATGGAAATATAAAGATTTTTCTTTCAATATTCCATTTGAATTTTCTATGGTTCTGTTATCACTATGGCGACAAAATTTTTCATGAAGATTCAGTATATCAATCTTTATTCACACGGATATCTTTTCATTAAAATATGAAGTTTCTTTTTTTCAATATTCCAATTGAATTTTCCTTGGTTCTGTTCAGACTATGGCCACAAAATTTTGCATGAGGCATGTTATCAGCATCTTGCAATTTTTCCGGAACATTTCATTCCGATTGGTTTCGCATTTTCTGAGATATTGTGGAAAAAAAGTTTTGAATGGTCATATTTCATGGAATCCTATCATTCGAAACCATACTCGGCTCAAATTCGAAAGTTGCAGACATTTGAGCAAAACGATAAGTACTGGTTTAAGTAAAACGAGCGCTCGAAATAACGAAGATGATTATTTAAAAAGCTTCTAATACTATTGAAAAACAATCGAATTTTGAAAGCATATTGGCATACTAATCACCAAAATCGAAAACCATATTAAAGCGATACCCCAAAAAAGATCATTTGTTGACTTGAAATGTTTAATGATGGAACATTTATTGAAATATTATTCGGCTATTTCCATCATAATTACTGCTTCTGTTCAATGTTTCGGCATTCGCCAGTCAGGAAAAGACTTTTTTAACATTCAGAAAAACAATATTCGTTACTCTTTCAAAATGTTATTTTTGACAGTTCTCAGAAAAAAACCATCGACGACTTTGATCTTATTTTGATTTACTCAGTTCTCAAAAAACATACAACCATTTTTACGGTGGATCTTCTTTATGTTTTTGATATCAAATGCGTTGGACTGATGGGGCATTCGGTTATTGACATAAAAGCTGCTTCCTTAATTTTTCTACGTCATTTTTTCTTTTTTTTATATTATAGAAGCTTGAACCTTAGAAATCCTAAGGTCTCGTTCAAAGCATGTTAGCCAAGCTTTGACTTATCAGCATCTCCCTCTTGAGTTAGTTCTTTGATTCGAACATTCAAAGGACGTTTAGGCTCTCCAACTCGAATATGGGCTCTACCGCTCTAACAAGGTACAGAATATGGAAATATGTAGTCTAAATAATATTTTACAGAATTTGAAACAACTAATCTATGATCAATGCTCAGAAGCATTGAGGCTTCTACAAGTGGGGAGAATAAGTTGTATTCAATCAAGAATTTTAATACCTTCTATAATAAATATATTTATACTAGCCATATCACTAGACATTAGAAACTTGATAATATGAAATCAGAATTGCCTCTTACTTTAATGATTTATCGAATTGGGATGGTGCGGGATGAGAAACAAATCTACCTTTGTTGTAAATTGAATAGTCTCCACTCAGACATTAAATCATCAAGAGTTCAGTGGCGGCTTGTGACAGAATAAAGTGATGAGGCACATCAAAAAAAATATTAATCTTATAAACTCTTTTTTGTCAGCTGCATACTTATCATTATGAAAAAATCATCACTGATAATTTGGATTTTTGAATCCAATACAAATCTTCATCTTATTTTGGCTATTATACTGACAATTCCAATTTCATCTTCAATTAAAAAATTCTTCGGTATTAATGCTCTAATGATTTTATAGCGTTTTATTGGGTGGTAATTGCCCTGAGATAAGTTTTTCAACTCGCCTCGCTTCAACCAGTTTTTCACTAAACCCTATCGGAATATGTATTATTGACACTGCCAAAAATAATTTGATTAGAGTTACACTGCCAATAGGCAAGTAGTATTCTCATTTTGAAACCTCCGATTCGATTTTCCTACCGCACCGATAGTCAAGATTTGGAATAGGTTGTATAACTTCTTCAATTGTACATATTTTATACTCATCGGAATGACTCAAAAACTGTTTCTGTTTTATTGAAAACTCTGCAATATCACGAGTACTGCACAAACCCAATAAACCCAAATCAAAGTGAAATTTCACTATCTTCCGCTTCACGATTAACCCGAATATGTATGTGCAGTTTGCCGATGAAACGAAACGAAACGATCGCGGATCAAGGGTAGATAGTCCGGTCAATCCAGACCAAAAAATTAGGTTGAAGTTACATAAAATCCCAACAGGCTGAAAATCGGTAAAATTGTTCAAAACATAATAACAAATAATATATAAAAGTTCCCAATCATTCCCGTGGATGGACAAAAATTTATTCAAGTTCAAAGGTCGAAAAATGAGTTTTTCGCGATTTTCAGCAAAACGGTGAGTTTCATCAGAAGAGTAATTAAGACAAAAAAATGTAGATGTTAAAATTATCTTCAAAAAATGTTTCGATACTTTTTTTCCTACAAGGCACCGTTTCTGAGATAAAACGCTTCAAATGTTCTAAAAGTTGTTACTGAGGCTAGCCTCAAATTCACCTTAGAAGCCGCAATAGATAAACAACGAAGGGGAGGTTCATGATCTCGTCACGTCGATGTGAATAACGCGCTAGACAAAGAAGCGCGTGAGGCAAGCCTCACCTCACCATATACGCCTTGAAGAGGAAGTGGGATCGTGAGATGAATTTACAAAAATTGGACCTTAACGCCTGTAACGTGTAACGTTACGGTCCGATTTTTGTGCATTCATCGTAACGTCAGTAACGTGTAATGTTACAGACGTCTGTAGCTGTACCCGGCTTGAGATTGAGCTCTGATATTATGGAAGACGAGTGCAGTATCGTATAAAAAATTGAGACTGAAGAACATAATGGGATGATGAAATTGATTAATTAAATATTGGATTAATTCGCTTGATATTTGTGATTTCCGTAATTTATTTGGTGAGGCACTGCCTCACCTGCCTCATAGGATAAGCCGCCACTGCAAGAGTTATTTTCAATTTGAAAGAATGCACAAGTTAAAGTAAAATAACATTTCCTCGAATCCTCATCAAATTATTTTTTCCATAATCATCAACTGAAAGGTTTCTTATGAATTTAATCTATTTTTTCATGACTCTGTTCTATTTTCAAGCTTTGATTAAAAAAAATTCTGAGTCAATAATCAAAACCACTATGGTGCTATTCAAAAGGGAAGTGGTAGAATATAAAGATGAAATTTCAAACCTGACCTTCAATATTTGAAGGCTTTTTTCATCGCTTAAAAATAAAATCAAGTCGAGGTGAAACCAAGCTATCAATGTTTTGACGCAATGAAGTTGACTGTAAATTATCGATTCTTTTTGAAGGGGAAAAACCATGATACGAATTTCAGCTTTTATATAATAAAACATATTATAGTTCGCGTGTTGAAGGCTATTAAAAAATATTTCTGAAGGATTTATTACACATGAATTGCTTAAATGTTCGTTTACATCGAAATTAAGAGTTGTTGGGTGTATTGAGTTCACGAGAGGTCCTCGAAAACTGATATAAGTGAATATTTCATTATTCTTCTAAAAATGCAAATTTATATACCCCATACAAAAATGAACACAATGTAGGGTCGAATAATTATCAGTGAATATATGTATATGAGTGCTGTATCTGGTTTCAATCTGATGGAGAGTGCTTCACTTAGTTTGTTAGATAGGTACCCATCATGCATACATTAACTTTGTTAATTTACCAAATTGAAACACGTCAGCATGATATTTTCAATGAGTAAAAAACATATCATATTTGTACTCCAATCCATGAGGATTCGAAAAATCATTTTCATCTGAGAGAGCTTGTAATAAATTTCTCGAAAAGATCAGGATGGTTATCGAAGTAACGTCACTTCACCGACTTGTAACTAATAGCATTTTCCATTGGGTGCACTAGTGTTGCCCTGACACTATCTACATTGTTTTTCATCGTATTATAGTGCAGTTCATTCCAAACGGAACATAAAAATATTCTAATATCATCTTTTCGATATATTCAAAGCTTATTTTTTTTTGATCTGGTTGTACGCCAAAATAGCTTATTGCTTAAAATATATTCGGGACAATTTGAGCCTTTTTTTAACTACACACTTTACATAACTGGTGCAGAAATGATTGCATTCAGTGCTAGTTTAGATTCACCAGATTTTTATTGGAAGACAGAAATCTACACCAGTGATACCAATGGAACACAGAAATCTACACTAGTACTAACAATGAAACACAAAATATGAACTCAGTGTGTACCAGTTTTTCCAATTGAAAACGCTTTTATAAGTGTTAAAGGGTTTGGGACAAAGGTTCATGGAGAAATTTTCTTTCAGAGAAAAAAAAAGCTGAGAAATGTTTGCTTTATTATTATTGAGACAGAGTTTTCATTGTATTCCTTCTCATGAGTATGGATGGATGAATTATATGTTAACTTGAAGTAGATAGGATCCGTGCAATCCTGGTATCGAATCTGTTTATATTCCAGCAAAATTTCAAGGGAATTTTGATACGCCATCAGATTTTCAAGAAGTTAATTCGAAATGACATATATTATGAAGTGCACAAAAAGTATAGAAAATGATATAAATGAAAAAAGACAATAGGCAGACGTGGCTGATGTATTCTATAGAATTTCTGGGACTGAACGAGGAAGAATAAGATGTATAATTGTGTGATATTTTTGTGACCATCACCTCGAAGAAACACCCCTTATGTTATTAATTTTTTTTTGATTTATGCCCATCACCAGAATTGTGGTGCCAAACGAATGTTAATTACGTGAAATTTCCAGTTTAAGTGTAACCGTGACTCACTAAGTACAGAAATGTTCACTGTCCTTCATACTTAAAATAACACTAACCTCGGGGATGCTCCACTGCCATACGCATATCTTGCTCATTGACCTTTTGTGTATAGGTACATACAGTAGATAAACGAGACTTTGTTCTGTATTAGGTGTTTCAATGTAAAAGACGGAAGAAAGAAATGGAAGCACATTTTCAGAAAAAATAATTAAAGATGGTTTACTTCATTCTTAGTTCTTTCTTGGCATTTTGTTATGCCATAAATGAAAAAAAAAATCTGTAGCAGCTACCTAAGCGCTATGTTTCAAAGATCACTTTTTTACACCTAATTATCTGAGTGTCAGAATTAGTTTACATCGATGATCTTTGATGTCAGTAGAAAAAAATCAGCTTCTAGCTTAATTTTTCCTTGATAACAATTCATGAAAGAAATAATTCCTATCTAAAAAACTGTGTTCCTTTTGAATTCGAAAACCGTTTATTCATTCAATATCTTATTTCAAAAAAACCACTTATCTTTGAAAATAGTACTCAACTTTATTGAGTTTTTTCAACCCTATATCTACATACTTCTCCATTTAGACCTAGGATGGAGCCTTTAAAAATGATGATAAGTGGAAAAAAAATTCATTCACTCTTTTTACATAATATCAAAATTTGTGAGAAAAATTTAGAAAACCAAACTTTTGTTTTCTATTACAAAGAAATTTTTTTCCTCGAAATTTGGAGAGACCACAATTTTGTTTATTCGAAATATTTATTTTTTTATCTCTTGTTGACACCAAAAAAATAACCTAATTTTCGATCGAATATTCTCACGTATAAATACCAGCGTTTTCGGAAAATTCTGTGGAATTTTTTGTTTGTTAAATTCTCGTCTTTCTCGCAATATACTAAATATATAAATTTTGCTGCAGCTGTGAAAGTAACATTTTGAAAGTTGTTAGATGATATATTTTTTTCGATATCAACCTTCCTACCGAGATACAGCCTTTGGAAATCGATGACGAGTTGACAGTTTTCATTTTTTACGGCTTCTTGAAAACACTGAGTCATAAAACTATACATAAAATGAAGCACTAAGTAGATGTTACTCACACAATTTTTACTCTCGCTCATAACTTTATTATTAGGGGTTGAAATAACAACCCCCTATGATTTTTGTTAGAAAAATAGTTTTCGTGGGATTGATTTTCGAAAAATAAAATTCTTTTATGGTTTCCCATTCAATTCTGGAGAAAAAAAGTCTCTTGCAAATTTCGATACAGTCGATACTTTTCTCGGAAAAAATAAAAACTTACAAGCAGTTATCATCATTGTTCATTCCATTTCATCGTCAATGATTATTAGAGATAGCAAGAGTGCATATCTGCCAAATGCAAATTCGAATAAACTACCATTTTTATGACTGAGTAATTTATTTTGTTCTGCTACGAATTTATTAAAGACCCCGAACTCTTCTGAAACTGAAAATTGTAGAAAGAATCAAAGAAAATCTTTTTTCTTCTGTCAAAACCAATTTTGAGGATACACAATATCTTAAAATATTCATTCCCTGGAACATACGATAAAATGGAATGAACGGCCATCATGAATGCTTGTAAGTTTTCATTTTTTCCGAAAAAACCATCGAATGTATCGAAATTTTGCAAGAGACTTTTTTCTCCAGAATTGAATGGGAAACCATGGGAGAATTTTATTTTTCGAAATTTATTCCACGATAACAATTTTTGAAGGAAAATCATAAGGGTTGTTTTTGCAACCTTTAATAATAAAGTTATGGTATCGAAAATAAATGTGTGAGTAAAATCTACCAAATGAATCATATTATGTATAGTTTTGTGACTCAGTGTTTTGAGGACTCCTAAAAAAAATTAAAAACTCTGTACTCGTCATCGCATTCCAAAGGCTATATCTTGAAAGGGAGGTCGATTTCGAAAACAAAAATATGCACTCTCCCTCCCTGCTTATTTTCATCGAGGAATCATTTCCCTAAGTCCCTCGCATTTGTTTACAGACACCCTGTATTCATGGGACCTTTTTTCATAATTTATGGCACTCTATCGCCTGACACTATGCATGGTACTTTTTTCCTTGACACCCTGTAGACGTTTTGCTATCGACCCTGATCTGATGCTCCATAACATTTCAAGATTCGGAGAACACTCTCCACTCGACATAAGAACATAACAATTGTCGCCTGCAATTTCCGTTCGAGATTCAACTCAGTTCTCGTAAAAACTGATAACGACCCATAGCAAGTAGCATATGCGACACCTCTTTATGAATTCTTGAGGTAGTGACGTCCGCCGAAAATAGACGCCGTTTGGAAAGGAGCGCCGCCGCCCGCCGTCTCGAAATGCTCCTAATGAATCTTTTTGCCTCCATTTGAGGTCGACCTTGGCGATCGTAAGGCGAGATACTTCATCAGTTTCAATTGTTTTCGTTCGGTTTTGAAAGAAATGCAAATTGTTTGGAGCGATAAAACGGAAGGTCGAGGCCTTGAAATTCGAAGTGTTCGTTTTAGCACGTGTAAGATACGGGGGGAGGCATTGAAATATGCAGAATAGAGATTTTATTGGCAGAAATTAAGGTTCATTGAGGTTTCTCCTACGTACAATGTATAAAGCGATTCTTGAAAATAATTGCTCCCTTTGTTGGTTACGCTTCTCAAAGTTTCGGTAGATTACATAAGTAATAATTAAGGTTATAATGTTTTTGGCCACGGACAATTTCTGATTATTATCAACATGACCTTGAACTTTGGGTAATTTGTTCGTCAATTCTCATTGTATACATGAGTTGGTCCTTTCAGTTTGAGGAGTATTTTTTCATCAACTTGGGTTTAAGATTCGTTGTAAGATTGAAATCTGTTCGATTCAATTTGAACGTCAGAATCTGAAGGAGCATTGCTGGTTTTTGACATAAACCAATGAACTAGCATGTAAATCAACGACTTAATCGGCCTTTGTGAAACCTACCAAATTTGCATAGTCAGAGGTCGAAAGAAAATTTGTTGTAATTCTGGAAGAATTTTTACAGAAGATGCTCAAGGTGTTCAGAAATGGCGCAAGTCAGTTTGAACCCATCTAGAACCACCATTGTACTAGTCATTCGTTCAAGGAAATTTTTGCAGTAGGTAATACTATCTAGATTTCTAACTCCTCTGGAATGAAATCTGTGACTGTGACTTTGAAGCAGTGGAGTCAGTAATGGTGTGCAGGAATATGGCGGGTTGTGAACGCGGTACACTGTGGTTAAATACTTACAGCATGAATTCGTATGCAGCGATTGCTTGATATAGTCAAAGCAACGCAAGAGTAATCTTCGACGAGAGTCAGAGATTGGCATGACCATATAGCCCAGGGGTGGAGTGTAGGCTCTAGAGGTTTTCACAGAGCTCATACCTTTTCATCTTGTGATATATAAATCTGCACACGAGAATATCCTCAGAATTCCCACAAAAGGTACAGGAAATGCAGGGATCATGGTTATACCTACGTTCGACCCATTCTGGAGTATGCTGGTCCGGTTTGGTGGTGCGCCACGAGAGGAGCCACCGATATTCTTGAGTCCACGCAGAGATGGGCCACTTGCATCCACCATGGCTTTCATAGGCCCCCCTACGAGCAGCGACTTTCTGCGATGGGTTTGACCAGTTTTGAGGAGAGGCCCATGCGCGGTGATTTGATCTTCTCATTCCGACCAATGTTGGGACACTTCGGTCCCAGCATTCGAATATTTTCACTCTGAACACAAATAACCTGAGAGGACATATCTTAAAATTGAAACGTGAGCACTTCAGAACATCTCAACGTCAGAATTTTCTACCCAACCGTATTTTCTACTCCTGGAATCGACTCCCTGACATGGTGGTTCGGTCATCCTCAGTAGATGGATTCAAGAACAGTTACGACAGGTGGAGGTGTACATGATGGTGGATCGTCGGATGCTGTTTTTTTTTTCGTCACCGCTTTGACAGGTTTCAACCTTCTGTTCTTTTCTTATTTTTTAATTTTATTTCTAACGTGCTTCACGTTGCCAATTGTATGTATTTATTTTTTTTGTAAATTACCGAGGTTATAGGTTCGCCCTCAACTCGAATCAATTATATAATAAATGAATAAATAAATCCCTGACCAAACGCATCTCAACTGCGAACCTCCCTAGCAATAGTAGCAATGTAACCAATATACCTAGAAATACAGACAAACTCCTCTTTCCTCGAACGAGAAAACCATAAAATGGTAGGTACTACACTGATGGCTCGAAAACCACACCAAAACCGAAACGTGGTATTCGTTCCAAGAACAAGATATTCTGAATCATTAGCATTGTTCTGAGCGTATTCAGAATGTACCGGGTTTTTCACTATAATTTGACCCCCCCTTTAACTTTGTTACTGAAGGAGATACGAAAAAATGTTTCGTATAAAAGTTTCACGAAATCAACTGAGGTTTTTCGTTATGGGTCCAGAAACTGAAATATATACAGGGTGACCAACATATTGATGGCAACATTTTTTCAAATGGAACACCCTGTATATTTTTCCATATTTGGTTAGCTCTTTTTCCCCTGATTTCGAATATGTAACATATGCTGGTCTACCTTTCTTATTCTGAGCACCATAGAGTTTCAAATTTCAATAACCATCTGGCATAGCGTTTTGGAAGTTCGTGAATATTTAAGTGGCCAATTTGATCTTTGGATTGGTAATGGCGCACCCATTTTATGGCCACCAAATAGTCCCGATTTAACACCGTTGGACACAATTTTATAGTCGTTCCTGAAGGAAAAATTTACTTCAGCAATAATGACAATCAATGAAAGCGGAGAATAATATTAATGATATAAAATCAACCAATATTAAACCCATAATTCGGAACTAATCCTGTTAACGCACAAAGAATAATGATAGTATTGTAATAATTAGAAACAATTTTGGAGCTTTCATTTCTGACTTGAATCAGAGCCATAATAATGCTATCAAAAATAGTCTAAACAACTTGAGACAACTATATGAACTATGTGTATTGAACGAAGGTGGTCATTTTGAGCAATTTATTTAGTTGATGTTATTCTTACCATACTACCATAGTTTATCATTTTTCATTGGTTAAGTAATTGTTAAGTGTTCATTCCAAAATAATACTATTAAGTAGATTGTTTGGATATAAAGAATATAAATATTTCACATATTTTTATATTCGGTGTCATCATTTCAAAACTTTGAAACTTTGAAAATTGAAGAGTCACATCCACATACGCATTTATATTCGAGATCAGGAGAAAATAGCCTATCAAAAAAAGGAAGAATATACAGGACAGGGTGTCCCATTTGAAAAAATATAGTTGCATTCAATGTTGTTCACCCTGTATATCTTCCCATTGACGTTATTATAACTCCAAAAATGAGCATTTTCAGTAAACGCACTCTGCCACTTGTAAAATGATTACAGATCTTGGCAAGTGGTTCTTAAAATTTAAAACTCTGTGGTTCTCAGAATAAAAGAGATAGACCAACATATGTTACATATTCGAAATCAGGGGAAAAAGAGCTAGCCAAACATGGAAAAATATACAGGGTGTTCCATTTGAAAAATTAAGTTGCCATCAATATGTTGGCCACCCTGTATATATTTCAGTTTCTGGACTCATATCAAAAAACCTCAGTTGATTTCGTGAAACTTTTATAAGAAATATTTTTTTGTATCTCCTTTAGTAACAAAGTTAAATTATAGTGAAAAACCCGGTACATACAAGAAATGGACAATACGCAGAGGTCTATTTTTGAAGAGGCTTCCATTAAGTCGTTGATATAAAGATGAAGTACGAGTGCCTAGCCAAGATGAAAAAATGGACTAGAGCAACAGAGTCTCCTTGGTGTAGATTCCGAGACACTGAACAATCAGGATAATAGCCACGAAATATAATATTTAGAAGTTTTAGAAAAAATCAGAAAAATACAATACGATGTAACTGATTTCATAAAAGAACCTATCTATATAACAAATCAAATATATTGGAAGTTGAGATTTCAAAGGTTATTCTAGACATTCAAGATATTGCAATATTGCCCGAATAGTAAAAATAAGGAAATGTGTTTTTGCTTATACAGTGGAATTTCCCTATAACGAACGTGTGTATAGCGAATTTCTCTGTCTAACGAATTTGGTACAAGACATTGCACCTTGAATCCATATCCCACCCTCTAAAACGAAGTAAATTCTTCTACTACTCTATAAATATTCAGAGAACATCACTCTTTGAATGGGTGTTGGTAAGAAGGTATATGGGTGGGGTTTTCCGAAATTTTTCGGGACGTAGGTAATAAATCCCGACCTTAAACTAGATGCTTACGGCGGACAGAGAGATTCTTCTAAAACAGTTTTAAAAAACACCTTTGTCTGATGTTTGGTTTCAATCTAACCATTACGTTAGTGTGAAGTGTTGTACGAAAAAGTCTAAAGGAAGTGCTTAAGTTTGAATGATAAACTTAAATTTATCAGTGAAGTCGACCGTGACATTGCCAACTGTAGAAACAAATCTTCTGTATAACGAAATTGCATTATAACGATTTTTTATGCGGATTTAGCGCTCTCGCTATGGGGAATTTCCACTGTAGTTTTCATTGAGCCGACGAAAATGATGGAAGTAATACCGTTTTCCTAATGGGGCATCAGTTTTGCACTAATGTTGCACTGGCACTACACTGAATTTCATTTGAATGGGCATTTCATTGTTCTTTGTATAAATGGAACACAAAAAATTGCACTCAGGTGCGCACCAGTTCTCCCAATGGAAAACGCTGTCAAGAGTATCTACCTCGAAAATAATATTTACTATCATCTTTAACAGCATTCCGAGTTCAAACGGTGCAAGATAATCGTTGAATCAATGCGAAAACATTATCATCTAGTTCTACAGAGAATTCATTTATAAAATTCAAAATTTGCTGACCTCTTACTGCATAAAATCATATTTCATGAGCGATAAAACTAGTGTTTAATTTCCCCATAACACAGAAACTTGTTGTTGTCCCATTAGTCGTACAACAATCCGAGTTTTCAAAGACAAATAACCTTCATTTCACGAAGTTAACACCCACTAACATCGTAAGTGACCTCGTCCAATCAGGCAGATCGAATAGTTCATCTTCAGGCAAAGTTTCGCCAACAACACCAGATTCAGTTCTTGCTTCTCCATTTTATCTGATCCTTTACGAGTCACGTTGAAAATTTAAACCTCCATCGGAGGTTACTTGTTCACTTCGAGCTACTTACTGTACAGGGCGACCAAAACTCATGTCTAGTGAGTGGATCTTGAGTACTAAACGACTATGAAGAAGATGAAGTGTAACGCATTCTCTAGCTTTTATACCTACTTTTACAGCTACTTTTTTGCGATTTTTAAAATATAAATTAAAATCCAAAGCGCTTCTTCTGAAGCAATTTTTTCTTGACTTCTGACAAAAATGTATCCTTTTTTGCGTGAAAATTAAAATAAAAAAAAACGCTTTTTCTACTTTTGGTGTAGTATTAAATTATTAATAGTAGGCTATAACAAGCTAGTAACATATCAAAAGCAGGTATCAACATAACTTTAAAACCTAAAATTAAATTGACGTCTCTGTTATTTAGCCAATTTAATTGTTTCTGAGTTAACATTTTCATTTTACAATAAGAATAATACAGGGTGTCTGTAAACAAATGAGTGGGACTAAGGGAGAAATCGACCTTCCTTCCAAGATAGAGGCGATGACGAGTTGACAGTTTTTAATTTTTTTAGGAGTCCTTAAAAACAGTGAGTCATTCATCAAGTACACAATTTTTTTTGATCCCAGCTGTATTATTAGAGGTGGAAAATAACAATTCCTTCAAAAATTCTTTCGTGGTATAGATTTTCGAAGAATAAAATTCCCTTATGGTTTTCGATTCAATTCTGGAGAAAAAAAGTCTTGCAAAATTTCGATACTTTTCTCGGAAAAAATAAAACCTTACAAGCAGTTATGATCACCGTTCATTTTCTTCTAGCTCCCATGGTTATCACTATAGGGCGACCAGAATTGGTGATGCCTGAACTACAACTTTTTAAGCCCATGAGACAGAAAAAAATGAATGGCACATTGCTATCATCCGCTATCATCTCGCTATCATCTCTTTAGAATAACTCATGTTAACGTCAACCGCATTGCCCTATCGTCTTTTGTTTGTTGTTCAATTGATATTGGGGGAATTTAAATTTTCCCATCATCAACGTTTCTGTTTGTGCTATGAACTTGAAAAACTTTCTTCATAGGAATCCAGTGGCTTGATCTAATTTTTGCTGAAGGGTTACCTTCCTGATATATTACATGCAATTTTGTTTTTTTCTCATGGAAACAGAATTTCATGTAATAAATCAGAAAAATATCTGAATAATGTATTTGTTTCAAGTTCATAGCACAAATAGAAACGGAGATAATGATCAATATTGAAATTGCCTAAATGGCAATTTTGACTTATAACTTGAAAACAAAAGACGGTCAATGCAGTTGACCGGAAAAATGAGTTTATCAAAAAAAGATTATCGCAATGTACCATTCATTTTTGAGCGCTTGTCTGTAATTTCGAATTTTGAGCCGAAATGGTTTCAAACGATAGGGTTAGACTCTCTGATAACGAATTCATGGTCAAATTCAATTCTGTCCGTGGGGCCGTCCGTCCGGCCGTCAGCACAGTAATTTTTGAAGGGATTGTCCTAGGTCCCAAATGCCTCAGTTAAATTCGTTAACCAGCCAAATCGTACAGGGTGTTCTATGAAATATGGCCACTCAAAATTTTTGGTCTTCAATATCTCAGAAAATACGAAACCAATCGGAATGAAATGCTACAGCCAAATACAAGATGCTGATAACAAGCTTCATGCAAATTTCGTGGTCATAGGGCGAACAGAACCTTAGAAAATTCAATTGGAATATTGAAAAAAAGAAACTTCATATTTCCATAAAGAAGATCTTCCTCCCAAAATGGAGATGGATATTCTGACTGTTCATCTAGAATTCGTGGCCAGAGTTTTAACAGAACCAACGAAAATTCAATTGAAGAATCTTTATATTTCCATAACAGGATATCCGATTCGAGTGAAATTCATTTTGTGAATGAAGATTAATATACTTAATTTTCGTGCAAAATTTTGTGACCATAATGTTAACAGAACAATAGAAAATTCAATTGGAATATTGAAAGAAAAATCTTTAGATTTCCATAACAGAATATCCGATTCGAGTGGAATTTATTTTGTGATCGATATACTGAATGTTCATCCAAAATTTCGTGGCCATAGCAATAACTGAATCATAGAAAATTCTTTGGAATATAGAAAATAAGAATCTTTTATTTTCATAACAGGATATCCGATTCGAGTGAAATTTTTTTTTCAATGGGAATATTGAAATGAAGTATCATTATATATCCATAACAGAATAGCTGATTCGAGCGAAATTCATTTTGTGAATGAAAACTGATATACTGAATGTTTTAGCAAAATTTCAAGAGGATCGCATCATTAGATCCATGGAATTCTATTTTATTGATTTATATTTTTCACATATTAAATTTTGTGAATAATTTCCAGAATATAATTCCGATTGTGCTGAGATTCTGCACTTATATTTGGTATCAATCTCAAGTCTTACTAGTCTTATTGCCCCACCAATAAACGAGTGCTCAAAAGCTGCTTCTCAGGGCTTTTCTTAAATTTTTCTTTATCTCATTTGCTTGAAAAGGTGTAGTTCAGGGATCACCAATTCTGGCCACCCTGTACATTTCTACTACTGTTATTGATATTACGAGCCCAGTCTGACCTCAGGGATATAAGTGTTAATCTCGGTTCGTCGTATGGATGAACTTTCTCATATTGCGAGATGGTTCTGTCTTAATCAGCAAGAAGGCGCCGATTGGAGTATAAATCAAGAGTGCGAAGAACCTTGAAATCTCAATACCAGGAACTGTCAGGGCATGAACGTTTCCTGAATAACTTCCGAGAGGATTTTCGGCAGCGTCTACCGAATTAGTAATCGTTATTAAGAAGTGTGTTATTGAATAATAAAATCTGTGTTATTCAACGGAAGGATTGGTTATGGTTTACTTTCTGGAATATATCGATTGGTTGATTACTTTTTTGTGTTTATATTTATAGGTATCATATCATAAGAAGGAATTTGCTTTCTTTCAAGTTCTCGAGTTGAATATACTAGGGTTTTTTCGTCAGAATTACGAAATATGTAGATATGTACTTGGAAATAAATCTCCTTTTTCCTCACCAACAGTAAAAGGTAAAAATTCAAGAAAAGCCCTGAGCAGGAGCTTTTGAGCGCTCGTTCTTTAGTCTGAGCTATTACCTCAGAATTTAATATTTATGGAATTTGATATTAATGCCAAATATATAAATAAAGAATCTCAGCACAATCGGAATCATATTCTGGAAATAATTCAAAAAATGAAATATATAAAAAATAAATAATTACAAAAATTTATTTCTATGGTTCTGATGATGCGATCTTCCTGAAATTTTGCACGAACATTCAGTATATCAGTTTTGATTGACAAATGAATTTCACTAGAATCGGTTAGCCTGTTATGGAAATATGGGGATTCTTCTTCTCAATATTCCAATTGAATTTTCAATGGTTCTGTTGACACTATGGCTACAAAATTTCGCATGAAGATTTAGTATAACCGGCTTCACTCACAAAACAAAAATTCACTTGAATTGGATATCCTATTATAGAAATATAAAGATTCTTCTTTTCAATATTCCAATTGATTTTTCTATGGTTCTGTTAACACTGTGGCCACAAAATTCTACAAGAAACTTTCATTGTATTAATCTTTATTCATAAAATTAATTTTATCCGAATCGGATATTTTTTATGGATATATGATGTTTCTTCTTTTTAATAATACAACTGAATTTTTTGAATGGTTCTGTTTACATTATGGCCACAAAATTTTGTATGAAGCTTATTATGACCATTTTGCATATAGCCGCAACAGTTCATTTTGATGGGTTTCGTTTTGTCTGAGATACTGAGGAACAACAATTTTAAATGACCATATTTTATGGAACACGATTTGGCTGCTTAACGCACCCAACGGAGCCATTTGGGAACCGAACTCACCCTGAATATTTCAAGTCAAAATATTGTGCTAACGGACGACCAGACGGCCCCACGGACAGAATTGAATTTGACCATGATTTCGTCATCAGGGAGTCTAATTCTATCGTTTGAGACCATTTTCGGCTCAGAACTCGAAAATTACAGACATTTGGACAAAACAATATAACACTCGTTTATGTGAAATGAACACTCAAAAATACTGTTCCATTTCAGACGAGTATATTTCTCATCGAATAGTGATCAGAAAAATTCTCGAAATTTCAAACAAATCAGCAATCAGTAACTCAAGAGACTGATTCATAATAAATGATCGAAGAAACGTATTATCCATAACCGATAATCAGCTTCTGAGAAGAAAATGGAGGCAGGCAACATAAGGGAATGTTCTCATTTTATGTACTGTTCGAGATAATTTTTTTGACGACTTGAAAAATAATTAAATTTCAAAATATTCAAGGTGGCTCATTTCAGCTAGACATGAAACGTTACATTTATAGAATCGCCTTTTTATTTGAGAGTTATAAACTATTGTATCAGGAAATTGAAATAGTAATTCAAAATGAAAGTTATTGAAATACGGTGTAATCACGTTTGTGGAATGCCTTATTCCAAAGAACGACGAGGAATGGACCTGGGTTTTCTTCAACACTCTCGGCTACAGCAGCAATATTTTCAGCTGTTCTTGAGGGACGTGCACTGGTTTTATTGTTCGCATCACTAACTTGTACCAACAGCTCGAATTTTTCCACCAACGACGACCCAAAAGTCTCTGTCTTTCAAGTTTTCACCATTTTTATCGTGACATCTACCGAAATAGCGGGCTATTCAAAATAACAGCTCTTATTGGAAAACCCTTTATTTGGGTTATTTTCATCATTTTCGGTTCTTGTATTATATTTTATAAATGTTCGACACAAAGAATGTAGAAAATTCGCTCAACAGGAAGATACTGATAAATCAAAACTGCTTCAGCATGCTTCCATAATATCAGAAGAAAAAAATTCAAAGGTAGAAAATCGAAGGAAGCAACTTTGATGTCAATTACCAACAATCAGTCAGATCCAGCTCAAAAAGATCAAATTAACTTCTTTGACAACCGATTTAAAAAAATAGATCTAAGTCATCGATGGTTGTTCTCTGAGAATAGTCACAAATGAAAACTTTTTCGAAGAGTAACGTAAGTTGCAAGTTTTTAAGTGTTCTCCTGACGACACGACGACTGGCGAATGCTGAATACAAGAAGCAATAATAACATTTCAATAAGTGTTTCATCAAGAATCTAACATCAACAAAATGTAAGTTTTTACGATTGGTTGTAAAAAACTACATAAGAAGAAGATTCCATTCGAAAAAATATTCAGAATAACAATAATGCTCCTTTTATCCATATTAGCTACAGTCATGTTCAAGGTATTGATTGATGACCGGTTATTCCAAATTAATCATTCAGTTACTACCGATCCAGATACATCTGCCAATCGCAGCTCTAGGCGAAACTTAATAGACCACGCACGGCTAAGTAGTACTTAATTATCAGATAATATAAGCAAATCAGTCCGTGAGAACCTTCATCGATATGTTTCCGTCTTCATTATCCTAAACATTGAGAATTATCTAATCAACAACCTTATGAGGTGACCATGATTTGACATACTACTCTGACAAGAATCAAAATATGCTCCATATGCAGCGACACACATGTGCCTACGTTTTTTTCAATCATGGAAACATTTTTATAGGCGCTTTCAGGGATGGCCTCCAGCTCCTTCAGCGAATTTTCTTTTATGGCGTCTATGGAATCAAATCTTATTAGCAAGAGCGGTAATTTCAGTCTTGAAAAAAAAGTCACACACAGCTAGATCCGACGAATAAGGTGGCTTGTCGATGGTATTTTGCGAGTGTTTAGTCTTGAGAAGAGCGGCGACGCGCTGCATGCCCAATTTGTTCACCAAAATCAAACGATCGGTTTCACGGGAGATGTTGAAATCATGAGCCATCTATCTAATTATAGCCAGAGCCCAGAGTTATAGTTTAAAAAGGGGATACAGGTCACTGTGACCTCAAGGTCTATTGTGTCCCCTTACAGAGCAGTTCTGAATACACCCTTTACAGCTCGCCTTCCATTTCCAGAGATCTGATGAAATCCAACATCTGTGAAGGCTTCAACGAGGCTAGTTCCTCACTCTTACAAGCTTCTCGCCCAAGGCTTTCTCTGCTTAGGCTCGCAATGGCGAAGCATTCCGTTGCTATAGGTGAATGGGTGTTTGCTTCTTCTTCCACAGAACATACACGCGTCAGTATCCAATAATCCCATCCTCAACAGGTGCTTCCTGAGGCGACAGTGTCCTGTAAGAAAGCCAGTGAAGAGGTGTCATTGTTTCTTACCAAGATCCAGATATCTTTTGGATCTTGCTGTTTCAAAGTTCCGATGGAATTGATCTATCCCTGGGAGATTCCACCAGAGTTTTGCCCTCTCGGCTTTCTCCTTCACCAGAAACTCCTTCTTAGGTAAATTTACCTATACCACAAAAGAGTTCTGAGCCAATGAGTGACATTCGTGCGCCCTCTTTGGCAAGTGTACTCGTATTGGCCTCTTCGTGTCCTTTGATTCCCGAATGGCGAAGAACCCAGATTAAAAAGTCCTTATTCTTTGCCTACCTCATTGAGTTTGTTACGGCACTCCCAGATCATCTTTGAGTCGATGACGTAGGGGCTCAGTGCTTCTATAGCAGCTTGACTATCTGAGTGAATAGCTATATCGCACTTCTGATAGTTTCTTTCTAGATTAATATCTAGACATCCTTCAAAAGCTGAGATTTCCGCCTGAAAAACAGGAGCCTAGCGACAGTGCACACTTGGTACTTGGCCTGTGTATCCCAGCGCCAGCTCCTGTAGAGGTTTTGGAACCATCTGTATAGATACCATTTTATGGATTCTTCTTCGAGGTTACAATCGGTGTATTCCCGTTACCATTTATCTCTTTTACTTACTAATGTCCTGAAGTTTTTCTTAGTACTTACTTTTTTGATCATTACATCACTAGGGAGGTTCGCACATGAGATGTAGTTGTTCAGAGAGGACCAGACTCTCTGATTTTTATTCTCTCATTACCTGTACATTCCTTAGATATTCTGAGGATAGCCTTATGGGCTACCCTATCAATCACTAGATGTATAGAGGTGTGAGATCCGTTATGACCTGAAGTGCCCTAGTTGGGCACGTTTTCATAGCTCCAGTGAGAGGGTTCAGGAATCAATGAAAATAAGACATGATCGCGTGTAAATTCCACTAAAAAGCTAGAGCTTATTCGGTCTAGTTTCTCCCAATTTTTGGACAGTTCAGTGCGTGAGAGACACTGGTCAAGTTGAACATTCGATCTCACGCCATCAATTAAAAGTTTTATTTTCCTCACTAGGACCCCGTCTTCGTGTTTATTTTCTCTAACAACCTGAAGACACGGAAATTTTATTACCTTTTTGGAACTCCATTTGAACGTGCTCCGTCAGATGCAGTTTAAAAACTCGTTCGCTTAAGGCATTAAAATACCTACGGCATATAGCGCACGCAAAAAAGCGCGCCAAGCGATAATTGCGACAATGACATAGTTCGAGTTTTTTCTCGATAGACTGGAATATAATGCGAGGATTCCAGAGAGGCATGAAGGAACAGACGGAGAAAATATAAAAGCGATTCGAGGGAAAGGGGGATTTATAGCAACAGAGACGATTTTTTTAGGGTTGATTTAGACTACGATTTTTCCTTAATGTTGCTGCACTAATCTCTTGCTATAAATCTGCCGTATACCTGTAGTTTAGGAGCTGTGAGCCGTCACGACTGCGTCATTTTCACTTGGGTTAAAATAACAGTATGGTCAATTTGGTGTTCAGATAAGAACGTACGGGTGTTTGTTCACTGGAATTGCTGACATTTTTGTTGCGATCATTTATAGGAAGCAGACGCAGATCGTTCAATTAGCGCCGCAATCAATGGTTTAGTTCCTCGAACAGCCGGCGGCTTGAGAGATTTTCAGTTCTTTTACTGAAGGTAATCATAATTAACCATAATTAGCAGGTATAGATATTATAGCACTTCTTAACATAAACATGAAACCTCATTTCTCATTCTCATTTTTTTATACAGGGTGTCCCATTACTCGACGTCAACCCGGAACCGGGTGAAAAGGCAAGTAATGCTGGTTGTCAGAAAAATATAAAAAAAGTTGCATGATTTCAAAATAATGCGCATTTAAAAAAACACGCAGAATTCCACACCCTGTGACAGTCTTTTCGCTCCTGTTGCCACAAATATTGACTTTTTCCAACTTTTTTCTTTGCTGTGTAACCTTGAATAATGCTTGTCTAAACTGTAATCAAAACTTTGATACCAGCTGCTCTAGGTTTCATAAAAATAGGGCTCACTTCTCAGGAAAAAAATTCGAAATAAACAATTGCCTAGTTTCAACTGACTGTGTTGAAAAAAAAATGTACTACGTAGGTTTGGCATGTTTTTTCAAAAGTTGGCGCATTTAGTAAGGATTCCAAAATGGTATAATACTTGTTTAATTGTAGCTGCCGTAGTTCACATTTATTTTCGATTGCCTTTGAATACACTTTTTCGTTAACTGCTTCCCAGTAATAAAGTCCAATGGATTCAAGTCCGGTGAACAGGCCGGCCACGAGATTGGACCAGAACGTCTGATCCATCTTCCGGGAAAAAATGTTATCAGAAAAAAATTTCCAGAGAAAATAATTTTTCCACAAAAAATTTTTCCGGAGAAATTCCGCTGAAAATTTTTTTTTCTGATAACATTTCTTCCCGGAAGATGGATCAGACGTTCTGGTCCAATCTCGTGGCCGGCCCGTTCACCGGACTTGAATCCATTGGACTTTATTAACGAAAAAGTGTATTCAAAGGCAATCGAAAATAATTTGAACTACGGCAGCTACAATTAAACAAGTATTATACCATTTTGGAATCCTTACTAAATGCGCCAACTTTTGAAAAAACATGCCAAACCTACGTAGTACATGTTTTTTTCAATACAGTCAGTTGAAACTAGGCAATTGTTTATTTTGATTTTTTTTTTCTGAGAAGTAAGCCCTATTTTTATGAAACCCAGAGCAGCTGGTGTCCAAATTTTGATTACAGTTTAGACAAGCATTATTCAAGGTTACACAGCAAAGAAAAAAGTTGATATTTGTGGCAGCGAAAAGCGAAAAGACTGTCACAGGGTGTGGAATTTTGCGTGTTTTTTATATGCGCATTATTTTAAAATCATGCAACTTAGATTTTTTTTTTATATTTTTCTGACAACCAGCATTACTTGACTTTTCACCCGGTTCCGGGTTGACGTCGAGTAATGGGACACCCTGTATAACCATATGTAAAACGATGGGTAGACGATCTTTCTTAGCACAGTTCGATTCTAGATGGGTAGATTATGCAGTGATTTCATAACCGGAATTTTAGTTTTTCTAAAAAACTTTTTAGGTTTTCACTCCCAGTCTCTGAAATAGAAATAATTGAAATTTTTTAATTAAGATGAAATGCTCCTGCGAAAATCTTTGCACTAATTAGTCAGGAGCAAATTGGTTTTGAAAAAATTGTTGCCTAACAGTAAAACTAAAAAAGGAAATAACTGAAAAGGATAATGTAACGTTTAGGTGTCTATATCAGAATTTTAGTCTCAAACAGTAGTGTTGGCTGATATTTTCAACTTTTTCATGTGTTATTTAAACAACAACCCTGTTGAATAATACTATCGCAGCCGGGAAATGCTACGTTTTCAGAAAAAGCCTCCAATCAATAATGGCTGTATCAATTGCCTGATTTCTCTTATTTTAGTGTATGATTATCATGGTCAACTGAACATAAAGTATTCAGAAGCAACACTAGTAATGTTCTACTGAAACTTCATGTCATATTATGTGAAATGTTTTTTTTTGCAAAATGAAAATGTATTTCAAAAAACTTATAATGACAGAAAATCTTGTAATAAATTGGTTTATTACTCTAGCGATTAATGGTCTCAAAAAGTTAATGGATGTTACTAATAAACAACCTGATTAAATAGCTATACTAGAGACGAAGTTCGCACTTTGGAAGAAAACAAATCACACACATTTCACCAGGTGAACATGCATCCCCAAAAAAATACTATTCAGTGTAGATCTTAGGCTTCGAATCGTTGTGTACTTCTTCGAAAAAGATGTTTGTGAAACTATCACGGTCAGTATTAACCGTAACAGGAAGAGAATGAGTGATTTCTTTCATTCCAAATTGAACGAAATGGGCGTGAACGACATATGGTTTCAGTAGGACGAATCTGTGTACTATACAGCTGACGTCACCTTGGATATTCTCCATATACAGTATGATCATTCAAAATTTGTTCCCCAATATATCAGGCAGAACACAACTGATTGAAATGAAATTTTGCGGCCACATGCAAGATAACTAATGAGAAGCCTCGTACGGAATTTTGTGACCTCAGTGTTAACAGAACCATAATAAATACTCAGTACCAATTCAAAGCAATACGTTAAAATTTGTGGAAATGGCGTTAATACATCCATAGAAAAAATTCTAATATCGTAATATCGAAAAAAATTCAAATAGTCTCCCTGAAAAATTTTTAATTGAAATGAAATAGAGTTTGAGGATGTACATTGGCGAAGTGAATGATAATCCAAATTTTCAAAAGGATTGTTAAATCAGGACCATTGAACAGAATTTTGATATTTTTAGTTCGCGATTAGCCTGAGGACGGCAGGCGAATGCTTGCCGAAACGTTGGATAGAACAATCCAAGATAATGGAAACAGCCCAATTAATGTATATATAATGTTGACTTTGTATACGAATTATATAACTCAAAACTAACTTATCAAAGTTTAATGAGCGACACATTCCCTGAACTAGTTCATAACTCATGTGTCAAAAGGACGTATTATACGGTAAAAATAAAGGTTATATGGAAAAAATTCAGATATTCCCATAAAATACTTTCGATTGAAATGAAATCGAGTTTGGCGAAGTGATCATGCAAAATTTCAAGAAGATTGTAATGTCCAAATCATAAAATTTTGATATTTTCAGTTATCGATTCTTCACATATTTCATTCTTGAATGATTTCCGGAATATGATTCCGATCGTGCTAAGAATTTGCGTTCATATATTTAGTATCAATCTCAAGTCTTAAACGGAATTTTGAGTTAATAGCCTTATTTCTACACCAATGAACCAGCGATCAAAAAGATCTGCTCAGGGCTTTTCTTAAAATTTTCAAATGAATATAACACAACACTAGTTCAAATGAGCTATTCAGATGCCAAAATTGTAGTGAAATTATATTGATTTAAATTCTTCATTCCCACCTGAAAGTGATGGATCATTCGTGCTTTATTAAATTATCAACACGACAAGAATTCGAATCAATTTTCCTGAAAAAAACAGTTTTAGCAACCTCCGTACTTCATATTTTGATTGCAGTAGAACATCCATGTCCACATAAATTTGGAATGCATTTCATATTTTCTGAATATTTTTTTCTTCAACCAAAACTGCGGATCCAAATATTTATGAACGATCCATGTTTTTTGTGGTTACTGTATATATTATGTTGACTTTATATCCGAAACATAACTTGGACTAACTTATCAAAGTTTAATGGGCGAAACACATATCCTGAACTAACTCATAATTTATGTGTAAAAGGACGTATATAGTAGGTATACGGAAAAATTATCCTAATATCGAGCTGAATGAATGATATATCACCGATCGTGCTGAGATTTGGCGTTCATATATTAAGTATAAATCTCAACTACCATACAGAATTTTGTGCTACTTGCCTTATTTCTCCACCAATGAACCAGTGATCAAAAACATCTGCTTAGGGCTTTTCTCAAACTTTTCAAATGAATATAATACAGCACCAGTTCAAATGAGCTATTGAGATGCCAAAATTGTAGTGAAATCATATTGATTTATATTCTTCATTCCCACCTGAAAGTGATAGATCATTAATGAAGTATTCAATTATCAACACAAAAATACGAATCAATTTTCTTGAAAAAACAGTTTTAGCAACCTCTGTACTTCATATTTTGATTGCAGTAGAACATCTATGCCCACATAAATTTGAAATGTATATGATATTTTCTGAATACTTTTTTCTTCGTCCGAATATGCGGTTCAACAGTATCCAAATATTTATGGTCGATCCTTGTTTTTTGCGGTTACTGTATATATAATGTTGACTTTATATCCGAAACATAACTTGGACTAACTTATCAAAGTTTAATGGGCGAAACACATTTCCTGAACTAGTTCATAATTTATGTGTCGAAAGGACGTAGTATACGGAAAAATTGAGAGGCAAGCGAAATTACGTTTTCCTTGTATAATGGGCTTGTATTAACCCGAACTTTCTTCATTTAGGTTCTGACTATTTTATATGGCTGGATTTTTTACAACTCTGTCGTAAAAAGTTTTTTGCTACTTCTGAATCGACTGACTCGCCTAAATTGTATGCTCGTACGATTTGCACGACGATGTTTCATTACTTAATCTAGTTTTTTTCAGGAAAACATTTTTCAAAATGATGATTGAACTCGATTTTATCAGTGAAACTTTTTCGTGAATGGGTGTTTTGGTGGAGTGAAGGTAAAAATCCTTAACGAAACAATAATTATTATTATTCAAAACGACATAACATGCGACATACAAGACAAGAAATACATTTGAACCAAATGAGCTATACAGGGTCTTTCACGAGGAACCTCACCCATATTTATACGCGAAAAGACTGAACGTATTTTCATGAAATTCAGCACTTATGAGTATTTCAAGATGCTGATGAAATCTAAAATATTTTCAAGGCATGAGCCCTCCGGTTTTTCCGGAAATGACGTCAACTTCCGTTTTTCAAATTAGAACACCCTTTTTTTATTGCAGAAATAGATTTCTTAGAAAATTTCAAGTTATTTCGATGTAACATTTTTCAGTTTTGGTTGGAAAATTCTCTCTGAGCGGGAAAATTCGAAAAAAAATCGAAAATAGAGCTCCGCTGAAATAAGCATAACTTCGAGGTTTTTGGATGGAAAATTTCCATTTTTGGGATTTTTCAAGATGTAAGATTGATGTATCCACTTTAAAGATCGAAACCGCGATTCATGGTACAGGGGGTGAAAAAATCGCTTTCAAAATTAGGGATGACAAAATCGTGAAAAATCAATTTTTTCTTATTAGAACCCCATTTTTTTATGGCAGATATTGAATCTACGTTAAAAAATAATGTGAGTGTATGCATCATACCCTTGCCCTAAATTGGATATTTTCTGAGGTATTCACAAAAAAACTGTTTTTCGTCTTGAATTTTCAGCTATTTCTTTTCCCTTCACGCCAAAAAGATGAAATTTTCAGGAACTGTTACTAAAACCATGTTTTAGATTTTACTACCCTAATATGCAGGAGAAAAAAGTTACAGGTTGTTCCTAAATAGATGGCGAATTTTGATTCGAATTTGTATCGGAAACCTCTTTATTTCAACTAATCGGCCATCGGTTTTCTCTCCAGTGATAAATAAATAATTCCTTATGAACCATATGCAAAAACTTGCCATGTTTTACATTTTTTTTAATGATAGATATCATTAATTACATCTGCCAAATTCCTTTTTATTCAATAGCATTTTATGTTTACTATTAATTTGGTGATAATTCGTATTAAGTTATAAAATCGATCACTATGCCTAATTTTACCAATGAAGATTATTTAAATCTCATTCTACTTCATGGAGAATGTAATAAAGTTGTAGATAGAACGATTCGACTGTTAATTGAGAGGTTTCGTGACCGACCCAGACCAACGAGAGATACCATTTAACAGAACCATGACAAACTTGAGAAATGTCGAATCTTTCGTTAAGAAAACTATCTACAGCATGGTTCCTGCTGTGATAAAAGTTGAATAGAGTTCGAAATTCAACAATTCTAGCAAAAGAAGACCATTTTAAATGTTTTTAAACAGTTTATGTTCATTTTAATTCAAGAAAGTAAGTTGCATACTCTCACCTAAATAAATACATATTCTACATTTGTGATAGCCGAAGATCATAATAAACAATAATGGTGTGTTTTATTTTATTTTACATTTTTTAATATACCGGATGGTTCAGATTAACGACATTAAACGTCAATGGTAGATCTCCCAGCTTAATTTGAAAAGAAAAGATCAAAAAACATGAGCCCGAAATGAATTAAATAACGAGATACGGAATGTCAAAGTTTTTCTATTGCTAAGTTCGATATTTCAAGTGAGTTTGAATTCAGAATACTCTGGACCCATTCAAAATGCCCTGTTAAAATTGATAAAAGATTGAAAACTTCAAGTGAAGAGCGCAGAATTTGGGGGTGTTAATTCATTCAATTGAAATCATTGTTTTTCAATGTCTTGAAAACGACTTAGGATATCAAATACGAGCAGGACATAAAATTCATCAAAAAACTGACGTGGTTTTTCTTTTGATCTATTTATTTAATGAGCAAAATAGAAATTCGATTGTGAAGAAAAGGTGAATATCAAATTCTACGGCCTGAATCGAGATGTTTCAATCTTTTCTCATGATTTTTATTGAGTTAAGCATTATACCAAATTTAAATTCGATAGGAATATAAAAGTTTGAAATAAAAAAAAACTTTTTTCTCGAATTTTGACATCCCGGAGTCTGTCAGACTTCTTCTTAAAACAAACTGGAAAATTTCTTTTCTGCATTTGAAGACGTCATTCCGAAATACCCTGTAAAACTTTTCTAATTTGCAGGAAAAAAAGCTATACTTCTTTTCTGTATAACTTGTATTCTGTCCCACGAAGTGTTATTGGTTGTTTTCTGTGTGTTTCCAAATATTCATTATTATTTACCTCTATTTCATTTGAATTATCTTGGAAGTTCAATTCAATATGGTTCGTGAAAAATTCCATGAAATACCACCAGGTTGGTGTACCTATGCATTGTATTGTTTTCATGTCCGTTTATTATTTTGAGGACATTATCAGGAAAAACCCCTTTCAAACAATATAACAACAACTCTACATCTATTACAGCTGCAGCATGAGGATGATTTTTCACCAAGCTTACCAAATCGATATGGAAAGAACTCTTCAATTCTTACCACACCGAAAGATCATCACTGAAATATCTTGAATAATTATCTAGCATTATTGTAAATCATTGGTTTACTTGTTCTCGAATCATCAATTTCCTGTTTGATCAATCACCACTACATCTTCAAATAATGAATATATTACACCGCAAGATCCGATAAAATCTCTAGCCACTCGAAACAAAATTTAATGATTCGTGATGTGCAGTGAATAAGGTGCTTATGACTCACTCTTCTATCTCTACAAGCCGATAAACAAGTCAAAACTTGGACACATTTGTTCACACTATCTCTATGAATCATACAAGGACTATTGAACGCAGTTAATAAAAATAATTCATCGGATATCTCGTTACGGAAATATGAAGATTCTTCTTTTCAATATTTCAATTGCATTTTTTATGGTTCGATTGGTTTAATTTTTCTGAGATATTGAAAATCAAAAATTTCGAATAGAATTATCGAACACCCTTCACGATTTGGCTGGTAAACGAACTTAACCGAGGCATTTGAAAACTGAACTCATCCTGAAAATCTCAAGTATCTAGGACAATATTTTCGAAAGTAATCGTGTTAACGGCCGGACTAAAGGCTCCACAGACTGAATTGAATTTAGGTAACCATGAATTCGTCATTTGAGGTGTCGAACCCTATCGTTTTAGACAATTTTCGACTCAAAATTCGAAAATTACAGACATTTGGCCAAAACGATATATAGAACTAGTTTAAGTAAAACGGCCG
Organism: Propylea japonica; assembly: GCA_013421045.1. Classification (NCBI taxonomy): domain Eukaryota; kingdom Metazoa; phylum Arthropoda; class Insecta; order Coleoptera; family Coccinellidae; genus Propylea; species Propylea japonica. Next base: position 11,661,148 of record CM024241.1, on the reverse strand, counting down.
CTAAAAATATGAAGGCCATGGGGTGAAGTCTAGCTCATATTGGAAAAATGATCAATCAAATTTTATATCCTGGGAATTCTTGGTCTCATTCTATTTCATTCATGAAACCAACTTTATTTTCAAATCCAGTTTTGAAGACGCTTTTTTGCTGATCCCAATTCCATGAAATTTCGAATTTTCAAGATAGGTTTAAGGTTTGAACACAAAAATTGAATTCGCAAGTGTAGCTTGTCAGAATGATATATGAATACCAATAAGCGTTTTTCCAATATTAACGAAGGTTCAGAAACTGATGCTGTATGTGTATTATATGTATGACATTTTTGAAATAGAAATTGATTCGATATCGTCGATATCAAGCCATAAAATATACGAGACCCAAAGAGTAAATTGTTTTAAAGTTACCTAAACATCAGAATTTGATGTTCAAAAATTCTCAATTTTTTTCTTGCGGCTAGGTTGAAGTGCTCAATTTTTGAACAAGCTATCTTATCAACGAACTAAAATATAGATGTACTCTGTCCGTGAGGCCAGACGGATAACTTTCGGAGGAATTGTCCTAGAGACTTGACATTTTCAGGTTGAGTTCGGTTCCCAAATGCCTCGGTTAAGTTTGTTAACTAGCAAAACCGTACAGGGTGTTCCATAAAATTTGGCCATCTAAAATTTTTGTTTCTCAATATCTAAGACAAAACAAAACCCATCGAAATTAAATGTTGCGGCCAAATGCAAGATTCTCATAATAAGCTTCATGCAAAATTTTTTGGCCATAGTGTTAACAGAACCATAGAAAATTCAATTGGAATATTGAAAAGAAGAAACTTCATATTTCCATAACAGGATATCCGATTTGAGTGAAATTTATTTTGTGCATAAAAATTTATATGATTTTTAATGCGGAATTTCAAAAGGATCGCAACATCAGTATCATAGAATTAATTTTTTCCAATTGTCAAGTTCTTACATATTTCATTGTTAGAATAATTTCCAGATTATTATTCCAATCGTGCTGAGATTTTGCATTCATATATTTAGAATCAATCTCAAATCCAATGCAATAGTTTGAGATAATGGACTCATTGATCCACCAATAAACGAGCGCTCAAAAGCACCTCATCAGGGCTTTCTCAATTTTTTCAGTTTCTTTTCTTTGAATCTCCCTGAAATTCCTCAAAAGTATTGGTAGAAATATTATGCAAGTAGATATGAAAATTCAAATCGAGCTGATTTCAGCTTCAAAAATATTCGGAAAATAAAATTTCATCTATTTCTCTATGACTATCTGTCACAAAGATAAAGGTATTAGATTTTTATTTGAGGGGTAGGTATACTAGAAATTTCGCACAAGCACCTACATAAGTTAGAAGTAAGATCTGATGGTAGTTTTTAGTAGTTTGAATCATCATAACTCGAGAACCATTCGATCGATTTTGGCCCATTAACGAATTAAACAAAGATTAGGTAGGTATACTCTGAAGAGTATTCACGGAGGGCAAAACAGATTTTTTTTAAACTTCGAATTCGTCATCAGTGACTTCAAACGCGTCGTTGAAGACCACCTCCGTATCGTGAAGTCGAAATTTATAGACATTTGGATAAAACTCTGGTCGGCTACTATTTCTTAGAAAAAAGCTACGCAAAAATGTATGGAACTGAAGGAAAGCGTGAGACCTCTCGATGATGTTGTACTACTGTTCTTGCAAATAGAGAAAATTAAACCTTAAAATTCCATGAATTCGAAAGCTTTCAGCAAAATTTTAATGATTGAAATTTTTCCTGAAGGATAAAGGTAAAAACAAAAGAAGTAAATTGAGACCAATATTTACGAGAATATTCATTTATAAGCTGTCGTTCTACTTAAACGAGTACTATATCATTTTGCCCAAATGTCTGTAATTTTCGAACCTTGGAAAATTCAGTTGGAAATATTGAAAGGAAGAATCTTCATATTGCCATAACAAGATATCTGATTCGATTGAAATTTATTTTGTAAATGAAGATATAATAGGTGTTCATGCAAAATTTCAAGATTTTTCACTTGCAATTTTCTCAGGACAAATTCGACGCCTACTGATTTGGAGTCATTGATTAACCTCTGCCTTATGAACTCAGATTAAAAAAAAAGAAGACTGGGATTGTCCTAAACAATTATATCTTTATTCGACTTTAAACAAATGATTATACAACACTTCATTTAAAGATCAAATTTTACAGAAAAATCCCCAGATTGATCAAAGGTCATGGTACCTACCTATTTAATAACTTATGTAACTTACCAAGTGATCAAGAAATGAGTGATTTCGCAAGACGATCATCGAATGGGTCAGTAGATTATAAATAATTATGACTCATTGTTATCCATAACTTTTGCGGTGTTCTATTCATACAATTTCCTTTAAGATATGATGATAATTTGCCTCGATTGTTAGCTATTGTGTAAATAACCGATATATCGAATATAATATCTTAATTTGCTTGAGAAATCGATTTTTCATGAAGGTTGCTCATTATATGATAGTCTGTTTTCAATATTACGCACTTCTGAATTAAAATTTTTGTTAATTTTATACAATGGTTCATTGAATCCTTTTCTGAATACTTCAGTTCAACCTATATTTGCTAATCAATAGAAATATTATATCCCAGTTAACAATGAACTTTCTGATTTTATGATAGCGTGAAAACTCGTAGTGAAAAAGTATTGCGGTATATCACGCCTTTAAGTTTTGATGTTAAATATAACTGTGTTCCTGCACTCTGCCCGTATGTATGGAACGAATTCATTTTTGACTGAACAGACCATTTTTAGAAATAATCGTGAATCACGTCGACTTTTTATTTTGATTTACCGTATTTCAAAATAATAATCTAATATACAGGGTGAATCGCTTTCGAGTACTGACGTCACTGTCATTTTTTTAAATGGAACACCCCCATTTTGTTTCAATTTTCGGATAACTTCAGCTGAGCTGATCCAAAAATGTATCACATGTTGATTCCAGTTGGGACAAGGTGGACAAAAATACAATACATTTGTGTGTACTCATGATGACTGTTATAAGATTTTTGAGCCGGCAATGATCTTAAAAATTTGACTGAACTGATGAAGACTTCGAGGTTAAAAACAATTTTGTCAGTGAACACCCTCTAACTTGAATGAGCTGGGGAAAATTTATTTTGAGTTCTTTCATTGGCCAAATCAGAGTCGAATAGTTTTCGAGTGGTTTTTTTCAAATATTTTCTAAACTTGAAATAGTTATGATCGGTTTTGAATTTCATATTTTGCTGGTACAAATACTTGTTTAAAATATTACGAATGAATCAGAATAGGATTTCAAAAAATGTATATAAATTGGGTCGATAAAATCTGGTGTACGAAAATTAGCAAACTGCAGTTTGTAAACGAAAAAAAAAATTCACTAATTTTTTCGACAAGGAAATGCTACATTTGGTCGAGAGGGACAAATTATCACCCTGAATTCTGATAACGATCTATAATTTACATACCTACATATAAACAGTGAGTATTTAATGGTACACATCCGAACTAACAAACTCGTTAAATTCGAAATTATAACATATAAATATAACAATCGTACCAAAACTGATATTTAGATGACAATTTGATTAATTCTTATTGTGTTATTTTCCACGCCTCTTTATGTTGTGGAAACGATCGTTAAGATTGAATATCCTCAGAATCAGTTTCCTTCTATTTATTTATAAATACGGTTTTGTGTGGATACAATAACATTCGGAAGGAACAACTCCAAGAAATTACATTCTCTGCGTAGGTTCTAGATTGAGTTCATAAATGATTGAAATGAGGAGAATAGTTCTCAGGACATTCAAATTTGAATTATAGTTATCCAAATATGAACAAGCGCACATTAACTTAAATCTCCAATTTTTGACGACTTATATAATTGACTAAGAAAATCGTAATCGAAAGCTTGATCGGTTCCTCAAATATTATATAATAGTTTTTTTTGAAAACCAATAAACTCAACGTTCTTCTTTCAATTGTGAAACAGATAATTATCATTATTTTTTGAATAATATAATTGAAAAGATTAATAGTTCTGAGGATAATCAAATCTGAAGGATCATTTCTATAATATGAACTAGCCCCTCAATATTTTCCATTTCGCTTCGAGTCTCTGTTGGAAAATTTATCATTTTAGGCATAAAAAGCACACATAAGGTTGTTATGACCAAACCACTTCATGTAATTGAAAAAAGATTGTCACAACTGTTTTCTCATTGATAAAATGAGAAGAAAAAAATCATTTGTTAACATCTTTTTCAAAATCGTAATGTCAACAACACCCCTTCAATGAAAACTTTTTGCTATTCTTGACATTCTCATTTTAAATCATTTAAATCTTTCGCGTTGATTGCTTGGAAATTGAATGCCATGTATAAAATTCAATATCCGAAATTTTCCTTTCTGAGAATCGTTGCAACACGGTAGTAATTCAACAAAGAGCAAGTTTATTATTTAAGCATACAAATGGAAAATTATAAAAGTAGCGAGAAGTCTCAGTAGTTTCTCATGAAATTTCTCCCTAGTAATATTCTCAATTTGATTGCTAGTCATATTCTCTCTCTGCAGCTCATTATATTTCATTTAAATTGTTTTCATCTTCATGCCTTTCAGTTCATTTTACACTCATTTTGCTCGCTTACATTCACTCTGGTAATTTTGTTTCAGATAATTATATTTCCGTTAGCTCAACAGTTTCCTCTGTTCCTGGAATTTTAGAAAGATAATATATAAGGGCGTTGGCGCATTCACCATTTTGAGTAGATCGCTTCCGCAAGATGAATTTTGGTTCAATTGACTATTAATATTATCATACTTATTCGTCAATTTATATCTTGAATTTTGCTTCTAAAGAGAGATGAACCCTCAAAAAAATGTATCCACTATAAATACCTTCACTAACCGATTTTTACTAGATTGAAATAATTCTTAAAACAATTTCAGAAATACATCCTCATCACCCAATACATTAATATCTATTTAATTTCGATAAGAATATTATTTCGTTTTCATTCGTATTAGGTAAGTTTTAAACGTATCGATTCTCTTCACTCCATTAATTATTTTCATTTTGTTCATTCCGAATGATGACGTTTTATTAAATGTCATTTGTATTTTTACTGTTCAGTTCATTATACAGAATTGGGATAAAGTATGAACCAAGTACCTAAATATTTTTCGAACTAAGACGGAAATATTCAATAAATTTCAAAGGTTACAATTATTTGTCGATAATTCAGGTTGAAGACCTGAAATACCTTCAATATTTTGATTTATATGAGATACTTGTATATACAGGGTATATGCGAACAAATGCGAGGGGTAGTTCATATAATTTGATTTCGAAATCGACCTTCTAAGATACAGCATTTGGAAGGCGATGACGAGTTGACAGTTTTTAATTTTTTTACGGCTTCTCAAAAAACACTGAGTCATAAAACTATACATAATATGAAGCACTATATGTAGGTACCTAGATGTTACTCACAAAATTTTTTTAGATTTCATAACTTTATTATTAGGGGTTGAAAATAACAACCCCCTTTGAATTTCGTTTGGAAATTGTTTTCGTGGGATAGATTCTTGAAAAATAAAATTCTCCTATGGTTTCTCATCCAATTCTGGAGAAAAAAAGGCTCCTGCAAAATTTCGATACAGTCGATTCTTTTCTCTTGAAAAATAAAAACTTACAAGCAGTTATGATCACTGTTCACTCCATTTCATCGTATAAGTATAATGAATATTCTAAGATATTTGTTTCGATACTTTATTGCAACCCTGAATTCTTCAATTCTTTCCAGCAAGAAATATTTATGTCAGTTGAGATGCAATTTTGAATTCATATTGATATTGAAACGAAAGGTAATTGAAAGCATCCCTTTCTAGAAATATTGCTCTTACCCTTTATACTTGAATAAACGTGAAAACTTCAACATGAATTCGCTCGGTGCATTTGGCTCGTTACAATATTAAACATCCCTGAGCAGAACGTTAATAGGTCTCGTTCTATATTTATTTCATGGAAAACCTCAAATGGAATATGGTCATTTCTGATTCTACAAATATTTCCAGCTAATGGGCATACGTGAACATTATTGCATATTTATATCAGTACACATATACCATTTCATTTTTATCGATTAGATTCAGAGCTGCACTTTTTCGATAAGAAAGTCATTTTGGTAACGATCTCCATACTAATTCATATCATTAGTATTAAGTCTTGTGTAAGTCGTTCACAAATTTTAAATAATAAATGATGGTAACACAATAAGATAAGTTATTGATTTTATATTTTGACCCATATAGCTTATCCAACAAAAACCATTTCTGATGCAGTTGTATAACGAAAATGATGGATTGGTTATCAATATTTTTCAGTGACGTTTCATAGCAAATGTTCGGACATGCACATTTTTTCTAGATGGGCGATATTTATCAGATTTTCTCTCGTGAAGATCATCATCAAAAAATATCGCCAATTTGGTATATTGAGTTTAAAGGGTTTGGATATTCATTTCAGATTTATTTATTGGTAGATTCATTTATTTCTCGTTCTAGCATTATGACTTGAAACACGAGTCTTATTCATAGAAATCCAGCATCAATTCTGTTATCGATCTATTACAGGTTCATTTAACTACTTTAACTACTTTTTACATTTCATTTTGTTTGCAGATTCCTAATTTTGCACTATACTATACCTAGTATTTAAATTTCAGGATGTTTTGCATGGAGAATGGATTCTGGTAAAATTTTGGGGATTTCTATTTGGATAATTAAATGAAAAACTGATTCAGAACAAATTATGTCAATATTGCAATAATCTCTTGTAAAGAAGAGTCAAGTTCATTTTATTATGACACAAACTGAAATCTAACTTGCTGATTTGTATTCCAATCTCGATAGGAAGATATACCAACTTACCAGTTTTCTATGGTAGAAAAAAATTAACAGATTGTTTGACTAAATTTTTAGAGCATTCATTTTTTCCCTTGCTTTATATAAACTCAATTTTTGACTTCGAGGTCAAGCTTTCTTATTTTTCAGATTTCAGAGAAATTTTGTGAAATTACCTGACGCTTGCTACAATTTCACATACTGTATGTTCATTGAATATTTTTTTAGTTGAAAGTTATAACATTACTTGGAACAAGCTTATTTTGAATGAAAATCGTTATTTGAAATTTTGAGTCTATAATGATCTTTGTTTCTGAGCATTACCTTGTGCTTGGCTGACTGCCAATTTCTTCCAGTGGAGAATATTCTTATATTCATTGAAGTCATTAATTATAAGATATCAGAATATTGTCCAAAACAATCAGAAAGTTGTTCTATAGTAACAACATATTTTATTCATTTATTGGTAGAAGTCTTTACCAACTTCGTTGAATAATCATGCTGACATATCTAGGTATTTCAACTAATTCAATAAACTTCTAATAAGAAAAACATCGTAATTGAAAAAATCTTTTATTGACTATATTGCATGTACTATAACAGCAACTACAATACAAAATTTACACACTATATAATAACTTCATTATAGGGATAATATAATACATGGGATTTAAAAATGCATGGTTTATGGTACATCGAGAAAAATGCAAAAATATTGCTAAGTTTGTAATCTCTCAAGGTTGATCCCCTCAATCAAGGTCAACAACGCATCAAAACGACTTCGTCACATTAAAAAATCTTGAGTCTTCATAAAACCTTATCTGTGTCGAAACCAATTCTTCGTTGAGCTCAATACAAAAATTCGACACCAGAAGATTTACGAACGATTCAAAGATGATTATTGCGAGAAGGTTGGGTAACATTTACCCAAGCCAAAAGTTCAACAGAACACTTTCCATATGAGCAATTTCATACAATATATATAGGCATATATACAAAATACACGAGCGTTTGTACAGAGATATGGAGGTGAACTCTACAACTGTCTCGAGTGAAAAAATCATATCAAAACTGCATCAGAGGCCTTCCTTATATTCAGTGCTTTAACCAGAGTTCAGTCGATGAAAAACGGTACAAATAAAGCTCAAATTTCCGGCCTCCTGGGCTCTGCATAAACGTAGTGCTGAAAGATCGGGTACAAATATTCATCATGCCTCTTATAAAATTTAAAATTCGAAAACTCTTAAATAGATTACGGACAGTTCGTTCTAACGATTATTAAATAATAGTCTTACATAATAATCCTAGGACATTGAAAGCACATAAAAGACGTTTGGGAGTACTGATTAACGCAGTTCATTGAAAATTAAAACGTCCAACAGCCAGTGTGAACTTGAAAGCATGACAGTAGTTGAATTGATCCAGTTTAATTTGTACTTGAAGTAGAACACATCGTTAGCCAGTATCTCAACGTCCTGATATTGATATATATTTATAAAAATAATATATATTTAATATATAATATGGACAAGTCTAGCACGAAAGCAAAGAATCAGCAGTCTCCTGAAGATGTTGTGGACAAAATTATGGAAAAGTTGATTTACATAAACATTTTGGTACACTTATATCTCAAATATTATAGAATTTTTTCTATTGCTTCATAGATATTTCTCCTGATTTGTACATTTTTACATTTGGATCCAAACATTCCATCGTTTCGTTGTTTATATAATGCAAACCCTGAATTTCAATATACATATATTTGCGGAAATAACTTATGAACAGGCATCGAGTGGATTTTTTCTAGTTACGGAATTCATCAGAATAATCAACATTTGAATATTCACAATGTCTAAATGTGTAGCTGTATCATAGCGAACTTATTTACAGCTTGTATTTGCAAGTTTTTATGAAAGAATTCAACTGTTCATTTCTTCCTTTGATTCATATGAATCACCAATCTGTGATGTGCCTTTCGTGAATTTAAAGATCGATATTTGTTGTTTATTTCGATGATTTCAATATCTAGTTTATTTCCGAATTCAGAATTGAAAGAATGAGCTGGAAGTAATATCTCATATGTTCGTAAAAAATGATCGAATCCAAAGATGTAAAATCGTGTAATTCAAACAAGAGCGAATTATTTTAAGGAAAACATCACACAATTTTCAGAACCGTTAATTTAAGTAATGAAAATTTTTATGGGTAACTACGGAATCGAATTTTGAAATAAGAATTTTATAACATGGGTGGATTTAATGATGATGAATTGGTATCCCTGTTCTGTCCCAGGCCCAAACTTATTCTGATGAATAAATAAAGGCTAGGAACGATATCGAAGAGGGAACGCATTTTCCCGAACTGATGTTTTTGCGGAAAAGCGAGGAGGGACCTCCGTAATCGCCCCAAGCCGTCTTCGATAATATTAGCTGACCAAAAGTTTCTTGGGAACTTTCTTGAATAGCCATTGGCACTGCTGACTCTGCCAAACGTGTGCATAAAAGAATATCGACATCGTACGCATTCTAACTGTAGTTTCAGAGATTAATATTCTAGTTCTCAAGATTGTGCGTTATGTGGACGAAATTCTCGTCCATTGGAAAAATATGGAAATGAAGAAATTCATACTTATATCCTTGAGAATCTTGATGAAACATATCCGAATGAATAGAAGAGTAAACGAACCTAACTTGAAGCTTCCTTGAATATATGTCGGTTAAACGTGCTTGAGTGACAATGAAAAATTTCGAAAATAAAATTCGTAACGTAATTCTACCATCTAGAGGTATTTAAGGAATTTGGAAAATCGAGAACTCCTTGACCCTATCAACTGCAGAAATTGGCAAGAAATTTTGAGATGTATTAAGCCTGTTATGTATCTTGGATAGATCCAAAATTTTTCTACGTCTGAAAAATACCAGTTGATTGATTAAGAGTTCTCGATTTCCAACATAACATCGGCAGTGAGATGAAAACTGGTATTCACGAACATGTACGAGGATAATCAGAAAACAACAAAACTTTGCGAATTTCGAAAACCACATCGAAAAACGAATAAACTTTAAAACCTCGTAACCAAATGCCTCAACTCGTCGAAGTACTACACCAGATAGAACAAGTGAGTGAGCAGCACTATAAATCTTTTAACTCTAACGGTTTTATGTCAACTAAAGCATTGGTCATCAAAAGAGATGGATCACAGCCTGACTTTGTGTTCCGCCATTGTTTTATCATCAGGCGGAATATGTGAAGGGACTTGTCGAAGTTCTATCTTGAAACCGACATGTTTTTCGAGCTAGGCACTAAAATCTTGCTCTGAATACGCATATTATGTTGACTAAAATGAAACGAAACAACTAGTTTCGCGATAAATACGAAAAATAAACAAAATGAGATCATAATACAATAAAATATATATCATTAGGTAATATATAGAATACACATCCGATGCTTTCCAACAGTCTGTATAAATCAGAATGTATCACAATGTGAAGCTACATTAACAATTTCACAGTTAACATCGTATTGCAAAATTCTCTAACCACATCTGGTCAGAAATATCACTTCATCAATTCGTAATTCGTCATAAAAATCTCAAGTTACAAGTGCGACTAGCCAAAAATATATTTCTCGATAACATTTGGAACTTGAGGATCAATGTTGCCATCGGACACGGTATGCACTAGGTGCAATCGAACACGTTAACTTTCAGATTATTTTCAAGTGTCTACAAATGATTGTGTATGAAAAACTGGGCCATAAACAGTCTTGAGGTCTCTCTTCAACAATCGAACATGTTTGTATTCCAATGACTACCCACTAAGGTTGAAAATATTGGAATATCTTGGGGACATGTGAAGTCTAAGTGAGATCCTGAACTGTTGGAGGACGTGTCCAGACCTTCGATATCTGCAAGGGCTTCTAGGTTGATACCATCTATCTGTAACAGATCGTCGATTTTATCCAGGTCATCTAATGTCGTGGTGTGTTGCTGGCCAAGTCTGTCTTCAGGTTCCTCTTTGACTAAGCAAGAATGCAAAGGTGCAAATGTATCATCATAAATTGTGGCACTTTCAGGCGAATCCGGGGTATCGCAAGATGGACTTGTTGGCACCTTTGCCATGAAACTGATTGGTGGTAGGGGTCTCATGTCTTGATTCACAGGATTCATCGGTGGTGGACTCGCAATCCTTTGTGTTTCAACCCCGCTCAGTCTGACTTTCAATTTTGAAACAACCGCATCAGGCAAGTTGGACCTTCTGTTGTATATGCGTTCTTTGAATATTGAACTGTTGTTGTTTGTGTCGTTCTTGCTTGATTTTGTTGACTTCCTCGAAGTTTTCTTTGCGGTGGTTGATTTTGGTGATGGTTTGGTCTGTTTCTTCCTTGGGCGATATTTGTAGTCCGGATATTCTTGTTGATGTAACTGTCTTAGTCTTTCGGCTTCCTCTATGAATGGATGCCTTTCTTCATCGTTGAGTAGCTTCCAACGGCGGCCAAGCTTCTTGGAGATTTCCGCATTGTGCATATCCGGTGACACTTCGCAGATCTTCCTTCGCTCTATTTGTGACCATACCATGAAAGCGTTCATCGGCCTCTTGATGTGGTTTGGGTTGTTCTTTTTGGTCTGTAACAAAGAAATAAATCTGCTTAGTTAAGAGATTCGATTGAAGAATTTTTCTATTAGTTTGAGGGTCAAGATGAACTTATATTAAAGTGCAATCACAGTGGTATTTCCCAGTAAAATGCAAAAAATGATACCGTTATAACTTTCAGGCAGACTGTTGTTAATTCACATATTCAAATTAATAACTGTGTAATATATTTTGGGTTTTTACAAATGACGAAGACTAATTATATCGAAAAAAAACTCAACATGAGTGTATCGCTTCCTGAATGTGATTTTTATTCAAATCCAGTTCATAATGAAGGATCACCGAAGCTGAAAATATCTCATATTTCTCCTGGTTATTTCGAATTTGAGAAACTCTTCAATATACAGAAGAATTTGGCGAGAAAATCCTGAAACAGGTCGATTTTTGTTTCACTTTTATCAAGTTTTTGTGTATTTCTGAAGGATTTTTGTTGCTCCCTGTGCCATCCCCATAAACCCTCTAAATTTTCGAATAGGGAAAGTGGGTCATGTGGTTTATTTTCAGCAAGGTCCTTATATCTTCTTTACAACAGGCATGCAGAAACTTTCAAAAATTTTTTTCAATTAGTAAGTTCAAAGAGGTTTCAGTATGTGCACTTTGTCTTGGCTAATTCACTGTGAGACGACGGTATCTGATGAAATTTTTCACCGAATGAAAGTCAACCATTACCGTTTTTTAACCCCCTCACGTAAAAAAATAGAATGTGTGAATGTGTGCTTAAGGTTATAGGGTTGTGTTAGGTTAGGTTTGACTTCCTGATGACGAATTCGTGGACAAATACGTCTGTTAGCTTAGCACAATAACTTTCGAAGGGATTGTTCTAGAGACTTGAAATTTGCAGGGTGAGTTCGGTTTCCAAATGGCTCAATTGAGTTCGTTTACCAGCAAAATCGTACATGCTGTTCATTCAAAATTTGTGTTCCTCAATATCTCAGACAAAACAAAACTCATCGAAATTAAATGTTGCGGCCATATGCAAGATGCTCATAATAAGCTTCATACAAAATTTTTTCGCCATAGTTTTAACAGAACTATAAAAAATTCAATTGGAATATTGAAAAGAAGAATATTTATATTTCTAAAACAGGATAACCGATTCAAGTGACATTTATTTTGTTAATCAAGACTGATATACTGGATGTTCATGCAAATTTTCAAGAGGATTATCAGAAACATAGACTTTAATATTTGTAATTATTTATTTTTTACATACATCATTTTTTGAATAATAATTTCCAGAATGTAATTCCGATTGAATGCTGAGATTCTGCATTTATATATTCAGTATCAATCTCAAATCCCATATAAAATTTTGAGGTTGTAGTCTTATTGCTCCACCAAAGAACGAGCGCTCAGAAGCTCCTGCTCAGGGCTTTTCTTTAATTTTTCTTAATGGGTACATCATGTATGTTCGAATAAGTATAGTTTTCCTTGGCTACACCGACTGGTAATTTGCGTATATCACCCTGTATTCAAGCGTTTCCTCGAGCCTGTCGGTCTGTCGATAGCGTAGCGAAAACAGCTAATTTAAATTCGATTAAAGTTCGCCATAAATCTGTATAAAACCGACAAGGAAGTATCTACTTAATTACATGAATGGTGTTACCATACCTCAACGGGACTGAAAAGGGGTAGAGCAAGGACAAACAATACCGTCCAAATAAGGTTGGTGTCCTTTCACGACCGATCCTACAGGCTAGTTTGCGCAAGCCCGGATATGATAGAGAGGTTCGCGTTTGCCTTACACCAAGGATTTATCTTCAGTTATGTTACAGGTGTTACAATTGTCACGTTTGTGTCACATTTCTGAGCTTACAAATCTGAAATTGATGAGTAGAAATTCAAAAGGGTCTAAGTGCCACTTTCACGAAATTTTAGAATTCATTCTATATATAATATGGGGTCTATGTGCCAAAGCCGATAGCGTACAAAAAGGTCTATAAAAAATTAATTTTTTTAACAATTTTTTTCATGTCCTAGACATGTTTTATGGAATATCTGAGTTTAAATTTCTTGGTACTTAGAACCTTTTGAATTTCCACTCTTCTAATAGGTGAAATTGTTACGATTTTCGTTTCAGCAGATCCGACTGAATTTAACATAGGGAAAATGTATTTCTTCGTTTGATGTTCTAAAAAATCGACTAATTATCATTTGGTGGAGCAAAAAAAAATTCTAAAAAGCCCCGAGCATGTGCTTTTGTGCGCATTCTCTTTTTGGAGAAGAAATAAGGATATTACCACGTTATTTTCTATAGAACTTGAGATTGATAGGTACTAAATATATGAATGCAAAATCACAGAACGATCGGAAATGATTCCAAAACTGAAATATATAATCGACAACTCAGAATATCAAACATCTGAGCATCTTGCATGTGGCCGCAAAATTTTGCATTTTTGGTTTTGTTTGGTCTAAGATATTCAGGAAGAAAAAATTCGAATGGCCATATTTTATGGAACACCCTGTACAATTTGGCTGGTTAACGAATTTGACCGTGGCATTTAGGCCTATCCTGAAAATTTCAAGTTTCTAGGACAATCATGTTTACCGACGGTACCACGATCAGAATTAAATTTGACCATGAATTCGTCATCAGGTAGTCGAAGTAGTCGAACCCTATAGTTTAAGACCATTTTCAGCTCAAAATTCTAAAATAACAGACTTTTGAGGAAAACGAAATAGACCTAGAGACCGGATTATATGCATTTGCATAAATTTGAGACATTTCAGAGGTATTTGCATAATTTAGCTAAGATCCAGTTATGGTGCATATTTTCGGTACAAATTTTCTTCCCTGCGATCCGAAATGCGACAAATATGATGATATCGTGCGAATCCGACCAAGTTCCAGAAAATATGAGGTCTATTGAGTAATAATACTAATAATTGTGTAAATTTAACAATTGAACATTTCTAACAATATTTAATTGTAAACTTTTACAACAACATTAAATTAAACTTTAATGCCATATTATAAAGAGTTATTGATGTTGATTATGAAATGAAAATTACTTTTCGTTTTGTTTGAGTTTCTAAAAATCATTATTCAATATTGCATATTCCGCATGTTTTCGGGCATATTTCAAGCATTGTTCATGCATATTTGCATGCATATAACAACGTTTTATGTTGCATATAGTCCGGTCTCTAGAAATAGCAAGAACAAGGTTTTCACCACCAATCATGTGTCAATCCTATCGATGTTACGAATTGTTACAATTCATAATTTTGCTGTGTTACAATTCATGGAAGGCCAAGAACAACGCTACTTATCGCACTTGGTGCATTTCGCCCGGACGGGCACCTAGATTGTTCTAGGAAAATGGTTAGATGCGAATCTGCATAAGCGGAATGGATCTTATCGTATACGTCCTTGGCCGATTCCTACTGCGTATGTGGAACTTTTTTCCCATTCCCGAGATGAGCAGGAGATGAGTGAGTCATATGTGGAGAGTGACATGGTCACCGAACTCTTGTGAAGTCAATGTCTTGGTTTCATGATAAAATACGAAGTTCATTTCGATCGGTTTGCTCTATTCGATTGCTGAATAAACATTTTTGGTTTCTGGCAGCTGCTGATACGGAAAAACACTGCATGAAGATTTTGTCATTTCGAATCCAATGCCGAGCTTAGATTTATGGTATATCAGCGAAGTTCCGCTTGACCTACGGTTACATGCCCTACCGTTAATATTTGAGTACATTAGTAATTATTGTGAAGTCAATGTCTTGGTTTCATGATTCGATTGCTGAAGGAAGATTTCAGGTTCTTCGCAGTTTTAAGCATGGAAAAATTTTCTCAGATGTTTTCGAATGTTAAGTGAACGATTGACCTACAGGTCACTTCCTCCACTATAAATACATTCGAGTATATACAGGATGTCTGTGAACAAATGCGAGGGACTTTGGAATATGATTCCTCGATGAAAATAAGCAGAGGTAGTTCATATAATTTTTTTCGAAATCGACCCCCCTTCCAAGATACAGCCTTTGGAAGGCGATGACGAGTTGACAGTTTTTAATTTTTTTAACGGCTTCTTAAAAATACGGAAATACTACTCTATCGTTTATAATGGAGTAAACTATAAGCATCTATTAGCATCCACAATTTATTATTAAGAATCTACAGGTGAAAAGGAAGACTACAATGTAACCAAGATCAAAGACAAGAATGCATATGTACAGAATAATAATCAACTTTTCGACAACCTCATATACTCCCTATTTACATGATTCCAACACTGATAAGCTTAAAGGTGAGAACACGATGAAACTTTTAAACAGTTCTATTCAATAACAGGATGAATACATCCTATGTTGATGTATCAATGGTAAAATAAATTATTGATTGAATGTTATTGCTTTGATTTACGTTTGACATTGAAACAGAAATTTCTTGTGAACCATATTCATTTAGAAACGAATGTTGAGTGTTGAGATTGAAGCTCTTTGATAATGGTTCTTAATTGAAATTATAATTAGGCATTCATCCATGAGAATCAACTGTATATTTCACACTAAATGTGATTCTGAGCTGGAAATTGATCAATAGAAGAAGCACCCTATAATAATAGAAATTCAAATGCTTATGCATGATTCAAAGATACAACCACTTCATTGAATAATATTTACTTCAAGGGATTAAATAAATGAACCATCGATTGGATTAAAAGGGTAAGAACCAATTACTGAAATGGAACAGCAAGATCCACAAAAAACGTTGAATTATTTACGGACTTCCTTTTTCTAGCACAGCATAGACATAATAATGAAATGGAAAACATCTATAGAAAACAGAATATATCTTTTCATTATTATATTATGAGTTAACCAATTCCGTGCAACTCGCAGCAACAAAATTCAAACATCTGTATCTCCTGGAGGAAAACACAATTTCCCATTTCTTCCTGGTGGAAACCCATCCGCCTAGGCGGGCATAAACTATCAGGAAAAATGGTAGTGCGTTCGTTCATTTCTTTAGACCAACTGAACCGTTACTGATATAATTTATTTTCACCATCGGTACATATTGAATCACGGAAATTTATATCATATTTTGTCCCACTCTATCAAATTCTTACAGTACTAAAAGATGTGTAGCATTCTTTTTTTGTATTTGCAACGTTGGAAAATAGCTTATGCATGATGCAATTTCAGTAAAAAACACTTCAATGACTTATATTTACTTCGTGGGATTAAATAAATGAAACATCGATTTGATCTGGAAAGTAAGAACCAATTGCTGAAATAAGACAGTAACATCCGAAGAAACAATTGAATTATTTATAGACACCTTTTTTCTACCACAGTATATCCATCGTAACGGCATGGAAAACAGAATATATCTTTTTATCGAAAATATTGTGAGTTTACCAATTCAACACAACTCGCAGCAACAAAATTCAAACATCTGTATCTCCTGGAGGAAAACGAACGCAATTTTCCACTCCCATTTCCTCCTGGTGGAAATCCACGGATCGGTCCAGAAGAGAAAAACCCATTCGAAAGGGCGACTACGTGTTTTTCGCGGCGTGCGGAAACGTGGGGAGGAATGAAAATTGCGGATATTAAAAAATCCCGACCCTAGAAATCGCAGATATTTTTTTTACGAAGGCGACACTGGGAATTGATTCGCTATTATCGGACTCGTTGTGTCGACAGGAATGGTTCCGACTGTCAGAGGGAATGTTTTCATGAGGGAAAGAACGTCAAATAATGCGAGACAGGGATGGCGGGGATTCAACGGGAATTCGAAGCGGACTTTTGTAGGAATATATCGTTTATAAGATGAGAAGACGAGCAGGCAACAGCAATTTGTACAGACAGTTGCATTTTCTTGCGAGCAAATTTCAATCGAAATCAATAGTTTCGAAATTATAAAAAAATAACCAGAGGAAATATTCTGCCGCAAGAAAACGCCTTAGACTTAGTTTTTTATGGGAAGACTATATTGTTGAAAATATCTAAACGGGAGACTGTATTCGAACGAGGGTCGTCTGATTGTATGCTAACTTGATATCAGATTTGGTTGTTTTTATTCCATTTGATATTCGCTACAGTCAATAATATGAGAGAGTTTTCGATCAAAATAGGAATTTTTTTTACGAAGGAAACACTGGGAATTGATTCGCTATTATCGGACTCGTTGTGTCGACAGGAATGGTTCCGACTGTCAGAGGGAATGTTTTCATGAGGGAAAGAACGTCAAATAATGCGAGACAGGGATGGCGGGGATTCAACGGGAATTCGAAGCGGACTTTTGTAGGAATATATCGTTTATAAGATGAGAAGACGAGCAGGCAACAGTAATTTGTACAGACAGTTGCATTTTCTTGCGAGCAAATTTCAATCGAAATCAATAGTTTCGAAATTATAAAAAATAACCAGAGGAAATATTCTGCCGCAAGAAAACGCCCTATGGTGGATTCACAATGGACGTAACCATAAAACTCCCGAAACGTAAACGAAAAACGCAAAGTTGAACCAATGCAAATTATATGGAACTGTTCACAATAGGCTCTGTAATTTTGACGTTTACGTTGAGCTTATGGTAGTCCGTAATTCTAACGTTAATTATAGAAATTTGTTCTAACCCACCAACGTCGTTTTTTCTTCTTTTAGAAATTTGCTCTTCAATTTCTTTTCTTTTTTTCAAACATCGTCTCATTAAAAGCAGACTCAATATTTCATACATTTTTAATTAATGACAACACTTCACTATAATCAATTGTCGAAAAATTCATAGAACACTTATTATAAAGATTCAAAAACGTCTATAATTTGCTACTGCGCCCAAAGTCCATTCTGAACACCATTACGTTCACGGACAAAGTACGTTACGTGTTCGTTATGGTTACTTCCATTGTGAATCAGCACTTAGACTTAGTTTTTTCATGAGAAGACTATATTATTGAAAATATCTAAACGATGGTCTTTTGATTGTATGCGAGCTTGATATCATATTTAGTTGTTTTCATTCCATTTGATCTTCTATACAGTCAACAGTATGAGAGAATTTTCAATCAGAATAGGAAACTTTTTTAAGAAGGCAATACTGGGAATTGATTCGCTATTATCAAACTCATTGTGTCGACAGGAATGGTTCTGACTATTTTCATGAGGAAAAGAACGTCAAATAATACGAGACAGGAATTCAACAGGAATTCGAAGCGGACTTTTGTAGGAATATTTCGTTTATAAGAAGAGAAGACGAGCAGGGAACAGTTATTTGAACACTCAATTCCATTCCCATTTTTGTTGGGCCTATTTCAGAAATGAACAGTTTCGAAATGATTAGAAAAATTATCCAAAAAAGTATATTGATATTCATAAATAAGTGGGTCTTTGAAATTCGTATAAAAACTACTTGGGTTAAAATGAAAAACGTATTAAGATAAAGAAATTACATTTCCTTAGAGTAAGAAAATCTTGACTTTCAATTAGAGAGAATTTATCAGAAATGTCGAAATTTCCTAGTTTTCAGCGGAAAAAAAATATTTTTTGAATATTGAGCCTCAAGAAATCGCTCAAGTTTTTAGTTTCTTTCTAAAAGAAACATTTTTTTTGATATCTGAACGAACGATTGTATTCAGACGAGTGTTGAATTTTGATTGATGATGTAGAGTTGACAAAATCAAATTCAGATGTTTACAGTTGTTTTTATTCCATTCAATCGTCGTTACAGCCAAAAGCATGAGAAAATTTTGGACCAGAATTACTAAATGCTTCTATATATGTACACGATATACATTCTTTCATTCAGCAATATTTACATATACATTTGCTTTGCCGGTTCACCTAATAATTGTACGGAGCTCTCTCCGAACCGTTTATTTTTTATGAATACCTTCTATTCATGCATTGAATTGCGTTCCCATCCACCCTATTCTGCAGATTTAGCCCTCAGCGACTACTCTTTCCTGAAAATAATGTTAGCTTGAAAAGATTTGGCTTGAATGGAGAGAATTTAGCCGAAGCTGAATGGCATTTGAGTGATTTCCAGAAGAAAGTCATTCTAAAAATAGGGTACCTTCATAAAAATAAAGCGATTATTCGTTTTTCGTTTCGTAGTCAGTTTTTCGAGGGAAAATTATTGAAATAACCGAACTAAGCCAGCGAATTCAAATGATCAGAATTGGTGGTTGAGTGTGAGTATGCGTTAACATCATCCCCTCCGATTATGCCTGTTCGTACGTCATAATGGCACAACGTTTGAACCAACTCGTATAGAAACAGCATTGTCAATATTTAATTGAAAACTCATTGAAATTTTAAGTCAAAAACTGGATCATATCAAAAAATTTGAGAAGCTTCGGCGTGAAGACAGAACAATTATTGTCCTTGTTCTTATTGGGAAATTATCTTGAATATCTTGAATATTCTACTGTTCTCATTCTTTTCATTCATTTATTTCTCACATAATTTCCAAAGTTCTTTATTGGGTGCTTAAGTTCTTTCGAACTGATATTTAGTACTGCATCAAGAACTCAATGGAATCAATTTTATAGTTCACAATCGGGGTCACACAAAACTAATCTCTTTCGGAATTTCTAGACCATGTAATCTTCAACTCTTCCAAATATCACCAATACTCAACAAATCATCGTACGGACGTTTTAACCTGTCTACAGGCAACCTTAATGTCAGAAATAATAGATAATAAACAAGACTCATAGTTAATAAAACTAGAATGTCTTCGGTTTTCCACTTACTCCCGCATAACGGAGCCGAGGATTTTTTTTTCGACCAGATAATAATTCCTATGAGTCAATTTTTAACGAGCGCGCTTGACTACCCATTACATCCGGTTTGGCGCATAAAAAGGTCGTAACACTGAATACAATATAAAAACCTCATATCGTCTGTTATTTTTCCTCATCAACGGTACACGACCCGGAATGATAAAAACGTTTCAGAAGTTCGAACAACCATTCCGTTTTTATTTCTAAATGCGCCGCTGTCATGTCGGTAGGGGCATTATGGAACGTCATTTTTTCCACGTCAAATGGTGCATTCGACATAAATGAGTATAATCAACTCACAATATGAATACTTACTATTTATTGATTGAAACAATTTACCCGGTATCGCTGGTAGTATAATTATTTGATTCATTTTCGGGATAAGTGAAATGAATGGAAATTTGGGGTGCACCTAATACTCAGTTCTTCATTTGTTCATTCTTAGATGTTCAAAACTAATTTTGAGTATCTCAAGTCATAATTTCCTATCACAGATCATTATCATTGAATGAATTTTCCTTTTTTGCTCGCTCGTTCTCTATGAAGCAGCTTGCAACAATTCCGCCGAAATATCTGTAAATGTTGAATTTTCGGATTCATTGGTGAATAATCCGAGGTCGAAGATAATTGGCATTTTCCGTGATTTCCAGAATAAATAATTTAGAAAGAATGGACCCTCAGAAAATCAGAGCAATCTTCCGTTTTTTGTTTCGTAGTCAGATTTTCGGAAAAAAATTTTGAAATCACCGAAATAAGCTAGCGGATTTGAACGATCAGAATTGGCGATTGAGTGTGACGTACGCGTAAGCGTTCATTTCATTGGTTGAATGTTCAATCACAGTTTACAATGATGCCGATTGGTCCCTATGTTGTGAATCGTCATTCTCGCTAATTTTCTTGCTTGTGCGTCATCATAGAACAACGTTTGAACTTATGAAAATTAATTCACTTGGAATTTTAAGTGAATCCTTATTTCATGTAAGGTACATTGAAAGGAAGTTCTTGAAGTCTGTAGACCGACTCTAAATAACCAAGAAAGATAGAAATCCAGTCGATATGACAGAACAGAACATTATTACTCATTTCAAACAGGAAATAATAAACTCGAATTTCCCAGCAATATACCAATGTATGGTTTTGGTAAGATCAAACTTTTCAATCGCTATCGCGTCCTTCCTCGCAATCTACATCGACCTTTCTTAAAACGGAAGCCGTAGACCGAAAATAATTCAGCATCAATAATTCAGACGATTCCAAGGTAGTTTTCGGAAAACACACAGTGAAATAGCATTCCATTTATATCTCGGTGCGCAAATAAATACGGGAGGAAGGATAATTCTCTAATAACGCTCGCAGTCGCCGTGAAACTTTAAAATTCAGGACGAAGTCCTTGTGTCTGAGACCGTTGAACAGCAGAACGCAAATACAACGTTGCAACGCGGGCTGCACAAATCATGTATTCTAATGGGCTTATGTATTTTACATGGAATCCGTCAGATTTGCATACGCCACTAAGTGATTCTTTTTGCCGCTTCATTGATGCAAGAAGCCCCACTTGAAACCGTAAAAGATTCGCTACGTATCTCGGCTATACGAGAAGATCGGATTGCGACGACTTCTTACAGGGGTTACTCGTCAATTACTTGGCTAGTATTGACGATATTAAATTCTAGACTTCTCTTCACTTCGGTTCAGAAACACAAAAAAATTTCCTACAATCGTGCCTAAATTCCGCACTATTTTCTTCTCCGAAAGTATAACTTACTTTCCGCACCATTTTCGGACAAGTATACAGGGTGTAACTAAATAAGTGTAAAATATTTAAGGAGGTGATTCCTCATCGAAAAAAAGATAGGATCTTTCATATAAAGAAACTTCATTGGAGCATCCCTTGTTGAGATACAGGCCCTCAAAGGGAGTACATAAAATTTGTATAACAATTTTTTTCACAAGCACCAAAAAAGTTACAATATTGAAATTAACCTGACGTTTCCTACTAGCAAAAAAAATTTTTCACTTTCGCTAAAAGTATCCTACAAGATAGATTAGTTTCGCATTTATGACAATCTATCTCTGTAGTTGTTCGTAAAATAATTTTTTACTGCGAACTGGTTTATTTGGGCAAAAAACTCAAGAGACATTTTTTGTTTAGAATGAAACAGGCTATCGGAAATAAATTTTTAAATGGTAAACAAATAATAAGACAAAAGTTACATTGGAAATAAACTTTAGGGGTTGCGTTTCCCACCCTTACAACCATGGGGTAAACCAAATAAATAACTGGATAAGTGTCTTTTGCTAGTAAGAAACGTCAGGTTAATTTCAATATTGTAACTTTTTAGGTGCTTGTGAAAAAAATTGTTATACAAATTTTATGTACTCCCTTTGAGGGGCTGTATCTTAACAAGGGATGCTCCAATGAAGTTTCATTATATGAAAGATCCTTTCTTTTTTTCGATGAGGAATCACCTCCTTAAATATTTCACACTTATTTAGTTACACCCTCTATATTTGTTGAATACGTGAACTATAAAACTTTCAAAATAAATCAATACATTTGCTCGCTTACATAATTAGTTAAAAATTATGAATTATGTAATTTCAACCATGATACCGTTATTATTAATGCAATTTTTCATTTCAAATGATCCAATTTTCATTCTTATCTCTTATTACTGCAGGAAAATTATTCGAAAGCACAGAACTACTTCATTGAAACCTAATTATGAAATATTAAATTTGTATTTAAATTCATGAATAATAATTGTCTGTACCAGTTATACCCACTAAAACTTTAATTTAACATTAACATTCATGGTTCAAATACTTAGATATCTAGATATCGATTGAAATATAATCTGGAAGGATTCTGCATTTCTAAAAAACTTTTTAGGTTTTCACTCCCAGTCTCTGAAAAGGAAATAATTAAAAAGTTTTCAATTAGATGAAATACTCCTGCTGAAATATTTCCACTAACTTGCTCTTGAAAAATTAGTGCAAAGATTTAAGCAGGAGCATTTCATCTTAATTTAAAATTTTTCAATTATTTTTGTTTCAGACACTGGGAGTGAAAACCTGAAAAGTTTTTTAGAAACTTAGATATATATATTTCTCGAACTTCAAACAATATGACACGTGTATTTAACAGTGCCAGCTGTGGAACATGTAATGGGAAATCATTTCTGCCTATGATGAAAAATCTCACTTAAAACGAAGGTATGTATTTTTTCGAAGAATAAGCTGAAGTACTCATATCGAAAGCTCCTTTTCATTGCACAAATTTTCTCTTCTTCCTTTGATTTGATTTTGAAATTGAATAAACATAATAACAGAAACAAAATAACCAAGAGAAAGCAATCAAGAATAAAAATATTACCAATGTCACAAACTCAAGTCATATTCAAAATCTTCCTTGGAGTTCTTTCGATATTCGATAAAAGTTGCTCTAAAGACAAAAGGTGTTCAAGTGATGATCAGAGCCTGAGATATTCATGGAACTGTCTAAAGAATATACTCAGTAATCATCTTCTATAGATCGAATTCGGTTTAGAAATATTGATTGAAAACTTGTGACAACCTTTCCCTTCCATCCAAAATATAATATATTTTTTGACCAAGTTGGTATTTATCCTATTACCACTGAGAGAACATATTATGTAATAGAAAAGGAAATAATGAAATGTTTCGTGCAAAATGGTGGATGCGCGGGTTCTATTAGAGTGTAAGTTTTTTTTCTATGATTCTTCTTTGGCTGTCAATTGATATTAGGCCCTTTATTACAATTAAAAATAGCAAAATTGACATGTAGAATATTCACATATTAGAGAATGCTACATTTTCTGATACAAAAAACTCTCTAGATTTTGTCCAATGACACAAGTTACTGATTGAAAATGGACATCAGACCAAAGATAAACAAACCCTCCCACGTAGACGATCCAATGTCAGTAGAAACGCAAATTTCACAACTGAAATTAATTTTTTATGATGAACGATGAGAGGCCAGTTATTCCGTTGAGTTATCGAATCGATATTTCAACATTCGTCGATCTTATCTTCGCATAAACGTTTTATATCGTGGCCTTGACAGGGTCCGATTTCATGCCAGTTGTGTTGAAATTTTAATACGATAATCTCTTTCGCGATTAAAAATGCATTTATCTGCATTTCTCGCATTTCACGTGGTTACAACGAAAGATAATGCCAGACGCTTCGGAGTTTATCGCCGAGCAGTAAATTCATCCACAACCCCATAAATAAATTTTTATTCGGAGAATACGTTCCGTACGAACAAATCATCGTCGGATTATGCTTCGAAACGCAAACTTCACACGTTTTATGTCCCCGCAATAATAATATTTTTCCGATACAACGCTAGGGAATAATTTCAAGCCATTTTAAGATTCAATGCTAAATTTCACCCAATTTTACCAATTGAATTCCGACCCCAATAACGGAAACACAGTACAAGGGTGTTGCTTTTTATGTTTCGGGATTGGACAATTCTAGTATCAATTTATCATTCAATTATTGCATTCAATCATTTTGCATGATCAATATACACTTTATTTGTATTCAAATTTTATGTATTTTTATTTCATAGGTATAACTTTGTTTAGGCAGAATATCTCAAATTTTGTAAATCAAAATTGTAGAGAGTACGGAATAAAACTTTTTAAAATGAAATATATTATTATATTATGAAATATAATATAAAAAATATATTATTTCTTATTTTTCATACAAGAATATGAAGGTCAAATCTAAGGGTTCTTCAGGAAAGAGTTGAGTTGAGAATTTTATAGATTCAATAGAGTGATTTTGTCATAATTATATATCGATAACCGAAACATCAGTGAGAAAAACATAATCAAAATACTACGATACAAAATCACAGCCGAAATCAGATGAGTAAACATAATGCTTTCGTGACCCCAAGAGCTGCCCTCACACTGACTTACCATAAACATTCTAAGAAAACCATATATTGATAAATGTAACCACAACCTTCCAAACTCAATTTATTCCACGAAAATTCAATATACTTAAAAAAACACGAAATTCACCTCCTTCCTCAGATGAATACATTCTCTATCCAAACACATTTATTGGATTGAACCACAAAAACGAACTCATGAGGTTAGATTGAATCGAAGAAGCGATTTCAGATGACGACAAGACCAAATAAATCTTTCTTGAAGGATGACAAAGTTCAACATCCAAATGTAATGCAATATTGCACCGCTGCCTACCGTTAGAAATAAATTTCGTAGACGAGATCAGCGAATTCGACATCTATAGAAAATAACGATACGATTTTATGGGATATATCTACTCTATTCCAGATTAAACATTCGGAAATAGATTTGGAGTATGCAAGACAAAAATTGGGACCGACCTTGCAACTTTTATAGCTTACTGCCTGTCTTTTCGTGATTTGAATCTTTATAGCTCATTGGTATTCTAACCATTTTTATTTTGGCTTTGAAGTTTTTCTTCCGTTAAATTAATTTATTTTCGAAACTCAATATCCATGGATCCGAAATTATAATGTATACGATCAGTTTCAAGGAAATCCATTATATCATAATTCAATGCCCTCTTTGCAGTACACAGTGTACTATAAATGATGCGGAAAATTTGAGAATTAAAATTTTTTTATTTTTGTGAAAATCTTTCAAGCTTTTGTCTGGAAATTCTCCGTTTCTCCAAATGTATAAATAAGTCCTCGAAATTTCCAATTTTCACTTCCATATTGCCGAGGAAAAATAGTAGTTATTCTACAGAATTAAATTCAATTTCACAATTCTTATCAAATGTTAAACGGAAGAGTGCCCCCCGCACTTTTTTGCACTAATATTCAATAAAATATTGAAAATCGTCTGTTAGTCACCAAAATAGTCCTGTAGATAATCGAGCAGACAATTTCATCTCCAGAGAACTTGTCAATACAATACACTGAAAGATTAATGTAATGAATTGAAATTTTCTTCATAAAAATAAGGTTTTCTGAACCATTTCGGTTTTAATGATAGCATAATGATGACATTCATATCATTCAATATAATGAGAAAATAGAAAATTTTAGTTGATATCGTAATTATAAGTGTTGAATACGACTTGAAGCTGCAGAAAACTTAGCATCTCGAGATAATCCTAAAGTAAATGCTGGATGATGATGTACCTAAAAGTTTCGGACCCTATACATGGCAATACTACGAAATTACATGAAACATGCTCTTGAATTTCTGGGGAGAATATCGTGATGACAGAAAACGAAATATAACAAATTGAATCAGTATCAAATTAAATGTCGGATGGGTCCTCACTTCAGGATGAGCGACGTAAGCAGGACAAAAAGTATCAATTCAATCTTATCAAGCCTGGAACTTTTCTCGCCCGAGGCCTGTATATTCTTAATTACAATCTTTATAGCTCGTCGGCGTCTCAACAATTTTCACTTTGTCTTTGAGGTTTCCCTACGAATTCCTTAATTTATTTCTGAATATCAATTTCGACTTAATGAAGCCGCCTTACCGGGAAAGGGTAACCGGAAAACTTTGGGAATTCCGAGGAAAATACGTGCCTCGTCTCTTATTAGTTCCTATTTTCGCCAACTTTTGATTCAGCGATTAGATTTCGATTCGGATTTCGTGTCTTTGCCCACAAGCTTCAGATCGTTAACTCTTGGAACTTGGGGAATTTCCGCTTTTTCCTATCCGTGTTTCGGTATTCAGAAATTGGCTATTTTCTCTAACTATTCCTTGGAATAATTCTATGAGGTGATGATAACACCGATTTAAATTCCGTTTTCTATACTTTCCTCTAATAGTTGCTCCTTTTCCGTGGTTATTTGAGGAATGAAATGCCGGTTCTTTCTGTCGAATTCGAAAATTGTATCGAGATCACTGAAGAAAAAGAACTTACATATAGATCGAGGTTAATTTCACAATCAAAATTGTTTGGCTGTTTGAAAAAACCAATGAACAATGAGACAATTATCTGATATCGAGTGGAATAATATACGAATACATGAACACTACACTCATATCAACAGAAAACAGATAATATATCCAAGGTGTGAAATGTTCGGAAGCAATCACTTGGTGCAAGGATTTAGAACGTTCATCTGGGCATTTGAATGACCACATGTTAGGTCATAAGACTTTCATGTATATTATTTACAATATACATTATTAACATAAAATTTTTTTTTGTTATATTGAGCAGTACGAAGTTCCGCAATAGCATTCACAGACAATGAATAAAATTCAACCCCCCAATTATCTAATGTCTTCGTAATCACAGTCAAAACGGCAGAGATTTTGCGCATCCTGATATTTGATTGAATGGTATTTAAGTCAAGAATAAGGAAGTCCAAGATTTGAACCTTGCGGAAATTCAGATCTGACTTGTCCAACCATCTCCTTCAGGTCTTTTCCTGCATCTGTGGTGTTTCAGAACATTTATTTTCAAAGTTCGAAACATATCCATGTCGTAAATTTATGGTGTGTTCGGTTTCGATAGTTTTTGGGGTCGATAGTTCAAATATTCGAATATGATGAATATTCAAAGTTTCAGTTTGCCTAACAAGAAACTTCAACGATAAAAACACTTTTCAGATTCGACGAACTGGGAATTTCTATAGAAGTAATTTTGTTTAATTTTGATGTAGACGTTTCAGAAGTTTACTGGGAAATGATGAAAAAAATATAACATTCATCAAAAGAGTTCGGAGAAAACTCAATACTTAAAAATTCAATTTCCACTCCATTAACTCGCGTATAAAAAGTGAATGTTCACCGCAGCCGACTAATGGGTACCAATTTCCGGTGAAATATATTATCTCCTAAAATGCCAGGATCAACCTTGTGGAAAGCGTTTTTCCTTGAAAACATCATCACGGCAATTTCCTTACAAATTAAACCGATAACGAGGATTTTCGTCGAAACGCAAATTCGGAAAACACCGGTGACTCAAAACATGTGATTTTGTACATGCTCGAACAATAAGTACCAATTAGAACACCTACCGCACTCTATCAGTGTTGCCAACATGACTAGCGCGGGTCATTAATCCACGTCGACAATAAAACCGAGACATCGAGCATCCGGTTTTGCTCGTTTCATTCAAAAATAATTGGAGAATTTAAGATATGATCCTGTTTTCAATTGTCAGGAAAACTTAAACTTGAACTGCAATACACTTCATTCTCCTTAATTGCTTGATATGAGACTCTGGAAAGGAGTGGTGATTAGTATAATGGTTTTCCTAATGTCAGTGACCATAAAGAAATTTTTTTACACCTCCATTTTACTTCTTTGATCAATCGTAAAGTTTTATCGAGATGGATCGAGAATATAATTTCATTTCAGATAATGGTGTCGTGTCAGTTGGTATTGTGTTAAATCAATATGATAAAATTAGAGAATTTAAGACATGATCCCTATTTTCAATTGTCAGGAAAACTAAAACTTGAACTGGAAAACGCTTCATTCCCCATAATTGCTTGATATAAGACTCTGGAAAAGAGTGGTGATTAGTTAAAGTGGTTTTCCTAATGTTAGAGACCATAAATAATTTTTTTACACCTCCATTCTTACTTTTTGATCAATCGTAAAGTTTTATCGAGCTGGATCGAAACTATAATTGCATTTCAGATAATGGTGTCGTGACAGTTGATTTCGTGTAAAATCAATATGATAAATGCAAGAAGCAGCTCGAGTTAATGGCCGCATTTAGGACCATGTTGTTGTTACAGAAAATAACTCATAACGCTATAATAGTAACTTGAATAAGTTAAATGCATCATGCGATAATATATATCATGATGAATATTTTCATTTCTCATTTGGAAGTTGAAATAATCTTGGCCTTCTAGTAGTATGTACAGTATTTTTCAACTGAATACCAATCATTGCTGAACACACATATACATCAATATCAGATGAAAAGATGTCAGAAAGATCACATACATTATTTTGGTGTAGAAAAAGTCCAATGTAAAGACCTCCATCCTTTTCACCTCTTTTATAGTAGTATTACTCAATTCAGAAAGCTTTATTATGAATTTTAATACACCGACAAGATGGATTTTATTCTATCGGTGTTAGTATAATTTTTTCCATTGATGATCGATTATTTGAATAAATTGAATATCCATAAAAATATAAAGCATAAACTAAAGCAATAAAATTACTCTTAAACACCCTCTGATGACGCCCTTCAAAAAATAATTGAATATTTCAATCACGCATCTTCGGTGTTTTAATGATCGTATATTGAGCATTGATTCTAATTGAAAAATGGTCCTGTTATTCAAAATGCTTCCCGAGATATCGATTTTTTCCACCAACTTCAATGTTATTGGAATTTCATTTTTCATACTGATTTGAATCAGATATCACCAATTTCGTTTTATTTTTATTCAATATCAGTTTATTCTCATCCTACCAAAATTAAGCTTTCAAAAACATTCATTTGTTATCCTATAATCATGAATCTTTCAAATCTTCTTCTATTCAATTCGGAACATATATTCCCATAAAGATGAAACTTCAGATCGGAAAGTATGCTTCCCCGATCCCTTGCATCAAAAATAGTCGAAAAACATCGGAATAAACCTTCGATCTAATGACCATCTAATTTCAAGAGCCATAAACAATCAACTCTCAGATCATATTCCAAACAAATAAATTCAACACATTTTCTTGCAATATTTCAAGTTCGAAGAACTGCAACATGATTCTTGACGAGATCTCTATTTTGGAAAATTTAAGAAAGCACTGAGCAGGAGCTATCGAGCACTCATTCTTTAGTGGAGCTATGAAGCTATTGAATCAAAATCTTGTACAGGACTTGGGATTGGTGCAAATTAAATAAATGCAAAATCTCAACACGATCGGAGTAATATTCGGGAAATTATTCAAAAACTGAATAGAATGAAAACTCGAAAAATAATAGGATTGAATTCTATAGTTCTGATGATGCGATCTTCTTGAAATTTTGCATGAACAATCAGTAAGTACATCATTTGAAAAGAATTTCACTCGAATCAGATATCTTGTTATGGAAATATGAAGATTCTTCTTTTCAATATTCTAATTGAATTATCTATGGTTCAGATAATTTCTTCACAGAATAAATTCATGTTATGAAAATACAAAGATTTTTTCTTATAATATTTTGAATACAAACGGAAAATTTCAAGGAAAATCCAATCGAGGAACTGTAAGCTGTTTTCCAAATCTTCTATTGAATTCGGAACGCATATTCTCATAAATAAAGAAGAAACTTCTGATCGGAAGATCCTGTATGTTCCTCGCATCAAATCTAGTCGAAAAACATCGGAATAAACCTTCGATCTAATGACATACCATCGAATTTCAAGAGCCATAAACAAACAACTCCTCAGATCCTATTCCAAACAAATAAAATTCATCACATTTCCTTTCTATCTACGACCGAAGCCTCTCTCGTCGACAATCCAGCTGATCTTCAGCCCCGAATTGCCTCCGAAGTGGGCTGCATTAACATCGACTTGTGTACATTTCGTCTCCTTTTGTTCGCGCCAACGAAGACCCGATGTTTTCTTGTATTATATACAACTTCCTGTACCTAAAGTTCTGCCGGCGTATTTGATCGTTGAATAAATAACGTCAAGGAAGGAATCGGAGATATAAATTTCGATGCAGCACTTTTAGATGCACAAACAAACATGGAGAAGGATTCATTATTCCCATCCCTCGCGATTTGGAATTTAATTCGAAATTTATACGGTCCATTAAAGAAAACAGAGCTGAATTAATTCGTGGCTCGGAATTACTAATAACTAGCATGAGATGGGAACTCAGGGTAAAATAAGGAGTTGAGAACTTCGATTCTTCAAAAAAACATCCAGCGACTTAAAAAGCTGAAGACTTTTGATTTAATCAATTATAGCCTTCACTAAGGGCCACCTTACACGATCAATATTATTGACGCAATATTTGGTAAAAAAAACGATAAAGTGTCAGTTTCAATTGTGAAGTCAGGGAGGATAGATCTATCGTTTTTAATAGGATCTGCTTTGGTTCTGAATAAGAGGAAAAAAAGGAGGCAGAGAAAAAAAATTCAAGAATGGATGAACAACTTTTTGCACTCGTTTCACCATTTATAAAAAACAAGATACGATTATGAGGAAGGCTATTTCACCGGCGGATCGACTTGCAGTCACATTAAGATTTCTGGCAACTGAACCAGCTTTGAAGATTGGAATTTTTCGTCTCGCACTTTCGCTTCTTTTCACTATCAGTTTCCATCTCGAAAGGGGGGAAAACACAATTTAAGCAAACACCCTCTACGGCGACTCCAGAATTACTGAAATTTTATTGCACAATATTCTGTTTACCCCTCACACGGTGTCAATAATATTGACGGCGCCCAATATATTGGCGGAACTGCAATAAATATCAAATCGATTTGATTCTTCTCAATATTATTGCCATCAATATTATGTTTCAATGCACTCCTTATACGTTCAATATATTGATCAATAACGATATTGCTTCAAAAATATTGACCGTGTAAGGTGCACTTAAGTAAAAACATGTTATACTCCTGTTAGTCGATACAGAACAAGGAAGCCTGAATTTGCATTGCTTCTGATAGTCAACAAAAATGGAGTAACTGATGGGCATATGGGCGATGAAATCCCCATAATACCCTTATTACAACATGCCTTTTTTCATGTCTATATTCAAGCCTTTTTTCAGAGTTGGGTAAATTTTCCCCAAATGAGTCGCACTATTACACCATGCCTTTTCAAGGGTTGTTTCAAAGGTTTCAGGTAGTAATTCCAAAATTGTAAACATTGAAGAAATGGATATTTACCTTAAGCTAACAATAGAAGATGAAATTGAATTTAAAAAATCACTCATAACTATTATTACAACTGAACCTGTAATTCTGGAAAAAGGGTTTAACAGGAGATAGAAGGTGAAGCCTTGGATAAACTAAAACTCAGGCAATAAAAGCCATGAGTCTAAATTAATCATATATAGGTAAAAAAAAGGTGAGTCACTTCATTTATTTGTTCATTATAATATGCCCATTCATTAAATCTTTGAATAAATTAGTCAAAAAAATTTTATGTTATTGGACCCGACTCGACAATTTCAGGGGTAAAATATAGAACCGGTTCTATTCATTTGCAATCCTGAAATAGGCACCAAATAGTTCCAGCCGCATGCGCATTTCGTTGAAATTTTAGGCGGAATCGGTCAGGCCGACAAAAAGTTAAGAAAAAGAAAGGACATGGTGTAATAGGGGTATAATAAAACTGGGGAAGAACAACAATCTAGTTTTTCTTTGGGCATCCTCACTAGGAAAGCAAGCAAATAAAAAAGCTGGCCTCTTGTAGAAAGAGAAACAAACACTTTCTTCACTGAATCGGTGGTTGATGGTTGGGAAAATAGAAGAATCACCGTCGCTGCATAACCAAGCCTAGGATGCTGATTGTATCTTCAAAAAAGAGAAGGCTCGACAACCCCTAACTTTGTCAAAAATGAGTTAAGGCAGCGGACTGGGCTTTTTGCGGGACAATGTGTTATGAGATATCATCTACCCAAGATCAGTAAGAATATCAGGTTATGTGGATCGACCACAGAAACCACCAAGCACATATTGTGAAAATGCAACGTATTGGTGCAAACCAGATGTCCCTACTGGGTGGCATGGCCCTAACGTCAGCCGACAAAAGAGCAAGTCTCTTAAGAAATAATCATTTTGCGAAGGAGGTTATATTCTTTGAAAAAATTAAGTGGTTACGCACAAAAGACCCCAGAGCAGACAGGCAGTCATTGTGCCAATCACCACAATCCAAACATTATAATAGGTAAAAATATATTGCACGTCACACACATAATATTCAAGTGAAGGAAGAAGTATGATGATTTAGGAGCAATGGACATTCCTTCTTAAAACATTCAGATTCTTCATTCTGAGACAAAATGGACGCCTACTCAAATATGAGTTCTCTTATTTCTGACGTTAGATAGGACAGTAAATGATTAATTTAAATTATTTTTGTTTCTCTCAGGATAACAATGCAACTTTTCAAAGTTTGAATACGTACAGTTATTGTGATATTAGTATTATCGACCTATACTTCTGAAAATACTGAAAAGCCCTTCAAATAGAATTAGATTGTCAATTTTTCATCACATAATATTCTTGAATGCGTTTGTTAGCAAATGATGCAAGCTCGAGGAAGAAAACGCACGTATTATGACTATAGTGTTGACCTGATGAGTAAAACGTCTGGGCACTAAGATAAAATCCTAGATAAGGCTAACAAGACTATTTTCTCTTTCCCACGCACTCAAAAATGCTAGAACGCGTCACGAAGGTCATATGAAAGATCCTTATGATCACAAGTATAGGTACATACCAAGCTCTTCCAAGAAATCGCTTGATAAATATTTGATTGTTGTTATAGAGATACTGGCCAGTATCACTGCTTGTTATTAATTCCACTTGCATATCTTATATGCATATAATAATCATTGTTTATAACTGAAGATTATTTGTAAATAATCGGACATTCAATTCACGTTTAAGTCCGATAAATCGAAGGATCAAATACAAGGTCTTCGTTGAGGTTTACTACTCATTTCAATCAGATTGGAGTTCATTACAACCTCGAAGTATCATTGAAAAGAAATAACATCAAATATAACCAATCATCTTTTATTTTAACATAATCGTTCTTATCAATTTTCACCTTTCGTTATGATACTCGAAAACTCTTAATATTATTGAGAAGACAGCATATATTACCTCGGTCGTCTACATTTTGAGGAAGAAAACAGCAGAGAGAAAAATGCAATAAGCCAATGTCTTCTCCACCTTGCAGTGTAAATATTTATAGACCTCCGTCAACAAAACAAAAAGCAAGGTGACATCGGTAATTCAAATATGTTCAATAAATATTTATGTTTGAGGCGTCCCAGAAGGCAAACACAGGTTTTTCGTGAAACCCAAGATAACAACCATCTGATCTGACCTTTCGGGCAGGCTTGACTTGGACGTCTCTTTTCACCACTTTCACGACAATTTTATACATAAAAGATCGGTCAATGTCAAATGTGAAGAATACATATCTATTCATTAGCAAATATTTCAAATCGAAAATTTTCAAAGTACCTGAAACAAATGATCTCATGCCATCAGATTATTTCGAAAGGAACATAAAACATCGCAACAAATCAAAAATCAGTTGAAAGTAATATGAATAGAGGCTCTTGAACCTTTGAAGAAGAATTGAAACCAATAGTTCACATGCAGCGTTCGAAAAACGTCCTCTAATGGTTGAATTCAAATTTGAGCTAGTATAATTTTCAAAATCTTAATAAATTATAAGAAGCGATAAGACGAAACATAACAAGAATTGAAAACCGACTGTTTTGACAAGTATAAGATGAGTTTCAAGTTGAAAAACGAACCGCGTCTGGTAATGCATTTTTATTCTGATAGCTTTGAAATTTTTTTTTATCTCTAGATTCTGTTGGCATTTTTAAAGCATATAAACTAATTTCTCTTATTCTTCATGACATGGGGTGTCTGGAATAAATAGTAATATCGTAAGATATCCATTGATCGAAAGGTTGATATTAAGAGGTACCACAGAAAAATCTGTGAAAATATAATCAGTAAGTATTTTGATTTATATTAATGTGGTATCTTTTCACGCTTACTATTTCATCTGCTAAATATTACAAAAGTAAAAACACCGAACTTCATATGAGTTTTCTTGTGAAAAAACCTTTAGGAAGTCAATTCCATACAACATGCATCAACTACAATTGTTCGGGCAACTATAAATTCAAAATATGGACGCTTAAAACCGTGGTTCCTTTGGAACATTGAACCTGCAAGTGCCAGACTGAAAAAATTCATCCGTGAATTGTAAGGACGATATGAGTTCCTTAGATAAGGCAACAAGAATAAAGAAACGGGGATGAGTCATCTTATTTATGAACGCAGGCTAGAATGCATGTTGCGACAGTGAATTTATTCCTTGCAAAATGACACCAGGTTGCATGGGAAGGATTTCGAAAACGAATAAAATGATGTTTCAATCGCAAGAATTCCCCTTATAAATCCAACATTTATACTGTCTAGAAGATATTCTCTATATAGAATTGTAAATGCACGGTTTGCTTTCTAATGAGCAAGCATCTGCAAAGATGCTGAATTTGAGATATGCAATGGGTTTTAACATTTTTCTGTTTTCGAGAAAAGAGAACACTTTTACACTATTTTCGAATATCTTATTATGGAAGATGCTCTATTGAAATATCGGAATTTGCGAACAATAATTTCCATTGGGAAATGTGAAAAATTAGAATAACTACATCAATGATGGAAAGAAAAGCTGATAAAGAATTATATACTTTCAAAGTTTTTGGTTAATAATATAATAATATATCACCTGATGCAAATTTCTTTACATTTTTTGCGTTTTTCCTCTTCCTTGGAATTCAGATAATATTTTTATTTATATGATTTATTATTCTTAACATACTCTTGAGATGTATTATACATTCAACCCTCAAAATAATCCATGATAACTCCATTTTGATCATCCTACACAGGTCATTGAGAATAAATATCAATTAATAATCAAGTTTGTTCATTTTCCTTTGATATTCAGTGTTATATCGCATCACACAAGAATACAAATAATTCGATGAGGAAATATAAAGCCTATGCATAAAATTAGCAAAGTTTTTCCTGTATACACTTCGCTTTACCATAAACGGATTTGATAACCTTGACATGTTGGAACAAACCCACATCCCATCATGAATTCTGCATTTTAATCGACGACTATCTGATTTTTTTTTGTATTATTAATTTCTTGACCGTTACGTACCACCTACCACAAAAGTGTCTCCAATAAATTGTGATAACATGTGTGTTGTACCTTGAGAGTTCACGAACATGACATCAAACTGAAGAAACACGATTGTAAACACCAATTATTGAGGTTAAACTGCACATATTTCCAAAGCATAGATGATTCAACTAATTTATGGTTTGTTTATTTTTTCTGGAGTGTTAATTTTCAATTACTGCGTCTGTTTATGTTCACGTTAATGGAATATTGTTTGAATTGGTTATTCTAGGAGGTACTTATTATCGGCCACTATATGTTTTGTTGAACATGTTCGAATGACATCTTTCGAATTTAATATCATTTGATCATTATTCAAAATATTTAAAAACGAGCCTGTGTCACTGCTAGAATGTCAATTAACATCAGAATCAAGGCTCTTTCTTCCGCATGATAAAATTTCGTTTTGATATAATTTATGATCGGAAGAATTTATCTGTCGATCTGTTCCTTGCTTCAATGAATAAATTAATGCTAAAATCTATTTCTGCAGCGCCATTTTGGGGTTTGGGTGTGGTTCTGTTTCGAGCTTAATATTCATATTCAAATTGCATCATGATGGGTCGCAATAATAGACGATCATTAAATGTTTCATCGGTTTGTCCGTCTATACTTTCTTCATTATTATTCAAGGTATCGAAGGCATTCAGAATAACACAGGGAAACAAGCTATATAGGAGCTTTCCAGCGACTTCATGCCGTCTGAACAAAAATGCTAATGCAATAAAAGTTATAGGTTAGATCTTACACTATTGGTACCCTTGTTTATCGTTCATTTGTCATAAGTTTCATCAATTTGTTAAAAGTATGATCAGCCTCATATTCTAGTCTGTAGAAGCAGAGAATTCTGGCAGTCGACGCCAACACACAGAATTTCCGATCGAAGATGTTATAAAAGCGCCTATGTAAGTTGAAGAAAACAAGCCGAGAACAGTTGGATCTCTTCTGTATGAATTCTTAGCCATCCAAAATCTTTGGAAACTAAGAGACTCACAAACTCACAAGAAAGAAGGTATCTAATTCTCCAGAGGATAAGAGAAGAAGCTTGTAATCTGATAAAACTTTCATGGACAGGAGCATCTCGAGAAGTTTTTTCATAAAGTTCAGAAGAGAAGGATCAGTTAGAATTTAGTAACATTTCACATCTTCACGGGAGCTGTTTTCTAATACTAGAGATCTGGCAGATTCTGTAGAGAAACGAGTGTAGGTTTATACTAAGCACCTAGCTACAGAATGTCTCACAATCGGTTAGCAGCCCAAAGAGTGCTGAAGTGAACCAAGTTGCAGTAACTGAAGTTTATCTAGCCTCTTTTTTATTCAGACGGCCAGCTGTTGGCAGATGCAATTCAATCAGAGATTAACATACAAAACCAACAGTTGTAACATGATACTTATAGTGTTTATTTCTAGAATTGGGTAACACCTGCAGCAACCAACTGGCATCAAGAAATCCTCGTCCTCAGACCTCAGACCAAAAATTCTCGGCAGACTAAAGATGGTCGAATCTTCTGTGCCATCAGTTCAGGAAAGAAGAGTCGAAGATTCTCTAGTTAATCTGTCAAACCCGGGACTGTTCAAGTCCAGCGGAATTATCGACCAGTTTCCCAAAAAATAACCAAGGGTACCACCTAACAGACAAGTTCGCATAGATTGGCGATCCCTGATAAAGTAGTTGGACAGAGTAGGTCATTTAATCAAGATATTATGGAAGTGTCTTGGTGAGTTTAAGAAACAAGCCCAGAGCAAATGGGTGTATGTAGTATGGATTTTATGACATCCAAAACAAATGAAGACAAAAAGACTAATAATATCACCATAAATTTCCCAGATCATTTCACAGTAAGGAAGCTCGCTTAGGGAAATAGATAGCTAGGAAGGATGAATACGAAGTTTTGCGATTTGACTGTTCTTAATGGCCCAGGGGCATCCTCTGAAGTCACAGAATGCCTTGCCATTGGTTATAAATCCAAACAGCGCTTGAGTGGACCTTGCTTCAGTTACTAAAGTTTATCCAACCTCTTTATTCAGACGACCAGCTGTATAGCAGTTGTATCCCCATCAGAAATTAAGAGAGAAGATCTACATTTGTTACAAGACCGTTAAATCCGAAGAGTGTTCATTTCTATAATTGAGTAACACCTGCAGCAACCAACTGGTATCAACGAAATCCTCAGACTTCAGAAAAAAACCAAAAATT
Organism: Propylea japonica; assembly: GCA_013421045.1. Classification (NCBI taxonomy): domain Eukaryota; kingdom Metazoa; phylum Arthropoda; class Insecta; order Coleoptera; family Coccinellidae; genus Propylea; species Propylea japonica. The sequence goes on along the minus strand of CM024241.1, from coordinate 11,622,669 downwards.
ATCGGCAGACGAAAGATCGTCGAATCTTCTGGACCATCAGTCCTTCGTAAAAAAGACTCGAAGATTCTCTCATATATCTGTCAACCCCGGGACAGTTGAAGTCCAGCGGAATTATCGACCAGTCCTCCATAAATAACCAAGGGTACCAACCGAACAGGCAAGTCCGCGTCGATTGGCGATCGCTGATACCGGCGTACATTCATTTGTGAACCGGCTAGCTAGACCCCGAACGGCGTTATTGTACGAAAGATACAAATAGATATAATAAACCACAATGTCGGCCTCGCTGCAAAATAAAAAGTCACGCTTTTTACGCCGATCTAGTAGTCCATGAACCGCATGACCTGCCGAGATCCACCTCGTATATCGCGGCACGACTCGGCCAGAGACGGACGTACAGATGAGGACCCCAGCATCAAGAATAATTGAGACCTTTATGACTGCTACATTTCTAAATTGCCTCTAATCTTGTGTATTTGCGGACGAATAGGGCTGGAAAGTCGGAAAACTGGGAGTACTTATTGCTTTATCTATCTGACAAATCAGAAGAATTGCTCTCTGCATCTGAGAATTAGAATTTTGTATTGCAATAAACGAAAAAGGAATCTTCGATTTCGATTGAAAAAAAAATCTTCGATTTGTTTGCTAGTATCTGAAAATACATTCAAAAATTTCCTTTACATCGAGTCAGTTGTGCAATTTATTCTACTGAAAAAATTCAAGAAAATGCCTCACATGAAGTTAGAAGTTGTTGTGCGATTAAGTGTACTGTAAGCACGACAACTTAAGGAAGAAGCAACTAAATGCTTTAGAAAATATGTATAAATCTCAAATACAAATGTTCAGTACAGAATCAACCTAAAAAATTTACATAAACACTGTCGACGATATTGAAATGTCTTGCCAACGGACTGACATATTTGTACCTTAGCATTAGGAATAATTGAGATCTTTATGACTGCTACATTTCCAAATTGCCTTTAATCTGGTGTATTTGCTGACAAATAGTTTTGGAAATCAGCAAATTAGGAGAATTGCTTTCTGTATCTGACAATTGAAATTGCATTTTGTTGGAACGGAAAATTCGAGAACTTATAAATGGGGAACTCAATACTTTTCATGAAAGTCAAAGCCAAGAAGTATAAACGCTGTCAACGATAAAACGATCCTTTTAATTGATGTCGTCATTCTTGATAAATACTAAGCATTGAAATGAGATGTTTCAAAGTAATGGCAGAATCGCTTATACGTGAAAAATTATAAGATCTGACTTTTGACAAATTCAGCAACCATAAGCGAAAATTTAACTTTATAGCCGCTTCATTTCGTATCGTTGTTATGTCATATTATATAGTTCAATATTCTATTAACACTTCGTATAACTTTAACATCAGTCAACAGAAAAGTCAACTGGATCAAGATGAAAAAAAAAAGAAGTCATGCCAGTGAAATGACAAATTCGACTGATTAAGAATTCAAATTTCGTAAAAGATGACTAATGCGTTTTTGTGAATTGTCCATTATTTTTCGATATGCATCATAACGTATTATATGCAATTGATTCATAAATGAGGAACAATGCGAATAATAAACATAATAGATCGAATAAAAGTTTTATATTACGTTAACCGAATCAGTTGATACCTAAGATATAAATTACATCAATTGATATGATAACCCAGATACTGCAGTTCCGAAAAATGAATTTGCAGAATGGTTATTCAAATTTTAGAGATGATTTGTATGTAAACTAGTGTAGTGAGTACGAATAAATTTATAACTTAGAGGGTTATGAATATTTTTCTACAACTTGATTCGACTCTGCATAAAAGAAAATATGCTTATTGTTTTTTCCATTCACTGCTGAGGTACACACGAGGTCTGTGAAGTATTTTCCATGAGTTACTGTGTATCTCGCAATGAAAGTGAATACATTGAGTTTATGAATAGTTACTTCAGAATTCACAGCTGGTTGTCCAGTCAAATGGTCCAAATGGAAAAGGTCCAGTCCTTCACTATACAGTACTATAGCTTTATTGGTGATAGAACATAGTGTTAAAGTCTTATCAGAGGAAAAGTTTTGAGGGGCCTAACACAGTTTATCACTTATAATTCACTCGTATCATTCATTTTGACACATTGCAATTCACAGCAAATTCGATGAAAACTACACAACTGCGCGAAATTCTACCTTGAAACTAATATTTTTTAGGCCGATGATGGATGCTCACGAGAATTTTAATGCGATCATATAATCATTTAGAAATGAGTGATAACAATGAAATCTGAACAATGACATTGAACCATTGTTCTACCATTTATTGACACTATTTTTCATGTTTTCGACAACCCCCACTAGCTGCATTGTACGATAATCAATTCAACGGTTGTAAGTTATTATACACAAATGCGATTCAGTTTGCGTTTGTGCAATCCGATAATTGCTAAATTAGAGCAGGAAAAAATACATACGCAATATCGTTCAAATACCACGGATATGCATGCCACATCCATATTTAGTTCCCATTTCACTACAATCACTGCTATCAATATTTCATCAACTCATTGCATTCATTGCCTTTTGCACAATATCAAATTATGCATGGAATCGTTGAATTACATCAAAAATAATTCTACGATGAATAGCATTATCCTAAAAATTCCCTGCGACGATAAATTTTGAAAATAACCACAATAGTACATCAAAGAATTGAAAGACAGGCAATTGATTCAACTGCATATCTCCATTTATGCAGACACTTATCATCAAGAATACTTTCAAATATTGATAGAATTTTGGCTAGTCATAAGATAACAACACATGGTTCAAATAATTATCTTATCCACAATGACCTAATATTTTATTGCATAAAATATAAAAGGCAAGTAGACGAAATAGTAATATACGTTACAAATCCGGAAAAAAGGGTTTTTGGCTGAGAAGACAAAAGTCTGCGAGTCGAAAAACCAACAACACTATCACTGCTGCCTTCCATATTTTATTGCGAATTGCGATCAAAAAACATGAAAAATTTTGACAACTAATTTCATATGAATTGTGAGGCGATATTTTGTTGCTATGGTCATTATCAACTGCATTCATCAAAATCATACTCACTTTCCGGAAAATATTATTTAAATTACGAGTCTGGAAAATAGGGTTTTTTAGGCGAATCGACAAAATTCTAGGACGAGTTTCTTTGGGAGAATAGACAAAATTCTAGGGCGAGTCAAAGGCAAGTCCTGGAAGTCTGCTAACTCTCGCCAACTAATTTCATATGAATTCAGATGTATTTCGTTGCTATATGATCAACAACTACGTGAATCTTTCTGGCGAAGTTCGAGAAGTACATATTTTTTGGATAAGGCCGAAAAATGTTACTTTTTCCAAGAAAAACATCCGGGAAGTTGGTACAACCCAAACGGATTTGCCGAAAAAAATCGTACTTTCTAGTGAATACAAAATTACTTCAACTCGAAGACGCAAACGAAAAAATCGGAATAACAACAAAAACAAAATATTATGATTCATGCGGCGGAAAAAACCGAACTTCATTCAACAAAAATGCCTCTATTCAATGCGGATATTACTTCTCCCATGCAAGACGCTTTTTACCTAGCCATAAATCCATTTCCGTTTGTTTTGTTTTCAGGAACGAAAAATAATAAAGGTTCAATTAACATTATTAACTTGAGAGTCTTGTCGCCCTTTGTCGGCGGTTTATAGTCCACTTCCTTCTCGTTTCGACATTATCTCTAACATCCTGAGGATTTTCTTGAAAAGAACAAGTCTGACATGGTATTATCACGTATTTAACTGACGGTGGGATCGAGAAGCGTTACAAATTTCGAAAACTGGAATTGTGGTATTTTCAGGTAGAAAACTACCCGAGCGAAATTGGGTTCGACATGGAATGGAATCTCTTAAATCATCATCGTAGTGCATAATTATGTTTTTGTAGGACTGATACACTTATGGCGGTAATGAATACATAGTTGTGTACTTATTGTACTTTGTATGAGGGAGTACAATTTGGGTGGTCAGCTTTAACAGCTGGTATTTCACAGAATATATAATGTCTGATGCAGATAACTTCGACATAACTCGTTACAAGTTCTTAACTTGACCACCAATCAAATTTACATGAAATGATAATGAAATATCATGGGACTAAAGAGTTCGTTTGACATGGTAGATTCTGAGAAAATGTGTCACGGAAGACCGAACTCCTATGTTTTTTCATAGCCCTTCATGGTTAGAGAAAAATAACTCCATGCGAATTTCGAATAGAGTAATTTTTGATGAAAATCAACTAGTTTGTGATGAAGTAATTTCTTTTCGATTTTCTGTCTTTGTTTCGTATAAAATATTTCATGGAATCATATGGAAAAAAGATTTGTTCATCTCTGTGATCTTGAATTATAAGTAAACATTCAAGTTGTCCAATTCACATTTTTCGTTGATAATGCAGTGAAATCTATGGAATTGTCATTGTTGGATATTTGAAATTGCTTCTTATTCAAATGCATTAAAATAAACTAAAGATAAGCTGCATATCATATTGAATCATTGATATATTTGGTTTTTTAAGTTTATTTAATACATATATTTTATACAGGTGATGAAAGAATTGATCATGTATGGGTTTTTACTCGAGTGTGTATATTATATTTAGTTCCAATTTAAGCGTCACAGTTTTATAAGACCTACCTTTCGAAAGAGAATGAAATTCATATCTTTCAAATCAGTGACTTGAAAAAAAGCTGGAACAGTGGAATTGAATGCATTTTTTGGCAATAAATGAAATTTTTTTCTGCAGCCCCACCTTAAATTTTCTTCAAATGGGAACATATGTCGTGTGTAAGCAGAGCTATGCCGAAACCTTGTGCTTAGTGCTCGTGAAAGCACTCGAAGCACTTTTGTGCTCGTGAGCACTGTGCTCGCGAGCACTTTATTGAACCAGTGCTTAGTGCTTCGCGAATTTTTCGAAAGGGCTTAGTGCTTAGTAATTCGAAAAAGTGCTCCCAAGCACTTTCAGGAATTACCAAGCACTACGCCCTTCATGGACTTGTCGGAACATGGAAATGACAGACCGTCGCGTGATTCAAATAGACAAAGACTAATTTTTTTTTAGTTTCACTTCTATAGATATAAAATTTGTTCATTTCTTCTTGCATTACAAACACTGTATGTTATGGACTCTCTGGAACAAGTCTTTACGTTTTCATTATTTTGACAAGAAGAACAGATTGTTATGATGTTATGGCGGAATTTTATTTAGCAATGCGACCTTTTTTAACATACATTTCAGGCATCTATTATCATGATTTCAAGTAATTTATTGGCGAATATTTTAGTTGCAGTTTGTTAACTGAATGAATGACATATAGAGCTCAGAAAACCATAAGAAACATTTCCATCTAATTTGTTGACAACACGTGACTGTTTCTCTATAATTTTTTTGGTATGTCGTCATGGTAACCTGTCTGTATATTCGGAATTTATCAAAAATAATTATTTCGTCGACCTAAAAGGTGATTTTAATATATACAAAATTGAATATAAATGACCAATTTTAATGTTCAATTGATGCTGTTTCAATGTGCTATTTCCATGGACAACCGAACATAAAGCATTCAGAAGCGATATAGTAATGTCAGAACTCAACTCAATATAGAAATTTATATTATGTAAAATATATGTCTGGTGAAAAATGAGATTGTATTTCAATCAAGAATTTATATACAATTCATATTGATGTCGTCGGAAAAATCTTGTAATCAACCCAGTTATTAATCTAGCGACTAATGGTCTCGAACTATTAAGGCGTGAGCGGAGCGAACGCTTTAAAATATCTTGACCATTAGTCGCTCTCTTAAATAACCTAGTTGATTGAATATCTATTAAACAACTCGCTGAAAAAACCTATTGTCAATTTCAATTATGTCCAGTTCAAAACACGATAACACTAGAAAGAAAAAATCAAGACATCAAAATTCCAAACTAAGAGATATTTGGATGGAAAATATTAAGTTTTATTTTGAAAAGTGCTTAGTGCTCGGTGCTCGTGTAAACGAATTACTTTCCAGAAGTGCTTAGTAATCGCGAGCATTCTTCAAAAAATAAGGGCTTAGTGCTCGAGATTCCGGAGCACTTTTCAATAGGGCTTAGTGCTTTGTGCTCGAAGCACTTTGCTTCAGTGCTCGGCACAGCTCTGTGTGTAAGATCGTTGAGAAGCTCGTGAAAATATTTCGTTAATTGCCAAAAAATACGTTCAATTCAAAATCAATTCATGGGTTTCAGTTTTTTCAAGGCATAGTATTAATGCCATCGAGCTCTTTCGTCCAACTCTGTATATGGAAAATTTAATCCCGGTTTAATTTATTCCCTAGCAAGTAACCCCAGAGGACTGGGTTACTCATTGATCCAGATCTTTTAATTCCCCTTTTGATATAAACCTGGAAATACGTGTTGGAGTCTAATTTCCTTTACATGAAAACGGCGTATTGATCTCTTCCAGGAATCAAACCGCACAGAGGATTTCTCGTTATAAAGTCGGCACCTTTTGAAGTGGAGAGATAAATTAGCTGTTCCAAAAATGTGTCGCGAATGTTTCGGTTTTGATATCATCTTTCCGAGCGTTCTTTACTACGAACCGGTGGTCCACTGATAAAAGAGTCATCCGTTATGGAGAAATTAATCGAGGTTTTCCACGAAGTTCGTGTATAGACAGTATGTTTCGACCCGAAGGTCGTAGATAGGGTGTTTTGGCAGATAACTGGTTTTACCGTTTGCAGTAATTGAGTCATGTGAATATGAAATTACAGGAAACTGAGAATTCAAGAGATAATGTTTCTAGTTCACGAAAAATTTTCAGTGCTGCTTGCACGTATCATCTTTTGTTATGTTTGTTTACTCCATTCTATTCAGGATTTTCCTATTTTGCATGCACAAAGGATAATGAAACAAATTGCATCACAAACAAGATCAAATCCGTGCGATTCTTTTCCTGAATTATCAGTTGTAATTCAACTAGTGCAATGAAAATTATCGAAAATTCTTGGGAAATATGCTCGAATGCAAGTTAAGTGAAAAAGAGCACGAGTGCGCGGAGCGCTCGAGTGCCTTTTACAGTTTAACTTGCATGAGAGCAGATTTGTCAAAAATTATCGATTCATTTTCATTGCAAGAGTTAAATTTAATAAGAAAATTTTGTGAATCCATCAAATCGTATTGTGTCGCTGTAAGTTGCTGTCAGTTTTCATGTTACTCTAATAAGTAATAAACGTTCATAATAACGTCTGCATTTATTTTAAAGGACCTGATAATTTTGCACAAGTGCGAATTATCGATAATTTGCACTAACGCAAAATTATCGCCTATTGTATGCTCATTGGCTAAAACAACAATAAAAAATCAGTCGGAACATTGTTGTCTGTCGAATTTGATAGATGAATAAAATTTTCAGCATTATTCTAGATATATTCGGCAGAAATAAGCAGAAATATTTTCGAACTACTGTGTTGAGAGTTTCTGTGAATTCCAAGTCTAGATGCAACTTCACGTCTTCTGAATCGTAATTAACACTGAAATAAGAACTTGTTTCTTTTATTTTGAATGAATCCAAAGTTTTTGCAACTGACCTGAATGCTATTCAAATAAAACTAACTGATAGTTATCAATTACCTTCTATTACTTGTAGGTGTATTCTAGAAACTGAAAACTACATCAAAAGGCTCTAATCAAAGAGTTCTGGAGATACACATTGAACAGAAGGGATCTCTTCGAGTAGATTTTAATAAGAAATATATAGTGCATATCTGAATAAATGAAGCTGTCACGAGAAAAAACTCGCAAATAAATTGTTCGGCAATATAATTCAATAAATGTTATAATTAAGTGTTCTTGGATATATCATTATAGCCATCTTATATTAACTACATTCATTTTATGGGCATTTCCAATATGTTTGAATATATAGGATTTTCCATGTGACATCATTAAAAGTAGTGTTTGATGTACCTTTATGTGATTGATTTTTAATCGAATATTGAAAATGCCATTTGTGTACTCTTTAGTTCGAACATCGCGCCATGATGACGTACGAGCAAGCAAAATGAGTGAGGATGACGATTCACAACAAAGCGGCCAGTAGTCATCGTTGATACCTCTAATTCAACATTCAACCAACGAAATGAATGCTTTCACGTACGTCAGACTGAACCGCCAATTCTGATCGTTTGAAATCGCTAGCTTATTCGCTAATTTCACATTTTCTTCTCGGAAACCTTACTGCAAAGGAAAAAACGTATAATCTATATGATTTTCACAGATTTCATCGTTTTTGTGACGATTATTTCAGAAAAACAAGGAAAATGTCCATTTTCTTCGGCAATCCCTCTTTGCCTACATTTTCCTCTCAATATTATGATAATATTTCCACCGTTGTTATTTAACCAGTGATGCTTAATAAAATAAATAAAAAATATCTACTTTTCCTGTTCTGCTCTGGCAATTAAAGCATATTTTTTTCTCAATCATCATATGCGTCCAATTCATTTTCAATTTTCTTTGTTACCTCTCTTCATTTTATTTTTATTGATTTATTTTGTATAGGAAGTAACTCCTCAGATACCTATCTATTTGGGTGATATTCCTTGTTCAGTATCGAACATATAATAAGCGTGGCGGTCCCACTATTCTTTTATAAACCACTCTTCTAATATTTACTTCCAGACAACACTGTGCTTCTTTCCCCCAACATCCACCCACAATCACTGCATGATTTATTTCATTCCCCATTTCCTCTTTGCTTTTCAAACCCAAACAAGGTTATTTCGATTATTCACAGCAGGTAGTCGCAGGTCTTCAATCTTAATGTGTGATACTTTGAAAACTTAATGTGTAATTTCTTATTTCTGTGAATGAATTTCCGTCGTAAAAGTTGTTAGTTGCTTACTGATTTTTGATGATGCCTTGCATGAGTATTCAAAGAACTGAAATGGTGCTAGGAATTTCCTTTCTATCATAATAAGTATTTTAATGAATTTGTATAACAAATCAAGTGAAAAATTGTATGTTATTTGTGAAGTTCAGCATGAAATGACTTCTATAATTTATTGCTGAATACTGATTCTTTACTCAACATTTGCTGTCACATTCTTCAACATTTGGAATAGGCAATCTTTTAATTCATACAGCTTCTCTTTCCAACACAGATATCGAAAATAGGTTAGACCCTTAAAAGAATCATTAATCATTAGGATTGATTTGAAAGCACGGGTAGTATTGGGTGGTCAGCAAGTACCTCAATGATTTATTCGATCTTGAGGAGTATTCGACGGTAGATGATCACCAAGATGTGAACAAATGCTCTATAAAACGGTTTTACAATTCTTCATCATCTTGGATACTGTCGATTATTAATCTGAGAAGCCGCACATGAACTATTCGTTTGATAAGAAAATGACTAGGGAAAAATCACTGCTACTCTTGATTCGGGGTGTATGGTACAATAAGGTAGCATGAGCTAACCTTTTCACTAAATTCATCTTGTTTGTTTGTTTTATTATCAATGGTTAGCACTAC